>OZ020619.1:23045234-23645234 GCA_963971575.1 Liopterus haemorrhoidalis | reverse complement strand
TAAATTTTAGGTGTTGTTATACTTGTTCGTTTGTTAATTTTCAACGTTCATAACGTGCATACATTAACAACATGGCTCTTTGGCGATCATTTGATTTTGAAGAAGTTCCTAATTTCTGTAGTGAAAATAGTGAATCTGTGCAAGGTGATTTGGAGTGCGAAAATGTGGACGTTGACGTGAAATGCGAAAATGTGGACGTGGCTACTAAAGAAAAATGTCATTTATCAGAAGATTGCAAAGTTCTGATACTGAACGTTTATAAAAAGTTAGTTTCGGAAGGTAATGACAAACATATACTTAAAACTGTGGAATTAACTAGTATTCCATACAGAACAATTCAACGTATCACTGTTCGTAGCAAAAATCAGCAGCGAACACGATCCGATTTACAAGTTTTCAAAAAAATTTATGTCCAAAACAATAATAAATAAAATATACGACTTTTATTCGAAAAATATAGTCCGATTGTGCATCTTTTAATAAAAAAGTTGGAAGAAGACGGAATAGAATTTCCATACAAAGTTAGCCATATGTATAATTATTTGAAGTTGCTAGGATTTACATATAGAACGTTAAATATTATGAAATCAGATACATTAGTAAGAGCGAGATCGCAGTATTTGAACCAATTACACAAATTCAGAGAAGAAGGTAGCAGTGGCGGCGCTAGCTCTTAAAATCTGGGGGGGGCAAAAAAATGTTGAGTAAAATTTGGGGGGGCCAGGAAATATTTTTTATCGTTAACATATGAATATACAAGTAATGACCTTACTTCTAAAATATATTTTTTCCAAGCAATTCTAGGAGGGCCAACTGGGGGCCAGAGCAACTTTTAGGGGGTCTCGGCCCCTCCCTGACCTCCAGCTAGCGCCGCCACTGGACTCATCGTATATTTAGATGAAACATGGTACGACACGCATGATATTCGGAAGAAGGGTTTATCAGACAATTCCTCTATAGTCTATCTCAGAAAGAGCGATAGTAATAAAATTTCTTATTTGTAAAAAGTTATTGTTTTTTTCACACAGAAGCGGCACACAAAATATGAATAGTTCGAAACGAAATATTGTTAAGAAACAATCGAGTGTGCCACACATTTTATATGGGAATACGAACTAGGGTTAAACACAATAGATCATAAAAAATTTACCCTAAAATTTTGAAGAAAAATATGGTCACAGGCATACGTTTAGTGATATTATAAATACGGTTACAGGCGTGCGTTTAATAAAATGATAAATAGTAATATAGAAATACACAAAACCAATTTAAACGTGTTTAAAATGTGCACGCCACTGGTAACTACCTGAAAAAAAGATTTATTACTATCGCTCTTTCTGAGATAGACTATAAATGTGTTTTAAAAACACCATGTTCCAAAGGGAAACATGTTATTATACTACACGCTGGAAGCGATCAAGTTTGGGTTCAGAATGGACTCTTGATCTAAGTATATTAAAAATTGTAACGCCGATTATCACGAAGATATGACGGCATCATCATTTGAACTTTGGTTCAAAACTCAACTTCTGTCCAATGTGACCATGTGAAAATACAGTGATCGTAATAGACAATGTTTCGTATCATTCTGGGCAATTAAAAAAATTCCAACTGCAACAACACGAAAAGCTGATATAATAAATTTTTTAGACGAGGAAAACATATTTGTTTAAAATGTCAGTAAAGAAACTAAAGCAGAGTTATTAAAAATTATCACGGCGAAACAGTTGAAAAAAACATTTGTGGTTGACGAAGGTCGGGCAAGTAAAAACATCGATATTTGTTTAACCAAGGATGTATCAAAAATATATTTTGTACTGCGATTATAGATAGGTAATTAAATAACATTAAATTAGACGTATCCTCTACAAAAATGTTTTTAAATTGGCTTGAAATTGGCTGAATATCTTAAACATGTATTAAAAGTAGAAAGAGCTGATAAAAATAAATTACATCAACATTTTTTATTAGAGTTACCGTGTCTCCGTGGTAAGACGGTTGTCTACGGAGCACAGGGACGCGTGTTTGAATCGCCATTAGATTTTTATCTTCCGACATTGTGCAGTCAGCTCTGGTGCAGAGTTGGGCAAATTGCAATCTAACTAATGATTGAGGATTGAGATTAAAAATTTACTTTAAAAATAAGACTTAATGAGTTCGGTACATCACTCATAATGCAATTATTCACATTGGCAACTAAATTAATTATTTACTCACTGTCATGATTAAATTTTTAGTCATGAATGAAACTAAAATCAGGATTGAGATTTGATTTTTTCACTCTCACTGTTCATTGGCATTTAGTGTTTATACATTTAGTGTTTATTTAAGTGAATAAGTGAATGAGTGAATGAGTGAATGAGTGAATGAGTGAATGAGTGAATGAGTAAATGAGTAAATGAGTAAATGAGTAAATGAGTATATGAGTAAATGAGTATATGAGTAAATGAGTAAATGAGTAAATGAGTAAATGAGTAAATGAGTAAATGAGTAAATGAGTAAATGAGTAAATGAGTAAATGAGTAAATGAGTAAATGAGTAAATGAGTAAATGAGTAAATGAGTAAATGAGTAAATGAGTAAATGAGTAAATGAGTAAATGAGTAAATGAGTAAATGAGTAAATGAGTAAATGAGTAAATGAGTAAATGAGTAAATGAGTAAATGAGTACATGAGTAAATGAGTAAATGAGTAAATGAGTAAATGAGTAAATGAGTAAATGAGTAAATGAGTAAATGAGTAAATGAGTAAATGAGTAAATGAGTAAATGAGTAAATACATTGTACAGTTACAATTACAATATTTAGTTGACTGAAAGTTTAGTTAAATAAAGCCCAACTCTGCTCTGGTGTCTATCTCAACGTCAAGTGTTTAAAATGAGTATCTTATTATACAGGGATAATAAGTCCGGTCGAAACGTCACACTGACCATATGACTTTCATATCTATTATTTCATCAGTCATCAGTCGAAATCTCGACATCGAAAATTTTCGCGATTACAATACTTGCCCCTTATATATTAAGGTCGGGGAAGTAAAAGGATCTTTTTTTATTCCTTATTATAAAAAATACTAGAAAATATTTGAAATAAGAAGGAAATATTTGAAATAATGGGGAAATATTTGAAATTATGTATTTCTAATAATTTAATTGTGTTTAAAATACTAGAATTATTTGAAATAAAATATTTGAATGATATAGGTGTTTGGATCCTATTATTATTTATTTAATATTTTTTTCATCTACACTAATTTACAAAATCGATAGAAGAAATCAACTGTAACCACTACCGCCATCTCAGAGATCAATTAAGATACCTTTAAATATGTTTTAAAATTTGAAATAAATAAATAAGTAAATAAATAAGTAAATAAGTAAATAAGTGAATAAGTGAATAAGTGAATGAGTGAATGATTAAATGAGTAAATGAGTAAATGAGTAAATGAGTAAATGAGTAAATGAGTAAATGAGTAAATGAGTAAATCAGTAAATCAGTGAATCAGTGAATAAGTGAATGAGTGAATGAGTGAATGAGTGAATGAGTGAATGAGTGAATGAGTGAATGAGTGAATGAGTGAATGAGTAAATGAGTAAATGAGTAAATGAGTAAATGAGTAAATGAGTAAATGAGTAAATGAGTATATGAGTAAATGAGTATATGAGTAAATGAGTAAATGAGTAAATGAGTAAATGAGTAAATGAGTAAATGAGTAAATGAGTAAATGAGTAAATGAGTAAATGAGTAAATGAGTAAATGAGTAAATGAGTAAATGAGTAAATGAGTAAATGAGTAAATGAGTAAATGAGTAAATGAGTAAATGAGTAAATGAGTAAATGAGTAAATGAGTACATGAGTAAATGAGTAAATGAGTAAATGAGTAAATGAGTAAATGAGTAAATGAGTAAATGAGTAAATGAGTAAATGAGTAAATGAGTAAATGAGTAAATGAGTAAATGAGTAAATGAGTAAATGAGTAAATGAGTAAATGAATAAATGAATAAATGAATAAATAAATAAATAAATAAATAAATAAATAAATAAAAGCTAAATCTAATGTTGTATAGCAAATTCCTTAAAGATAATTTTTTTTTGAAATATTTGTTACGAAATATTCGCTAAAAACTTATAAATGACGAATTAAATTTCGAGCATCCACTTCCAGCTAACAGATTTTTAAAAATGGTTCAAATGGAGGCATTAATGTAAAAATATTAAATATAAAGTTTCCTAAAAATCCGTAGCCCAATTCGTTCTACACGTGTTCACGGACCGACAGACCGACAGACCGTCAGGCAGACAGACATCATGGAAATATTTGAAATAATGTATTTCAAATAAATTAAATGTGAAATAATAAAAACACTCGGTTATTGTTTCAAAAATGTATTAAAATGTATTGATACGTATTTCGGTTTTCTAGGCTAGAGTTTCCCAAACTTTTTGAGCCGCGGATCACTTTTCACGAGAATAATTCGTCGCGGATCACTATCGTTGCTAACATTCATATATGAGTAAATGAGTAAATGAGTAAATGAGTAAATGAGTAAATGAGTAAATGAGTAAATGAGTAAATGAGTAAATGAGTAAATGAGTAAATGAGTAAATGAGTAAATGAGTAAATGAGTAAATGAGTAAATGAGTAAATGAGTAAATGAGTAAATGAGTAAATGAGTAAATAAGTAAATGAGTAAATGAGTAAATGAGTAAATGAGTAAATGAGTAAATGAGTAAATGAGTACATGAGTAAATGAGTAAATGAGTAAATGAGTAAATGAGTAAATGAGTAAATGAGTAAATGAGTAAATGAGTAAATGAGTAAATGAGTAAATGAGTAAATGAGTAAATACATTGTACAGTTACAATTACAATATTTAGTTGACTGAAAGTTTAGTTAAATAAAGCCCAACTCTGCTCTGGTGTCTATCTCAACGTCAAGTGTTTAAAATGAGTATCTTATTATACAGGGATAATAAGTCCGGTCGAAACGTCACACTGACCATATGACTTTCATATCTATTATTTCATCAGTCATCAGTCGAAATCTCGACATCGAAAATTTTCGCGATTACAATACTTGCCCCTTATATATTAAGGTCGGGGAAGTAAAAGGATCTTTTTTTATTCCTTATTATAAAAAATACTAGAAAATATTTGAAATAAGAAGGAAATATTTGAAATAATGGGGAAATATTTGAAATTATGTATTTCTAATAATTTAATTGTGTTTAAAATACTAGAATTATTTGAAATAAAATATTTGAATGATATAGGTGTTTGGATCCTATTATTATTTATTTAATATTTTTTTCATCTACACTAATTTACAAAATCGATAGAAGAAATCAACTGTAACCACTACCGCCATCTCAGAGATCAATTAAGATACCTTTAAATATGTTTTAAAATTTGAAATAAATAAATAAGTAAATAAATAAGTAAATAAGTAAATAAGTGAATAAGTGAATAAGTGAATGAGTGAATGATTAAATGAGTAAATGAGTAAATGAGTAAATGAGTAAATGAGTAAATGAGTAAATGAGTAAATGAGTAAATCAGTAAATCAGTGAATCAGTGAATAAGTGAATGAGTGAATGAGTGAATGAGTGAATGAGTGAATGAGTGAATGAGTGAATGAGTGAATGAGTGAATGAGTAAATGAGTAAATGAGTAAATGAGTAAATGAGTAAATGAGTAAATGAGTAAATGAGTATATGAGTAAATGAGTATATGAGTAAATGAGTAAATGAGTAAATGAGTAAATGAGTAAATGAGTAAATGAGTAAATGAGTAAATGAGTAAATGAGTAAATGAGTAAATGAGTAAATGAGTAAATGAGTAAATGAGTAAATGAGTAAATGAGTAAATGAGTAAATGAGTAAATGAGTAAATGAGTAAATGAGTAAATGAGTAAATGAGTAAATGAGTAAATGAGTACATGAGTAAATGAGTAAATGAGTAAATGAGTAAATGAGTAAATGAGTAAATGAGTAAATGAGTAAATGAGTAAATGAGTAAATGAGTAAATGAGTAAATGAGTAAATGAGTAAATGAGTAAATGAGTAAATGAGTAAATGAATAAATGAATAAATGAATAAATAAATAAATAAATAAATAAATAAATAAATAAAAGCTAAATCTAATGTTGTATAGCAAATTCCTTAAAGATAATTTTTTTTTGAAATATTTGTTACGAAATATTCGCTAAAAACTTATAAATGACGAATTAAATTTCGAGCATCCACTTCCAGCTAACAGATTTTTAAAAATGGTTCAAATGGAGGCATTAATGTAAAAATATTAAATATAAAGTTTCCTAAAAATCCGTAGCCCAATTCGTTCTACACGTGTTCACGGACCGACAGACCGACAGACCGTCAGGCAGACAGACATCATGGAAATATTTGAAATAATGTATTTCAAATAAATTAAATGTGAAATAATAAAAACACTCGGTTATTGTTTCAAAAATGTATTAAAATGTATTGATACGTATTTCGGTTTTCTAGGCTAGAGTTTCCCAAACTTTTTGAGCCGCGGATCACTTTTCACGAGAATAATTCGTCGCGGATCACTATCGTTGCTAACATTCAGTGGCGTACGCAGACAAATATTTCGGGGGGGGGGAGGATTTTTCACAACATCGGAATTTATACGTATTGAGAATGCGAGCAATCTTGAAATGGGGTATAAGTATAATTTTAGTTCTTTTCGAATTTTCGGCATTATTGCCACAGCAGCAAAGGCCATTAAAAATTTAAAAAAAAAAAAAAAACGTTGATAATCCGATAACATCTGTCTCGTAATATTGAGGTCAATAACATGGATAGTTTGAAACATCCAGGTCTAAAAAATATCGAACATCAATACTCATCCTTAATGAAAAGGATGCACGTGGCAAAAACAACTTAAGAACCACTGTTCTACAGTCTTTCTGATAAATTATCTCTTTATGATATTATTTAATTTAAGGAAAACATCTGTTCTATCCTCAACTTCGAAATATAATATATGTGCTTTAAAAAATAAGCTGTGGAGAAAATAAATTTTTCGTTAGTTGACATATTATTTATTTTTTGTTACATACGGATAAACAAAAAACAATTAAAATTCATTGTCAAATATTGTTACGAAGGTATATTCTCAGCATTCGGTCTGCACGCATGACAGAAGTCATGACGTAAGATATAGGTTAAGATCTATTTTTGTTTAGTTGTTAGTAATATTCTTTCATGGGTTCTGTGATGCCATCTCACTGTGCGGTTTAAAACACTGGCAAGTAAGCAGGGCGACTGATTGTAGTTTGCCCTAAATACCCATTTTATACTTTTATTTTGAGTAGGGTACTTTGTTTGGAAATGTACCACTTAAATTGTTATTATAATATAGTAGACTGAATTGTAATTAAGGTGGCCAAGCGTCCCCAATTTCGGCTCTCTATAAAAGCGCCTCGAAACAAGTCTAGGCGAGAGACTAAACTCTATTTTTCCACAGAATGTAAAATAAATAATATATAATATTTCCAAAATGAACATTCTCCAACAACGCCTTACCATAAGGTAGCAAACTTTAGGATTAAGTAAGTAAAATGAAATTGCCATTCTAACTTATTGATTCCAATAATGGCTGACAGTATAACCATTATACCTGTTGAGTTTATGGTTCTGTTAATAGTAGTTGACTGGACCGTAATAATTATTTTAAATAAACGTGTTTTCTTAAATGCTATTTAGAATGAACTGTATATACTCACATGACATTCCTTCACATTTTTATCTGGCTTAGGACTGGCTATATTTGAATTATAAATATAGGCATGTTTAAAAATTGTTTTGTTTTAAAGTCTTTATAGTCTATATTAAATACTTCAAATCTGCACAAACAAAAATCATTCTTATTTGAACTTGTCAATTTACGGTAATTTAAAATTACTAAAATATTAATCATTATCACTATTATCATTGTTTATATCACTATCAGAGTTTGTGTCACTATATACCACTGTTATTTAAATTAATAATTATTGAGGATTTATTTGGTGGATTTATAAAAAAAATTGTTTCAATTGTCTTTACATGTTCTACAATTTTTTTCCACAAATCACTACTTATTGCACTTGTTTCGTCTTTAATTAATTGTACTACAATGTCACTTTCTGTCGGTGTATTTTTCCGGCGCACATTACCTTTTAATTGGCTCCATGTTAGTTCTATAGGTTTAAAACACAATAATATGGCGGTAGCCTTAAAATACTGCAACGTTCTTTTTTTGCCATTTCGTCAACCACAAATGTTTTTTCAACTGTTTCGTCGTGATAATTTTTAATAATTCTGCTTTAGTTTTTTTACTGACATTTTCAACAAATATGTTTTCCTCTTGTAAAAAAATTATTATATCAGCTTTTCGTGTTGCTACAGTTGGAATTTTTTTTAATTGCCGAGAATGATACGAAGCTTTGTCCAATTTCAAATTTGTCATATTGTCAAATTTAGAAACTTTTGCGCCCGTCGAGCGCAAAACAAAAATATTATTACCTGGGTGGAAAATATTGTGCGCTATTTTCGAAACACCCAGTACATAATTTTTTATATTTTTTCGAGACCGAACATTTCCTGCAGATTCTAGGTTTGGACTGGTCGGTCTCCCTAACGCGTTCATTTTCTCCCGCAAAAACACATTTATTATTGCAAAAACCTTGTGACAGTGAACGTCCAAGTTTTGTGTTTTGTGATTTTCTTACGTTCTTTGCGAACATTGTGGGCTATCAGCGCCAAATATCGTCAGAAGATTTGCGGATCTCTGACTTCCTATAATCCGCGCGATTATCTGGCTACCTGCCAGCAAACCAGAAGAATTTCGGACGAGTTCCAGATTCTTCCTGGATCACAGCATCCCAAGGGAATTTCTACAACCCCTGCGATCACCTAAGTATCTCTTTATTAATCTTATTTGTAAATAAGATAAGCGTAAGTAGAAAATCATATTAATTTTCACTTTATATACAACTTTCTTTGTTTCCAAAACCACGTGTTTTGAACAAAAGATAGTTTATTTTTGCTATTTAGGAGCTTACAACCCCTAAATTTTTGTGTTTGTGTATCTGATATACTCTAGCAGATTGCCCGTTTTTTACGGCATCTTTTTAATGTATTTATTATTGTAAATACATTTTTATTTCACATATATTAATTGTTTAATAATAATTATTTATAAGCATTTTCTACGAGTGTCCATATATTTATTATTGTCTAATTCATGTGTTATAATCGCCTAAGAACAGCCGATTTTACCCACTGGTATAAATTGTAAATTCCAGTGGCGTCCTACAGAATTATCTCTGTTAAGATAATTTATATATTAATCGTTTAACTATTATTCATTAATTATTATTAATTTCTTATTTCTAGTCGTTTGAGACTAGATGTTTAACCCCCAGCGTGTTTCAGACAACACCAGTGGCGTACTTCTTTATTATTTTCATTTAGATAATTTATTACTAATTGTTTTACATTTAGTTAACCTGCCCATATGTTGTATTTCTATTGTTGCATTTGCAATTGGTGGTTAACTTATTTGTTACGCATGCCAGTTTGGCCATAGCTAGTCAACAGTTTGTATATATTTGCATATTTCTTGTATTTTAGGGTTTAATTGTTCAAATTTAATTATTAATATTTTCTTTGTCATATACAAACTGTTGGTTCGCTTACATGTACCTGTTTAGTACATATTTTTGTAAATACTGTATATTTATAACCATTTACAATTGAGAATAATTTTTGTGTCTTAAATTTCTTACCCCAATGTAATTTGGTTGTGTCGGGGAGAAACTATCTACGCCCAGAAATTTATGTGTGCTTCGACTACAATTCGCACCTTTAAAATTGTAGAATTTTTATCACACGTCTACCGGGTGATCCATTAATTTCTGTAAATTATTTTATCTATCATGCCTGTTATGGTAATATTCGAATGAGACTGGCTAAAATAAATTCAATACTTTTCCTAATTTAAATTTTGTTAGTAACATTAATTCAATAATTTCTCCGGTTACTCAAGTGCAGCCCGTAGGTTCCTCGTTTGTTTAGGGGACTCAAGAGGAGAGGTTGGTGGTCGTTTATTCCTCCTTATTCACACTGTGGGCCTCGCCGTTTCTACCTATATGTTCCGAGGGCTAACATCATTCCAACTTGTGTAAGTCTTCGAGAGTAACCGCTTGAAGTGAAGTACGTCTATACCTACCTGTCTCCCTTTTTTTGTATTCGCGAACTGCACTGGAGTAACTCGCCTGTTTTTAGCCAGCTCTCTCATTAATCTGAGGTCTTTCGGTGCGTCTACAGCCACCTTACGCCTCCTGTACAGTTCTTTAATTCCCGTCACGTGCGGGGGGGTCACACGAATATTTTTCGTTGCCCATGTGGACGTCCAGCACCTTTCTCTTACGAACCGGAACGGTGCGGGCGCCACAGAAACAATAGGATTATAAATTTGGAAAATAACCTTAATGGTTTTTAAACTGTTTTAGTTCAAATATACATCTATTCTATTTAAATTTAAAATTCCCTTAATACCTCTCATATTCTTTTTACAGCATTAAGTCTCACGATTACCGCCATAAACCAATTATCACATTGATAAGCTGCTTAAATGGCTGGTCTGGCCATTTAATTTTTGAAATACTATACTTATTTAATAGTTGAGCCCTTTTACTATTTATGGTGTCGGGTTTTGTTTGAGTTTCAATTTCATTTATATTCATTTTTTACTCACGTTTTTTTTTTCATTTGATTCTGTCTTGTGTCCTATTTCTTGCGTATTTCTAGGGGATGGCCCTTCTCTCTATTGCTTTTCTAATTCTATCGCTCCATTATTTCTTTAGTCTTCCTCGACATCTTCTTTTAGAAACCCTAGCTTCATATTCCTATTTCGTGTCTCTGCCTTCGTCCATTCTTTGAATATGACCATACCATCTTATTTGGCATTACTTTATAATTTCTCCTACTTCTTCGCGAGTTTTGTTCTCCCTTCTTCAATAAATAATATAAAATATAGAAATAGGACATATTCAAATTCGTTTAAGATACTAAAATAATGTGAATGTATAGAAGAAAATTAAAATGAAATAAATCCCCCTTTGTATATTTGATGTTTAGTCAACTTTTACTTTTAAATTGTTTGGAAAATTATTTTATGTTAATGCAGATCAGAACATGAATTTTTAATATTTATAATCCACCTGTATTGAAGAGCTTGAAGGTAGAAGTCGAAAACAAGCTCCTGAATAGACCAACAGGAAGGGCATTGTTTCATCAACGCCAGCGCTAATCCTTTTTTACAAATCTGGCAAAAATTATTACAATTTGGCTGGTATCTTTTACCTTATTCGCCGTATTCAGCTAACCTTGCACAATAAGGCTATCACTTATTCCACTTCCTATAAAATTCTCTTAATGCTAAGAATTTAAACTCTCTGGAGGACGAACGTATGATCACCTGAAACGCGTAGAAACAAAATATTAAGAGGCCAAAAAATTAAAAAAGAAAAAAAACTGATATAGATCCCAATTTTATTCTTTTACCTCACCCCACCGTACTCACCTGACCTGGCGCCCCGATGCAAAATTAGGTTAGGAGCCCCCCTCCACATATATTTATTAAAATAATTTTTTTCCAAATTTCCATTTTGGCGCCCCCCTCTTACTAGAAGCCTGAAGTGCCGCCCAGTAAAAAAAAAGTATTTTTTTCTAAATTTACTTTTTGGGTACTATAGAAGCCTGAAATGCCGCCCAGTAGAAAAAGTAGTTTTTTCTAAATTTAACTTTTGTCCCCCCCTCCCTTTACTAGAAGCCTGAAGTGCCGCCCAGTAAAACAAGAAATAGTTTTTTCTTAATCTCCTTTCATGCCCACCCTTTACTAGAAGCCTGAAGTGCCGCTCAGTAAACCAATGGCGAAGGGAGACTTGCCCTCCCATAAAAAAAAATAATAAAAAAAATACATATTTTTTTTTTCAATTTAAAATAATATTTAGGTAAATCTTCAAAAATATATCAAATTATGTCCTATACAATTTTTTGTCCAAGGCTTGGTTTACTAGTTACGAATTTTTTTATATTTTAAAGTTTAATAACTTCCGTTTCCGGTTTCGGATTTTAATAAAAAACAATAGGGTTCTTCCCAATTATTAGGAGAATTTTTAAGTACCAGAACGAACTCTTTAAGTTAAACCGTTTTTGAGTTATCGTGTGTACACACAGACACACACACACACACACACACACACACACACACACACACACACACACACACACACACACACACACACACACACACACACACACACACACACACACACACACACACACACACACACACACACACACACACACACACACACACACACACACACACACACACACACACACACACACACACACACACACACACACACACACACACACACACACACACACACACACACACACACACACACACACACACACACACACACACACACACACACACACACACACACACACACACACACACACACACACACACACACACACACACACACACACACACACACACACACACACACACACACACACACACACACACACACACACACACACACACACACACACACACACACACACACACACACACACACACACACACACACACACACACACACACACACACACACACACACACACACACACACACACACACACACACACACACACACACACACACACACACACACACACACACACACACACACACACACACACACACACACACACACACACACACACACACACACACACACACACACACACACACACACACACACACACACACACACACACACACACACACACACACACACACACACACACACACACACACACACACACACACACACACACACACACACACACACACACACACACACACACACACACACACACACACACACACACACACACACACACACACACACACACACACACACACACACACACACACACACACACACACACACACACACACACACACACACACACACACACACACACACATACGGACGGCACTTCGAAAATAGGTTTTTTGGATTCCCTGGACCATGAAACATGGTCATCCGTTAAAATCTCGACATCGAAAATTTTCGCGATTACAATACTTGCCCCTTATATATTAAGGTCGGGCAAGTAAAAAGGTAGTTTTTTTCTAAATTTCCTTGCATGGCGCCCCCTTTTACTAGAAGCCTGAAGTGCCGCCCAGTAAATAAAAGTAGTTTTTGCTAGATTTAATTAAAGGTCACAATACTTATTACAAAAAATGAGTTTATTTATAAGAAATATAGGAATAAGTAATATTAATTTCATTTCTATGTGACTATAGTTTTAATATACAAATGTAGTTTAAATTTAATATAATATTATTTATTTCCACTTTTTTCTGTTGTAGTTATCATCCATTGTATGGATATTTTTTTAAATTTTAATTCAGATGGATAGTGATTTGGCACCCTACACCATCATGTTATAATCGCATGCACAATGATACACAATTTTAATTGGGCTAATGTTAGGCTAAGGTAATTAGGTTAGGTTTAGTTAGTAAAAATCTAAGACAGCAGAAACCGAAAGGCTCAAAGAAAGCTTAAAGGAGTTTGTGCGATATATATATTTCGTCTCAAATGTGGTAAAATAACAATTATCACTCACAATAAACTAATCATTACAGTTTATATTATTCTTACTGTTCTTTCACAAATAATCAAACAATATTAAAACACATTTATGACATAAAACAAAGTTCATAATTAAAACAGATATTATAACAGACACGTAGCAATCCCAATGATCCAGACCGATCGCTCAGCTATAACACACTTATATACAAAACACACTGTTCTATTATCGCCCTGTTTTGGCTGATCGGCTGATCTTGGTTCTGTTAGCAACAAGGCTGCTGCCTTTGCACTTACGTATCCTGATAAAATTATGATATTCTCCGACACGGCCATCCTGACCTATCGCACGACCCTGTGAGATCATTTCTGACTCATACAATAACTCATCTCTACACTGTCTTCGACTGAAGACTCAACATATCACTGATACTCAATCAGTTAGTATCACACATTCAAATTGCTTTTTATATTCTACTTCAAGCGATTTACCAACCTGCACCAGGAATTCATCTAGTATGTAACTCTGTTCCTGGCCTTACTGGCACACATCAGGAGCTCTTGGGCACCTGCCCCGCCGTCTATTGGCCGGAGGACACACCCCCTCATCCTGAAAACTACTATTCACTAGGTTAACCACATTTTCGGAGGACACACCTCCTCATCCAGAGAACAACTGTTCACCTGGGATAACCACATTTTCGGAGGACACACCTTATGTATACACTTTACAAAATAAAACTGTAAAGCAATAAAGAAATAAAGGTAAAACTTCAGAATTACATCCCACAACACCATTTTCACTTTTACTAACTAAACCTAATCTAATTACCTAGTTTTTAGGTGCAAAGTACTTTATTTTCCCCCATATTCGTCCAATTAAAATTGTGTATCATTGTTCATGCATTTATAATAAAGAAGTGCTGTAGGATTTTTACTCTTTAATCAGCTGTGAAAGTAATATTATTATTATTAAATACCGGCATATTAATTTAATTAGATTTATTTAACTGAAAGTTAAGCATTATTATATAAATAATTTTAATTCTATTGTGATTTTAGTTTAAATTTACTTGTTTTAATTTTACTATACTTGGCAATACTGCCTGGTGGGTTTGCTAAAGTAGAATAATACTCATTAGAGCCGCAGTAAGGGGGGTGGGGCGGAGGGGGCGACGGCCCCTAGCGCACTAAGGAAAAGGGCGCCACATTGCGAAAGTGAGGACCTTTTTTTTTTGCTCATCACTTGGAATTTGGGAAGTGAGGACCTTTTTTGTTTTTGCTCATCACTTGGAATTATTTGTCAAGGGTGCCAAAATGCAGTTTTGCCCCTAGCGCAAGTTTTCCTTACTGCGGCTCTGACTGTTAGTTAAATCCAATCGAACTGATCAAAAATATGTAGTTTAATATAATCTAAATCTTAAGATCAATTGTGAATTGATCTCGAAATATTTATAAAGATTTGACTCATCTTGTTTAGTCTAGTTTCTGTAACTATGTAATTAAATCCTACCAATAGCGGATTAACGGGCGGGCTGACCGGGCGACCGCCCTAGCATTAGCAAAACTAGGATCATATCGTCGATTTAAAGGTAAAAGTCACTAAGTACACTTTTGTGAAAAATGAGTTAGATATACCAAATTGATAATTATTTGATATTTTTATCACATAACACACTTATTAAGTGCATTACTATTCTCTGCAATAGAAAAATGTAAAAATAAATTTCATTATTTGCGATATAATATATTGCTTACAACACATTGAAAATAATGATAACTTTCTACAAAAAGTATTATCTGCAGAAAAATATAGGAACATTTAATGTTCAACAAAATTAAATTCTGTGATTATTTTGTAATATCTAAAATAAAATCAAATTATTATTTAAAACACGCTTTTGTAATTTTTACCCTGTCCCGGTTTGGCGCACAAAAAATATGGTAACCCTAGTTATAGGAGATGCAGCAATGTCTTGTCCTCAAGCAATATCCTTTTTTGGTGTCATACAACGATTATATACATTATTTTCGGCATCTGTAGCTAGATGGAAAATTTTAACAAATAATGTTCCTAATTTCACTATTAAATCTGTGTGTGAAACTCGCTGGGAGAGCCGAATTGAATGTATAAAATCTGTTAGGTTTCAAATAGTTGAAATTCATGATGCTCTGATAATACGTTATGAAAATTCTGCTGATGCAGCGACTAAACATGAATGTTTAACATTAACGGAAAAACTTTGAGAGTATTCTTTCTTAGTTATGTTAGTGACGTGGTATAACATACTTCAACGTATAAATGTTTTAAGTAAATCTATGGAAACAAAAGATATGGATTTTAAAACTACTATCAAGTTAATGAAATCATGTACAGAATACATTTCCAGTTACCGAAGAGAACAATTTGAAAACTCTCTTTTTGAAGCTGAAAATTTAGCAAAGCGTCTGGGTTCCGAACCATTTTTTAAAGAAAAAAGATTACTCCGAAAGAGAAAAATGTTTAATTATGAAAGCGAAGATGCTACTGTTGCCATTGATGAAAAATCAAAATTTAGAATCACGGTTTTTTATGTTATTTTGGATACCATAAGAGATGTTCTTATGAAAGAACATCTTGCTTGAAGAAAGGTTTGTACAATTTAAAAATTATGAAGAAACCTGAGGGTTTCTTTTCGATTTTCATAATAAAAATGTAACACTGCGATAAATTAAAGTAACACTGCATGGATCTGCATTTAATCCTAAAAGATGAGGATAATCTTGACATCGATGGAAATGAGATTTATGAAGAAATTATAATTTTGAATAGTTTACTGCCAGAAAATACAGATTTGCCGTTAAAAATATTACAATTTTTAAAAACCAACAATCTACAGAATATGGTTGGCGTTAAGAATTTTGCTTACCATCCCTATTACATTCGCTACAGCAGAAAGAAGTTTTAGTAAATTAAAACTTCTAAAAACATATTTACGATCGACAATGGGTAATGAAAGATTAAATTCTCTAGCGTTATTATCAATTGAAAATGATGTTGCCCAGAAAGTAGATATAAATGAACAAATCAAATTATTTGCAGATTTAAAATCAAGAAACAAATGTTTTTGAATAAATGAATTATTATTACCTACCTATTAGATTTTTGAGGTGCATCGCCTGCTTAGAAATAAATCAATGTTAGTGAAATAATTATTTTTTGTAATTATTAAGTTTTGATTTTTTGTTTTTTAATACTTTTGTGAATAAAAATTGATTTATTAATTATTTTATTTTTTATTATTTTTTTTACGTCAACCAATTTTAGATTCTTGAAAAATTTTAGGGCGCCAAAACAAGGAGTTCGCCCGGGGTGCAAGATTGCCTTGGTCCTGCACTGATCATAATACCCGACAATAATGCAAATATAAGTTCTGTCTCCTTAAGTAATTTAACAATTCTCAAATCCGACATCGAGAAGGAACTATTTAATCTCAACACGAAAAGGGAGCTGGTTTCGACATGATACCTCCGTTATTTTTTAAAACTTTTGCTAGTAATTTAGTCGAACCCTTATTTATCATATTTAACAAATCTGTTCAAGAAAATATTTATCCAGATATATGGAAAAAGGCCCTTATAGTTCCTATTTTTAAATCTGGCGATAAAGGTCAAATAAAAAACTATCGACCCATCTCCAAATTATGTATCCTAGGGAAAATATTATAATCTTTAGGCTGTAAACAATTATTTGAAACTATAAAACAACATATAATTCCTGAACAACATGTTTTTTTTCGCGGCAGATCTGTCGAAACAAATTAAATCATTTACACACAACAGTTGTTGGAACATTTTGACCAGAGGGTACAAATGGACTCAATCTATACAGATTTCAGTAAATGTTTCGATAAAATTAACCACAATATTTTGATCAGTAAAATTTTTTCTCTCGGTATTCACGGCGACCTTCTCATATGGCTTATCTATATATATAAAATCGTAACTAAGCTACCTACTCATAATCAACGCCCAGCATAAACCACTGAACTTACAATTATGAAATTCGCGACTATATTCCGTCCATGACGTAAGCACCCACTAAGAACGGATTTTTCGAAACTCATCCTCTAAGCGGGTGAAAAGGGGGTTAAAAGGGGTAAAATGTGGCTTCACGGTTTCCCTAATATATCTTAGGTCCAATAAGATATCGACTTGGTTTTTGCTTACAAAGATTACTCATGTAAATATTAAGAAACATATTTCAGGATTTTGTTCTAATCGACCTCTAAAGGGGTGAATCTACAATCAGGGTGAATTATAGAACCCTTCGCATCTTCTGTGTTTATTGTGTTATAACATTAATTTTTGGCATATAGGTGTCTTTTTAAAATATTTAGAAAGTGTTTTAACCGTTTTTTTAAATTTCACCCCTAAAGGGGTAAATTGGTATTTTTTATTCGACAGAATTTCTTCTAGACAAAGAAACATAAAATTCGGGGAGTATATCCCTTTTATGAAGAACCCCCTAAGAAATGATTTTTTGAAATTCGACCTCTCAGGGGTGAAAAGGGGTGAAATGTGTTTTCACGGATTCCTCAGTATATTTTAGGTCAAGAATATATCGCCTTGCTTTTGTTTACAAGGACTACTAAATGTTGAAAAACGGTTTTTCAACATTTATGTGGGGAACATTTTCAGGATTTTGTACTAATCAACCCCTAAAGGGGTTAATATACAATCAGGGTGAATTATGGAACCCTTCGCATCTTCTGTGTTTGTTGTGTTATAACATTTCTTTTAGGCATATAGGTGTCTTTTTAAAATATTTAAAAAGTGTATTGACCTTTTTTTTAAATTTCACCCCTAAAGGGGTAACTTGGTATTTTATATTCGGTAGAATGTCGTCTAGACAGAGAAACATAAAATTCGGGGAGTATATCCCTTTTATGACTTAACAACCCCCTAAAAAATGATTTTTGAAAATTCAACCCCTAAGGGTTTTTTATTAGAAATAAGAAATTCCAAGAGTACATTTCTCTATATAACGTAAGAACGCACTAAGAAAGAATTTTTCGAACCATATGAGGTAAAAAGGAATAATTTTTTTTTTTTTTCACGGTTTCCTCAGTATGTCTTAGGACAGATGAGATATCGACTAGGTTTATGATTATAAAAGTTACCCGTGCACATGTTTAGAAACAAACTACGAATTTTATTTGTCATTAGTATGAACCTCTAACGGGGTGAATCTACACCTGAGGAGAGAGTCAGCAATGTGATCTATAAAGAACTATGACTTATTATAATTGCACGATGATGGCAAACCGTCAATAAACCGTAGCGAAGCACGGGTACTCAGCTAGTTTCATATATAAGTAATACAAGTCAAGCGGTCACCATTAACGGCTTCACTTCTGATTTCGTAAACATAACTTCCGGTGTCCCTCAGGGGTCCTACTTGGGGCCAATTCTTTTCTTAATTTATATCAATGACATTTCTAAAGTAATAAAACATGCAAATTTCTTGTTATTCGCGAATGATATGAAATTATATCTTCCAATTAGGAGGCCATCGGATACCGCCCGCCTACAATCAGACCTTCAAAACGTATACCCTTATTGCCAACAAAACAAATTATTTCTTAACCTCGATAAATGTCACATAATATCATTTACGAGAAACAAAAACGTACATTCTTTTCAATATAATTTTAACGGTCAGGATTTGAAACGGTCATCAGTTATTAAAGATCTAGGAGTGCTTTTAGACTCAAATCTTTCTTATGAACTGCATGTCGAATATATATGCGGCAAATCCCTAAAAATGTTAGGTTTTATAATTCGCACTACTAAAAGTTTTAATTCTATATACGCTTTTAAAAATCTTTACTTTGCGTACGTCTCTAGTATCTTAAACTATTCATCCGTTATCTGGAATAGTTCGTATGACAAATACATTTTCAAAATTGAAAAAATCCATAAAGTATTTCTGCTTTAAACGTAATGTCCAATACGATAACTACTACGATTCCTGTATCGGAATAAATATTCTACCGCTTCAAAAACGTCGTATTTTATCTGACATGTTGATGCTTTACCGAATAGTTAATAACATAACTTCTTCTAGCGTACTCCTACATCTTATCGAGTTTCGAATCCCTACATACAATACCAGAAGTACTAACCTATTCCATCAAACCAGTTCAAACACAAATTCATTCACCAACTCGCCCATCATTTGACTTTCCACTACGTATAATCTCTTTTTTTTCATATAGATATTTTCAATTGTTCCAAACAAAAATTCCGGAAATTATGTATTAATAAATTGCATACTATAAGTGATCCTCAATCTTCTTCTATTTAATCTAATAAAAAAGTAAATATAATTTTGTAATAACATTGTAACTACATCATAACATTGTAAATACTGTAAATTGTAAATGTGTGCACTTTACTGGGTCAGTTCCGTCTGTGCTCCAATCATAATAAAATAAAATAAAAAAATAAAAAATATAAAAATCCCACATATATATTTATATGTTATAATAGTTAATTATTTGTTATATAAGTATATAAGATTTTTATACCGCCTCGCTGCCTCAATTGTGACCTGCCTATCAGGAACTCCCCGGTGACTTGTCGGCCCAATTCGCCACTGTTGACACCTGCGTGCCAATAATAAGAAACCACTAATTATAATAATTAATACTCTGTTACACCTAGAAGGGTAATAAAACGCCACGCACTTTAGCATGATTTACTCAAAAAGCAAATGGGGCCAAACTTAAATAAGCACAAGTGCAGGGCCGTAATTAGAGCGGGAGAAGAAGGTGCCCGCTACGGCGCAGTTGTGTTTAGGGCGCAAAAAATCTTCTTTTTGCTCCCTAAATTGTAGTTTTCTCAAATACTATTCTGAATTTTTACGCCCTCCCCTGGGTATCGATTGTTTTTTAATAATCCCTGCGCTCGATCAGTTGATTTTTTTAAATTCTTCCGTCCGATCACCACTTCAACTACTTCTGCTGTTTCTACTTGCATTTTCATGTTCTCCCCTGCCCCAACGGGTAAATCTTTTTTTCAATGTCTCTCCCAGACCTTTTTTAATTTCTACCCCCTCCCGTCCTTGTGTGATTTTTTAAAATGTTTGGATGGAGGCTTTTACTGGAAAAGGCGCAAGTTAGAGCACTGCCAAAGATGCTTTGTACTAAGGTGACCATATTTTTTAGTTCAAAATTCGGGACGGGAGCTCATAGGGGGGTGGGGGGTTGATTATTCAAATATAATTGTTTAATTCATTTTTTTAAATTCCAATTATATACAATAAATAATTATAATTTATAATAAATAAACATTTCCAATCACAGATAATTAACTTATATTATTAAAAGGAACATCATTGAAATGACTCTGTAGAAAACTTTTCATATTTTTCCGAACTATGGGTCTTTTTGAGTAGGTCTTTTTACAATAATGTAATAACGGATTATAGAAAATATTGAAGTATGTCTCTATTTCAGCTTCACCAAGAGAGTCAACCAGTACTTGCCTCTTATGGAATAGTTACGTTCATTGGAGCGGTGATCTTCAAACTTGAGGAATTCGAGGAACCCACCTCAACGTGAAAAATCAATGTGGAGTTCATTTACATGGAGTAATACATTTTATTAGAACAAAACGTTACAGCAAATGTTGAAATAATACATTTCATGCAAACAATGTAAACTATTTATACTTATGGTTTATATACGGAACAAGAATAAGGAATAGGAAATAAGAATAGTACACAAGATGTTAAAACATGGCTCCGCCGTATATCGGTTTATGTAGGAAAGAAATTTAACTTAAACATAAGAATAGTTGGTAACATTCAACATTTTATTCTTATTTCAAGAATAAGACACGATAAGCCTGCGCACAGCAATCAAAATGTCTGCCGTAATAAAGTTTGTTCAACAGATGTTTTTCAGTTGTGATCAGAGGGTTGTAAACAACAATAAAATGTTTTTATTATTTTTATTTATTCTTCTTGTAAGTTTTAAGAACCTGTCAAGTGACAAACGTTAAACACAGGCCAACGCAAGTACGCAGACGCAGCGACGAAATGTTATGTCCTATATAAACGGTTTAAATTTTTTTATTCTTGTGTACTATTCTTATTTCCTATTCCTTATTCTTGTTCCGTATATAAACCAACCATTAAATGCATTAGTAAATCCATTTATAACTTAGTATCTAATAATTACCAGAGTTATTGTATACATACTAAATTTTAATATAACCTTACTAACAAGTAAAATTAAAAACTATACTTTATTTTAATTAGTTGAACGCAGTAACGTATACCGCAACCAAGATTATTAAAGTATAAGGTTGTCTCGTTACTTGTAATGGTGGGGGTAAATAGAGAGGCTACGCGTCATCCGTATGCTAACGGGACGTCAGTCTTTATTTATCGTATATATTATAAACACGTGAAGTTTGATTTTTTGCTATAAATATAAGAATATCGTTTAATTTCTTGATTTTCTACTTGTTTTAATTTCTTTTTTCTTCGAAAGGAATGTTTCTTCGTTCTAAATAAATTTTCTTACATTCATTTTTGATGTGAACAGAATAATAAGTGAAATATTTCAATACTATAGTTTTAGAGTGTCTCCCCGTAATTACCCTAATATTCATCAAATTGAAAAAATGCATTGAACAAATAAGATTTGTTTTCTTGTAAACAATTTCTAATATATATTCTATATAAAGATAGTTCTGTTTATATAGGAAATATTTTTTTTTATATATTCTGTTTATATATAGTAAATATAAGTTTTTTAGGACCAGTTTAAACCCAGAAACACCCCTAAGAAAGAAAATTTTGAGATACCATGTCTATATTCGAATCCTGGTTCTATTCTGTTGTACCAAATTTCGTTAAAATACGTCCAGCAGTTTTAAAAAACCGATATAACCTCAAATTTTATTAATTACTATATTATTATAGCAATTTGTTTTTCCATTTTTATTTAAATATACCTAAAATTATATTTGTATTCGATTTTATTGTTATTTATTAACTATAATACAAATACATATCACCTTAAATTTTATATAAATCAGTATAAAATTTCCTTAGGTTTTTATTTATAATTTATTCAGTAGAACTGTCTTGAAATAAATATCTATTATGAAAATTGTCAATAAAAATATTTAAAAACGTGCAACATCTATATTAATTCTGTATGCTAGTTTGAATTACGCATATGTATGACGTGTTCCCTCTCACGCTCTGATTGGTCAGAAGTTACGAGACAACCTTTACTTTAATAATCTTGTACCTCAACCAGTGACCCGTGGCGTATGGGACTTATGGTCTGCGCAGAGAGAGAAAGCGAAAGAGAAAGACACGAAATGTGGCCCCACTGCTATTTTTCCGCAGTCCCATGCGCATCCAAATTTCGTACGCCTCTGCTCGCTGGTTGAGTAATATAGTGGAGCGGGCGACAGGGATGCCCGCCCAAAACAACCAGATTTTGACGGAATCCAAAACGGGACTAGTTAAAAAATAATTTCTTTTTACATTCGTAGAGAAAAAAAAAAAAAATCCTCAAGGTTCTAATACTTTTCAAACGGTTCAAATATTAAATAACTTTATCAAAAATTCTTAAAGCTTTTAAATTAATGTATAATTCAGTTATTACACGTAGAACTGTAAAAATAAATGAGGTTCTCTCAAACAACACTAAATTTATTGGCCCCGGCGTTATTGTGAATCTGCGTAAATAGAACCATTGTAAATCGAGGGCTCAATCAATCATCAATGAATTATTTATTTACCACAAAGTAAACATACATATAGGTTTCAGAATCATTTCGTAAAATTGCTTCTTGTTATTATCAAAGGATATTACCACACTTAACATTTTTAATGATTTTGTAAAATATTAATTTAAAATAAGAATGACAGTTCAATTTTATGCACTATATATGCATATAGATGGCTATAGCGATGCATTAGAGTTACAGACATTATATACCAGTGGTTCTCAAACTGGGTGCAGCGGCACCTTGACACATGGCAGCGGTGCCGCGAACTTCATAGAATAAATACGAATATAAAGATGTGGCGGCAATTGTTTATGACCTATCCAATATAATTTCTTATTGCATATTTATCCCGCGTTTAAAATGTTTCAAAAGTATTTTTACAATCCAAGTTTTTTATTTTACAAATAGTCACATATCTTACTTTCACTTTATTTTTATCCCAAAGGGTCATAAACCATCTGGCTGCTACTAGTTATCGATACATCTTCGAGCAGTTAATATCATATCAATCCCAAAATACAAAATCATTTAAAAACTCTTACACTGGCATATTTCATTTAAAATCCTGCAGTCAAAATAATGCCACAATGCAAAAAAATGAGAGCAGGGTGCTTTGAATTTTTTATATTTTAATTTAGGGTGCCGTCATCTAAAAAAGTTTGAGAACCCTGCTGTATACTAGAAATTCTAGACAATGGTGGCAGCGCCACTATCAAGATTGTAAATTAATCTTGGAAATTTAAATGGAAAAATACGGTAATCTTTGCAGAAAAAGTAAATTATATGAAATATTCTTTACAAAGAAATTAAATAAATTTTCTCTTCCTTCAGAGATCATCTTATTTTTCCATTTGAAACTAATATTTATTAAGAATCTAAATGGCAGCGTTGCCACAATTAGCCAGACTGTCGTAGTATACAGTGGCGTACCTATTGTCATACAATTTTGACTTCAACTTCGAGGAGCTGGTACAAAATTTTAAGCAATTATTTAATAACAACCTTTTAAAAGCAGCATAGATTATAAAATAATATTATTAGGTGTACCGGAAAGTTTTTTCGTTTTTATTATTAGTGCAGTATGAAAACTAATCATGACTTATTCGCTGAATTAAACAGACGTCTTTTGCGTTTTTATTAAACTTTGTAATCTTGAGTACCTAATTATTGTTTTCGTTTTATTTTAAACCCTTGCATTTTAAAATGGCGGAAGAATTTTCATCAAAACATTTTTTATGCTGTTTAATGTTGTATGAGTACCATGAAAAAAAATCTGCTACAGTTGGTACATAAAACATTTGCACTGTTTATGGTGATAAACTAATGCTTGGTTTATATACGGAACAAGAATAAGGAATAGGAAATAAGAATAGTGCACAAGTTGTTAAAACATGGCTGCGCCGTATATCGGTTTATGTAGGAATGAAATTTAACTTAAACATAAGAATAGTTGGTAACATTCAACATTTTTATTATTATTTCAAGAATAAGACACGATAAACCTGCGCACAGCAATCAAAATGTCTGCCGTAATAAAGTTTGGTCAACAGATGTTTTTCAGTTGTGATCAGAGAGTTGTAAACAACAATAAAATGTTTTTAACGGTAATAAACGAAATTTTTTAAAAGGTTTTATGAATCAGAACCTGTCAAGTGACAAACGTTAAACACAGACCAACGCAAATACGCAGGCGCAGCGACGAAATGTTATGTCCTATATAAACGGTTTAATATTTTTTATTCTTGTGTACTATTCTTATTTCCTATTCCTTATTCTTGTTCCGTATATAAACCAACCATAAGTGTACGAACATGTCAACAGTGGTTTAAAAAAATTAAATCGGGAAATTTATGCTTGCATGATGAACATCGGAAGGCCCTATAAAGGAATAATTTATTATGAGATGTTAAAACCGGGGCAAAATGTTAATTCTGATCTCTACTGCCAACAATTGGATCGACTGAATCATAACTTGACCAGAAATCGGCCAGAAATTGTGAATAGAAGAGGAGTTATTCTTCAGTACGACAATATCTGACCTCATGAACCATGAACCATGTTAAAATGAGCCTTGAACAATTGTTCCCTTTAAAAAATAAAGAATTTTATAAATCGGGAATATTTTCTCTTCCTGATAAATGGCAGAGATCACAATGGTAACTATTTTACTCAATAAAGTACATTTTTTTCTTTCGATTTGTTTCTATTTTAATAATACCAAATAAACGAAAAAACTGTCCGGTACACCTAATATAATTAACAAAAATAATAATATAATAACAAAATAACCGGGATCTTACTATATGTTCCATTATTTTAACTGTGCTTTAAAATATTGTATAGTTATACTTACATTTCAGGAAATAAACTTTTAGAGCTTGTATGCAGGACAAGCACTGTGATCATATAAATTATCTTTTTTAGTTACAACTGAATCATAATCAGGCAAGGAATTAACATCTTGCAAATGAAGTGAATGTGATCGTGCTTTCTCAAGTTCCTTACTAGCTATTTCTTCTGCTATCTTTGGCGAACGACATATAAATTTAACAAAATTTTCAAATATGCCAATAATCCCAATAACAGAAATACCCAGGAAAAATCCTAATGAACCTCCAATATCCGCAATAAATGAATTCCAATCGTAACCATGTATTTCTTCCATGACAGTCACGAGCTTAGAAGAATAGTATATAAACATATTACTGATATTGCTTTTCCCATTTGATACCCTATTAACTACAAATAATTTGTACACCGTTGATGAACAGGATCTGTTACAGCCTTGGTTTCCGTTATCGTCAAATCTGTAATATAAACAAATTTTACTTTTATAAATCATTTTCTGGAACATGAATACAAATGAAACATAAATTGGAGGAACTGATGAAGGGAGACGCCATTATACTTTTCATGAAAGCCAGAAGACTACAATGGTTTGTCCAAAATTTACTAATTTGAATCCCTGACCCACACGATATAGAAGCAAACCAATGAAATATTGAAACAGGAAGTGACTGGCGACTTATGTATCATTTTTATGGTAGTTTCACAAGAATGGTAGTAACAGGTAACAGGTGTAGTACATTTGCCAATCTTTGTTACGCACTATATACTAGTTTTCAAGTAGATGTGTGAAATAGTACATTTTTAAAAGCGTTCGGAAGCGGATATCTTTGTGTTTATTTGCTACAATGGAAAAAAGTGAATTCCGTTTGTTAATAAAGCACTACTTTATGTGGATGAAAAACGAAACAAATGACCATTTCGAAACAATGTTTGGACATGTACAAGCGCAATCCAAGTCAGTTTTTGAAGGATTTCATAACCATTGATGAAACATGGATCCATCATGAAACATGACACCAGAAATGTAGAGACAAAACAGAGAATTTTTCCTGGTGAACGTGCTCCGAAGAAGACAGAAAGGGTACCCTCGGCTGGAAAGGTCATGGCCATGATTTTCTAGGATTCGCAAGACTAACGGCCGTTTGCAGCGGTCATAATTAACTCTTAACTAATAATTAAAAATTAAATTTTATTCCACCGCATACTTAATTCAGGCTTAAGCTGTTTACTATTAATAAAATTTAATCACTACCATGGGTACGGATTAAATAGTTATTAAGAATTTGACCGGCGTAGCGTAGTGGTAACACATGTGCTCTGCGTTGCGAAGATTTCGGGTTCGAATCCCGTTCAGGCATGGAAATTTTCTTTTTTATATAAATTTAAATAAATTTTAAATAAAAATTGTCCTGGCTAATTGCTACAGCAGCAAAGGCCATTAAATTAAAAAAAAAAGCTTAAAAGAAAGATTGATTAGTACAATTTTATTATAAATATGGATGAAGAATAGACACAGATATAGTTTTTTTAGATTTGACGTTGCTAAAAAAAATATCTAAGAGCAAACTATTGTGATACTATAGACAAAATTGCATTTATAAAAAATAGGTAAAGATTTCGTTTATCCAAAAATTCAGTTTTGTTCTAAAACAACGGTTCCAATATTGGCTTATTTAAAATGCATACCAATAATAGTTGCTGCTTGTGTACTTCACAATATACGAGGAGGTGAGAACTAAATTTGAAATAATATTGTACTGCCAATCTGAGCCGAACCAAGGTGTTGCTGCACCCGAGGCAAAGCACCAATTTTGCGCTCCCTCCCATCGGCGATAAGCAAAAGAACAAGTAGATGGATCGAAGTGATGAGCAAAAACAAGGAAAATAACTTTTGCGTCCCTGTCAACTCAGCGCCGCTGGTACTTGAAGAACTAGATGAATACGTGTTGCATCAATTTATAATAGATGGACAAATACCAAATGAAAATTTGAATGCACATGACGCAATTGGAACTGAATGACGTAAACAATTAATAATTTAATATTCAGAAAGAATTTTGTAATAGAATTATAGAATAGTGTAAAATATTAATTATAATAAAGCAAACATTTAAATATATATTTTTATGTGTATGTTTATATATTTTTATTACATTTGTGCACATAATTTTTTCATAAAATTGGCAGCATGAATTCCTTTTAGTTTTTTGCACCAATATTTATTGTTAATTTACATTTTTAGCAGATATAATTTTAGGAGAGCTAGATAAAACGTCAACTTGTCGAAACGTTAAACGTAATAACATATTTTATTTTTGACAGTCACTCAAATTAAACAAACAAAAAAAAATACGTCAAATGCCGATTTTTTCATGACAATGTCGCTAAGTTAAGAAAAATAAATACAGATGTTCTGTTTATTCAGTACTACCAAGAGTAATTTTTGTGAATTTCTTTGCTACCGCATCAACAACATACGGTGCAAAGCTATTACAAAGCACATTTAATCATTAATTAAACTTAACTTATAAATAGTTAAACAATTTTGTAACTATGATCGGTGCAAACGGCCGATAATCTTCATCGACTATCTGGAAAAGGGCAAAATTAGCACAAAACGATATTATGCCGCTTTATTGGATGAACTAATGAAAAAACGGACCCTTTGGCGAAAAAAATGTTTGTTTCACCATTACAATGCATCAGTTCACTCGTCCGCAATTGCAACGGCCAAATTGGTTGAACAGCGCTACGAACTGCTCCCTCACCCACCCTTTTCTCCAGATTTACTCCCCTGCGTCCACTTTCCCTTTCCAAGCATGAAGAAATGGCTCGCGTTCGACTAGAGTTCGAGTAATTGTGCTTTTTCCCACGTATTATATTTGAAGGTTTGAATTGCATGATAGTGTAGAAAGTGCGTGTTATTGACCATTGTATCTAACCTACAAATTTATACAAATACTTAGAGTAATCTCTTGAATTTCATTAAATATATCATTAAGTCGGAAGAAGCGATTTTGTTTATATACATGTTTAAACTAAGAATGATGCGAAGAATTACTTGTTAATTAGGTGGCTTAGATTAAACTACAATTTTGACGTGAAATGAAATGAATGAATGTGAATGCCCGACAGTGCAACTAGCCCTAAAAGACAATTTTTTGAACTTACCTTGCCACTCTTACAACGCTAAATTGAAAATTATGTATTAGGTGCGATGGGAATTAAAAACAAGGGAAATGTTATTAAAGATAGGACATCGTGCAAGAATGTTGACAACTTCCAGATATTTGAATTTGTCTCCTTGTTCCTTTTAACAAGATTGAAAATTAAAGGCTGAAAAATTACTGTTTAACAATATAAAAACATCCTTTTCCAATAAAAGGTAGATACTAAAAGAGAAAAGGTACAAATTTTCAAAAAAAAAAAAGTAACTATGAATATTGACATAAGGCTCAGAATCATGAACTACCACAAAAGCAATGCGGAGCAGAATGAGAACAACATCTTATCATCGTCATCAGCATTACGTTCTTGAGATAGATCGATAGGAAAATTACATTTGGTCTAATCAAGAAGCTTACAACTCAACGCAAAATCTATGGAATAAATATAGAAGTAAGATTAAGAAGAACAGGTAAATAAGGTTCGTTCCAGAAGCTATCGGAAAAATTTCGAATTCAATGGGTCCTCGATACACGAACTCGATATACGAATATTTGTTTCACAAATTACTACTAGGTAATAATAGCAATAAAAATTAAAAAATAATAATAATCGAGTTCAATAATAAGATTTTTGATTAAATAATACGTAATACGATGTTTGTTTAACATTAATCCGAAGCCGATTTGCAGTCGACTGCAGTGCACGCAGTCTGTACAGACGGCATGGAGTATGCCGACTTATTTTCACTTGTATTTGATATTTGATCGAAGTCGAAATCTTATTTCTGGCTGTATTAAGGTCCTAGCCATACCTTCGCCCAAGAAGCTTCGGACCACCCGACTTGATTATTAATTAATCAGTCTAAAAACACTATCCAAAATAAAGAGGTCCGCCAAAATATTTACTTTATAAAAGGATCCCTCTAGCTTACAATGTATCGGAATCAATGCTTTACGTCAGTGTTTCCCAAACTTTTGACAGTTGCGGACCACTTTCAGAATTCTACGTCATTACATTTTCCTACTAAATACATACGTACCTCCAATATTATCAATAAAAAAATTGCGTCTATATAACATGGAATTAATTTATTTTTAAAATATCACTTAACATTAACAAATAATAATAATAATTTCAAGGTCTACTACAAGACGCATTTTTTCGACCATATTGTATAATACTTACAGTAAATATTTTTTTATTAAATATTTCAGTTGGGGTGCGTTGTTACAATGGGGAAGACGCAGTTTCGACATCCATGGAGCTGAGCATTTTGCTTTCTTCCCAATATCTTCCCAACGTAACATTTCAGCACACTACAACAAATATGTATTATAAATATAAATTAAATAAAAATGTTTCTTCAATTTGTATTGTAACACATTGACGATTTAATTTAAAAAAAAAAGTATCTTAGAAATTGCGAAAAAAGAAACTCCAACTAGCTGAAGAGCAAAAAAGTAAAAGGAACTGAAACTAGCTTATGACCAAACATAACCCGGAAAAATTATAACAAAAGCCGAAGTCCGAAGATACGATGTTGAAACCCTGAGACTCTGGCGGAAATCTAGAGATGTGGTCACCTTAATCTTATACCGTGTCTATACACAGTCAGTATTAACCGTGTCGAACGACCAACAATTTAGATGTTTCAAACTAAATCAATCAACAGTGTTACACGCTTCAAGATACCAGGTAAAGATCAAAGGTGTTGCGCTGCATTCGAATGTAGTGCCAATGTTTATGATATGACGCATTGAATACTAGCTACCTAGTAGGAATTAGGGATGGGAAAAAAGCATCGATGTATCGAAAACATCGATGTTTGTTTTAAAAACATCGATGTTTTTACCATCGATGGTCAGATGCCGATAGTATCGATAAAACATCGATGTCTACTACCGATGTCGATGTTTAAACTTTGAAATTCGGAAACTACTGCTAGAGCGCTGGAATCTTAAAATTTTAATTTTTATTAATACAGTGAATTCCGCTTAATCGGGACACATCGGGACACATCGGGACTAGTACAGTTTGTCCCGATTAAACGGCTGGCCCAATTATTCGAAGTTTCACAAAAATTACCGGATTAGTGTTTTTTGATAAGTAAAAAAATTAAAAATTATTTGATAAATTGCAGAAAAATAAAACAACTCACAAAACTATTCGTAGGTATGTATACATATTAAAGAATTATATACGTAATACATCAAATGCTTTCAAATGTGTCAAATCCTTTCTTGGCATCCCGGTAAGGGTTATATCAGTGAGTCACTACACTAAATTTACGTGAACTCGACCACACGCTTATACATAATGATGTCAAAGTGAATCCCCACTCCAACATGAATTCCCGGCGCCACGGGAATTCACACGACTACTGTCCCGATTAAACGGAATATTGTCCCGAAAAAGCGATACTTGCCCGACCTTAATATATAAGGGGCAAGTATTGTAATCGCGAAAATTTTCGATGTCGAGATTTTGACTGATGACCACGTTTCATGGTCCAGGGAATCCAAAAAACCTATTTTCGAAGTGCCGTCCGTATGTGTGTGTGTCCGTGTGTCTGTGTGTCTGTGTGTCTGTGTGTCTGTGTGTCTGTGTGTCTGTGTGTCTGTGTGTCTGTGTGTCTGTGTGTATACACGATAACTCAAAAACGGTTTAACTTAAAGAGTTCGTTCCGGTACTAAAAAATTTTCCTAATAATTGGGAAGAACCCTATTGTTTTTTATTAAAATCCGAAACCGGAAACGGAAGTTATTAAAGATTAAAATTTAAAAAAATTCGTAACTAGTAAACCAAGCCTTGGACAAAAAATTGTATAGAACATGATTTGATGTATTTTTGAAGATTTACCTAAATTTTTTTTTTATATTAAAAAAAATATGTATTTTTTTTTATTATTTTTTTTTATGGGAGGGCAAGTCTAGCGGAGGTCTTCCTTCGCCACTGGTTTCACAAGCAATAGTTTACGTGCATATATCCCGGAAACGATTTTGTACCGCAAAGGAGTTATTAGATACGTTGATCCGAGCTCTCGAACGAGGAACTATTAAGCAATATTATAACAACAATCCCCATAAGAGATACACGTCGCATCACGCGGCGAATAACCGTTGAATACATAACCATATATGGTGCTAGGTGTCGAATTTCTCCCTATGTGTATCGGGTGACTCAGTGCACCAATTGCTACCGCTTTGGACACACCAAACGTCTATGCAAAAGTTCACTTCGGTGCCACAAGTGTGGTGAAAATCATGACTCCAGCTCCTGCCAGAATACACACACCTCATGCCTCAACTGTAAAGGACAACATTTGGTAACTGATAAAAGCTGCCCTATTTTTGAAAATCAAAATAAAATAAAAAAATATATGGCGTATCACAATGTTGGCTACAAAGAAGCAAGGAATAATTACCGCACTTTCTCTGAAGTAACTACCGCACCCGCAACGTTTCTGCCAAACGAATTTCCCTCTCTCCCAACACACAACAGATACAATGTTCTTAGTAATTTTATTGAGTCTACAAATGACAATCTCATGCCTAAAAATGTCAATACATCAAGACCACGAAGACTTCAGTACATCCCTAAACCAAGGGTATCTACAAATCATCTAGGCGCAGCTGCTCCATATACCCAGACACCCCAGGTATCTAAAACCCCATCTGACCGGGTTCCTATTAGAAATCCCTATCCTCCTCAACCACACCTTCAAAATAATAGGGTACAAACATTTGTTTAGCAACTTGTAGCTCAATTTCATCAAGGACTCGTCAATTTCGTCAATCAAACAAATATCCCCTCAGACAAAGTGAACGTCAAATGCAGTAATCACTTAAAACAAGCAGCTATGTTTCTATAGTTTTGTTGTTCGACTGTGATAGCAAGAACTTGTGTTTAAAGATGTACCTAACTGATAAATATAATGTACACGTGTAAGAATGTGAACTTGTTTCTTTGACTGTTCTCTGTATCTGTCTCTGTCTTTCATAGTGCCCTCTGTATGCGCACCATAAGCCACGCCCGGCCACGAGAAGTTTGTCCGCCTGTAAGTCCCAGTCACCGGACCTCTGCTGTCGAATGGACCAAATTATTTCAACATTTTTCTGGGCCTATTGTTATTGCAGGTGATTTCAATGCTCACGACTACACATGGGGTAGTGAATGGTGTGATTTAGAAGGTAGAGAACTACTAGAAGCTTTGTCCAATCTCCAATTAACGTACCTAAACGATGGAAGCCCCACTCTCGCCTCTTTACCCCATTGGCGAAGATCAGTTATAGATCTTACATTCTGCTCACCCAATCTGGCACCAAGCTTTACCTGGTCAACAATGAAAAATACCATGGGATCGAGCCATTTCCCAGTTCTTTTTAATTACACTGCGCAAATCAACCCATATTACACCATATGGTGTAATATGGGTTCCAAACTCGAAGTGGGACATCAAAAATGCGAACTAGTCATGGTACTACAACGTATCAAATGCATTAGCTATTAACATGCCTCTACACCAATTCAACTCCCTTGACGCTCATAGTAAATACTCTGCTATAGTGAAACTGATTAATCAAGCGGCTGAACACTGCATTCCTAAACGTGTTATACAAAAAGTCAGTATCTTTAGACGACGGAACTGGTGGGACAATCAGTATAAGACACAACTCTTGGAATCCACTGAAGCATTCCAGAATTACAAAAAACACTCCAATTTAGCCACCTTTATAGAATGCAAGAGAGCCATGGCCAAAACCCGACAACTTTTCAAACAAAAGAAGCGATCGTCGTGGATGTCGTTTTGCAGTTACATGAATAAAAGCACAACCGTTAGCGAAGCCTGACAAAAAATTAAAATCCTACGAAATCGAGGATGAAATGAACTTTGAGGTTGCAAAACAACCTCAAAGTTCATTCTCCATTATTGACGAATGATTGGCTGGACGAATTTTTATTGAAACAAGCACCTCCGACATGTGAAGAAATATAGGGTTCGATAACATCATACCTCACTATACCATGCCTTCAAACCTTCTTAACAATCCTTTTACAATGGTAGAGCTCAACTATGCACTCAAGCAAACGCATAATACCTACATCCCCTGGTCATGACAATATACACTATCCAATGCTTTTCAATTTAGCCCCTAATGCAAAATTACTGCTCCTCAACACTCTTAATGACATCTGGCGAAACGGCACTAAAATCTCGGATTGGACCATATATAACATCATACCTATCATTAAACCAAGAAAAGACCCCAATTCCGCTGATTCTTATAGACCAATATCAGTGGCTTCCTATGTCTCCAAAACATTCGAAAGACTTATTAAATTGAGACTCGAATGGTGGCTTGAAACAAATAATATCCTTCCACACTACCAACATGGTTTTAGAAAAGGACACAACGCGATCGACAACTTTCGTCTCTGGTATGTGATATCCACAATAATCTCTCGGAAAATTCATCTGTTACTGCATTGTTTCTGGACATAAAGGGAGCATTCGATTCAGTCTCAAGCCAAATTTTAGCTAAGAAGATGCTGACAATTGGTATACCTTTGGTGTTATAATGGTTAAATCTATCATCAACTTAACCGCACAAAGAAAAATAAATGTTATTTACAATCTAGTTACTTTCATTGTTTGAATCATTCTTTTTGGTTAATTTGTTTAAGCTTTGTAAATCATACTTACAATAAACATTTTTTGGTTACGGTTAATATCATTTTAAAATGTCATTTTCATTATATTTTGATTTTTTGTGTCATCCTGAATACAAATTTCCCATTTATTTATTTTTGTGTTATTAAAATATTTGTAAAAATTATTTTATTTTTGACAAATAAAATTTTGTCATTCGTTTCCATGGTTTCACTGTTGGAATAAAAAAAAAAATACTATTTCTGAAATTTTTAGTCTCTTTCTTTTTTCAGTGGCAATGTCACCTGCTTTTGAAAAAATTCTTTCACACGGAACTAAAGTTGCAAGTACATATAATCTATTTTTAACGTAATTATATATGTAAAATTGGGTAGATAATTTTACATTTTTTTAGGCTTAAAAATATTTAAAAAAATATCTGCTCATCGAAAAAAAAAATATTTTTTTAAATTTTGAGTAGGGTATCAAATGAAATCCCTTAGTACGTGGATTAACGATTATTTTTGCAAAATTAATTATTTTGATGCGATTTTTGACAAAATTGTGCAAAAAAAATTGTCCCACACCCTGTAGCCCAGATGGTTTAAACTAAAAATCTGAAAAAAATCTAAGTAATGAACATTTGTGTAAACCGAAATAGTACAACAGGAATTTTTGATCAGATTATGTTTTCGGAAAATAACGAATTTTTGTTTTTTTTACTTGACCACGTAAAATATTTAAAAACTTATCTAACAGACTATGCTTTGATACTGTAATGGCTAGCATGCTCGCGTTCTAAGTTGCAAACTGAAGTTCGCTGCGCTCTCCAGGCATTTTAATTTTTTGTTTTGTTTTTGTATTTTTATTTTGTTTTATTTACTGCTACTTAGGGCTCTCACAAGGGTCTGTCCTTAGCCCTCTACTATTCAACATTTATACTTACGATATACAACACATCCTCACACCAAATACTAAAATAGTACAGTTCGCAGATGACTTCTGCATTTACACAAGAGGAAACACATTTTGGCACTACCAATATCAGCTTAACATCAATATGAAAAATCTGCATCGGTGGCTAGCAATCCACGGTTTCACATTGTCAAGAGACAAAACCGTTATATCGGTGTTTACACGGAAAAGAAGTCTGCCTCATGACTTTATGATTTTGGATGATATACGATTTCCAATAGCCCCAGTTGTCAAGTTTCTAGGAATTCACCTAGACTGCAAACTAACCTGAAGACCACATATCAATGCTATAGTGCAAAAATGTGAAAAAAGGCTGAACATCTTACGCTTGGTCACCCATTTTAACTGGGGGGCAGATCCTACAACGGCCCTTATGATATATAAGAATTTTATTCTTTCCGTTATTGACTATGGATCAATAATATATGGGAATGCCTCAGCTACAAATCTAAAAACTCTTGACACGGTCCAAAATAGAGCTATCAGATCGGAAATTGGTGCTATGCACTCTACCCCGATCAATACACTACAGGTTGAAACTCAAATAATGCCGCTAAATCTAAGAAGAAGATTTCTATCACTAAAATACACATCCTCTCGCATGATGAGGAAAACACATCTTCCACTGGGTGAGCTGGCAAATAAAATATTAACAAACAGTTACTGGACTAAGAAAATGACCCCTCCCATTATAGAAGCCTTCATGGAAGCAGCTATAATAATACCTCCAAGGCGCACTGAAGAGAGGTATTCATGTTTCACGGTGCCGCATTATTACTCCCTTCCTAACAACTATTTCCACCCCGATCTCCCACTACCATCAGACAATACAAAATTCATGGAAAAAATTACGCATAAATGGCCTTATAGGAAATTCCTCTTCACAGATGCATCCAAAACTTCAGAAGGCATGGGTTGCGCATTTTATGACCCTGCTTCTAATTACTGGGAACAATACAAACTTCCAAATAACTTCTCCATCTACAATGCTGAACTAATAACAACCAAGAAATGCCTCCAATATATCGCATTCAACCCTCAAGTCAACCAAAACGTTGTCATTTTTACCGACAGCAAAAGCGCGACTCAAAAATTAAAGGCACCTAAACTAACACCTAAAAATGAGACATTATTGTACCATATCCTACATGAAACCTTCAGACTAAATGAAGCAGGATCCTTAGATGTGGTGTGAATCAAAGGTCATGCCAACATCGTTCACAACGAAGCAGTAGATGCACTAGTTAAACAAGCCATCTCCCTGGGAATACCTGTTCAAGAGGAAATCCAACTCTGCGACATTTACTACCAATTCAAGACACAAATAAGAAATCAATGGAATGATGAGTTCAACATGAGTTCAACAGCAGGAAGGCATTACAAAGTCATACAACCCAAAATACCGGCAAAAACCTGGTTCAACACCGAAATGGAACGGAGTTACATCTCAACACTGTGTAGGATGCGTTTCAACCACACCAGATCAAGAGATCATCTCCACAGAATCGGACTAGCAAATTCCCCCTTCTGCCATTGCTCACCAGAAGTAGTTCAGGACGTCAACCACCTTATCTTTAACTGCCCAAAATACAGCCTCAATAGATCTACTCTCCTATAGGAATTATTAAAGCACAGTACCATTTTCCCTACAAACATACAGACTATTTTATTTCAGAACAACCCATCAGCAATAACATCAATATTTCAATTTATTAGCATAAACAAAATGTTAATATAAAATTAATTGTATATTGTGTTAAAATTTATGTATATTTAGATATAGATGATTGTATTCTGGGTAATGATCCTAGCAGTCAAGCCAAAAATAAATTTACAAAAAAAAAAAAAATAAATAAATAAAAACAAGCAAATAATAAAATTTTTATTATGAAAATATTATAAAAATAAACAAATGTGAAATATCTGAAAGGCGCCTGGAGCGATCGCTCCATTGCTCCATGCCACCGCACGGCCCTGAAACCGGGCACCCGCTAATCGAACCATTAAGATTGTTTTTCGTCGAACCTTAATTAGCGAGAAGCGGTTAATAAACTGGTAGCGAGTAATAATGGGTAGCGGGTAATTAATCGGTAGCATATAATTAACGGGTAATTATGTGAAATATTTTGGGTATTTTATTTATCTTCACCCGAAAATTCCCGTAAATACAGTTTATAATAATCATTAAACATAGCTTTCATGTCTATTTTATTTTTAATCCACTTTTTCTATAAAAATTTAGAAACTCTGTTGACATACCTCTGCAGCGCTATAATTTTCGTCTTGGACACAAGGTCGATTGGTGGAAGGTATTTGTTTCAGTTGTTCTGCACTTATTTTAATTTCAATTTCTTCTCCAACTTCCAAATAGAAATACTCCATTATAGACTGTACCTGTAGTTTATTTTCTAGAAAAGATATAAACATATAGATCAGTTTAATCACGTGGTTCGCATGACGTTATCTCATGCGTTGGAGATATCCCAAGCTGCTAAAGCCATATACTATCATATAAATTAGCATTATTTAAATTTGGCACCTCTAATTATGTTGATTTTTGTCCACATTGTTTCTAAAATGTATATTTCATGTATCAGTGGTGTAACTGTAAGGATATTATAATTTAGGTTATTCCAAATATAAAGAGGTATTGTCGAAATACTGTCCTCTTGTTTAACCCGTAGTTGACCAAAATATACACATCCAACCAAGTGGGGTGTAGTATACCCCAGGCTTTTCTCATTTAACACTAGAACTACCGACGTTGAATGTATAACTATACCACGCCCGTCAATTTGACGGGTATTTTAAAAATTCTATTTTTTAACCTTTAAATGAATAAAAACACATGTAATATAGTGAATTATAAGTTTCTTTATTAAAAGTGATAACAATAATCAAAACAGTTCACTTTAAAACTTCTTAATCTAAAAAATTTATTTTAACACTAGAACTACCGACGTTGAATGTATACCTAACTATACCACGCCCGTCAATTTGACGGGTATTTTAAAAATTCTATGTTTTAACCTTTAAATGAATAAAAACACATGTAATATAGTAAATTATAAGTTTTTTTATTAAAAGTGATAAAAATAATCAAAACAGTTAACTTTTTAACTTCTTAATCTAAAAAATTTATTTTAATTACCATATAAAAAACATTTTTTGCAGATCGATCTTTTTGTTAAAGTACATTTTCCACAAACATATTTCTTGCATTCAGAACAAATAGAATTTGTTTTGTTTTTGTTACAAAGTCCTATTTTACAAGATTTACGTGAATCAGACATTTCAGTAGATATTAGGGTAGACATTTCATTTGAAATGTTTCCATGTTCAGCTGCCAATTCTTCGGATAATTGAAACAAAAATTTCTTTCTGCTTATAGGTAGGGCTATAAATAGGGGAAGATAATGCAATAACTGAGGTATTATGCAATATTGGACTTTGGACCTTATACTTTGGACCTTATCTACGCTACCCGTCAAAATGACGGGTTTTGGTATATTTAGTTATATGTATACCAAATTATGGAAATTTAAATCAATTTACAGAAAATGAATAGACATATATAACATTTGTTCTGCCGGTCGCTATGGCGCAGTGGTCAGCTCATTTGACTACCAACCATGGGGGCTCGGGTTCAAATCCCGGTTATGGCATGGAAATTTTCTCAAACAAAAATTGTCCTGGCTAATTGCCACAGTAGCAAAGGCCATTAAAAATTTAAAAAAAAAAAAAAAACATTTGTTCTATTCTATTAAAAATCATTATAACATTTTACCGCTAACTTACATGATTTTTTTAATTTTTAATGATAAAATTTAAAACCCGTCAAAATGACGGGTTTGGTAGTTCTAGTGTTAATATCAATTAAAATTAGGTAAAATTTATACAGTTAGATGCTGTCAAGCCTATAGAACAATATTACAAAAAAAAAAAATCAAAGTAATTATTTAATGCTTTTTTAATAGTTTTTTCAATAAAAGTCAAAATCACACCAATTTCTTTCCTAAATTGCATCATACTTCAAGTTGAGTCTCGTGTTGACTGACAACATTGCATCTCTCGTTCACACCAACTCTCACACATACTAATTTAGCTAGCTCTCTGATTGGTCTATGTATTTTGGTGGGGGAGACAATTTCTTTCTCATTTCTCAAGCATAATTCGTTGGAAATGCGCTGTTGCCAAATATAATTTAGACATATTTTTTTGTAAATGGTGTTTTTGATTTTTTTGTCGATTAAAAATTAAATTATTGTCAAATATTAACTAATTCATAAATATTGTCAACAGATACATCATTTCCACTATTAATATACTGGGGCACACCTCATTTGGTCAAGCTTGGGTTAATTCTAGGTTGCACGTCAATGTTCTAAAAGACGCAAAAATATAATTTTTTAGAATGCTACTCTAATTATATTGAAGAAAAAAATAAATAGAAATTGTGTTGAAGCACAATAAACTTTATGAAATTAGACAAAAAAATTATTAGAACAAAATGTTACAAGTCATACAAAGAGTATATTTTGATGAACTTAAAAAGAAATATGCTATAGTTTGTTATAGGTTATTCCAAACGTTTGCTAAATAAAATGATCACAAGCCTCACATAATCAGTAAAAGTTACTAGAATTCAAAATCTAATTCCGCTTAAATCAAAGAAACAAGCTATAGTTATTATTAGTATTTGGAGGGTTCGGAAGCCAAACAGTGTAAGTCAAATTTTTCCTGAAAATGACTTATATAGTTATAGAACCTCTTTGTTGTTAAAACTTTCAGTTGACAAAGCAATCTTGTACTTAAGTTTATTTGTACGTTATCTATCAATAAAAATGTATCCTAATACAAGCAATAGTATTTTTTACTTTAAAACTTAATTATATCATGTTCAATATTTTTATGTTATTTTTTCTCCATTCAAATTAATGATGAATGGAGAATCCGTAGGAACAAAGATATCCGAGAACTGTACTCAAGGCCAAGTATCACCCAAGAACTCAGAGGCAAACGATTACAGTGGATAGGACACGTTATGAGGATGATTGAGGACAGAATGGTTAGAAAGATATGGGAAGGAAGATTGAATACCCGTCCACCAGTGAGAAGATCTCGCAAGAGATGGAGAGATCAGCTAACCGAAGATCTGACAAGTATTGGTATACAGGGTACTTGGCAAGACCTGACAATGAATAGATCGAGATGGAGGCCTTATATGAGTGTGGCCAAAAGTCAACCTGAATGATAGTGCCGAAAGAAGAAGAAGAAGAAGATTGACTTACGCTGATTGGCTTCTGAACCCTCCATTTATCTGGTGGATAAAATGTTTTTTTTTATATTATTCTTATGTTATCTATTATTTGTTTACAATACAATGCTAGAATAGTATATTCTGTAACAAGGTTGGAATGAAAAAATTCGATGCGAGTGGAACATTCCGAGCGCGAGCCGCAGGCGGGCGTGAGGAACCACGAGCAACAAATTTTCTCTTCCAACCGAGTCACAGACCCTACTTTCTCCACGACCACCAGAAAAAAAAATAACAAATAATTATTTTAACAAACATTTTATCTTAACATATAATTTATATTACATAACAAATTAATCAATTACTTACTCTATTTTTTTTTCTTTTTTTTTATTATTTGTTTAATTTTAATTTAATTTGCCGCACATCGGCCACTAAAACAAAAGACAACAAGTATGGAATAGTTATTCCATAACAAGTGATGGAATCAAATACATACAAAATGCATAAGAAGATAAGTGCTTTAGAATAACATTCCAATTCTTGTGTTAGAATATAAACTTTCTGTAGTCAAAATTGGTTTTAGAATTGGTAAATTCTATAGTGGTCGTGGAGAAATATATTTAAAATTAATAAGTGACATAAATAACATTAAAATTCTTAAAAACTAAACATGTATCATATAAAAACACTCGCTCGTTAAAGCCAAATTTGTCTCTCACATATAAATTTTTAACACTTGTAGTTGTTTATTATTAAGAAGAGATAGTTACTAGCACAAAAAAAAAAAAAAAACAAATATCTATAAGCACGTAAATTCACTCTGCACAATTATATATACCTCCACGGTACGAAATCACATAACGAGTGACGTCAGCATAGACTGATCTATAGACATTATAGACCTGTTACTTAAAAAATATAATGTCATATGTACAACACCTATCAACTATAGGTTCGGGCACTTCAGTCAGACCAAGGATAAAAATATTGTTAAGTGGAACAACAAAATAATAAAACATATCGCTCCAAAAATCAACCCTTAGAAATAGGGGTGCCACAAGGCAGTGTAATTGGTCCGACTTTATTCATACTATACTCCAACGATCTTCCCAATTATTTTAACAAAATAAAAAATTTAACAATAACTTCTTTCGCAGATGACAATAGCTTCCTTCTAAAGTGCGAAACCGATAATGAATTAGCTTCACACTTTAAATCAATATTAAGTAACATATCCAGTTGGACCGAAAAAACCAATTAACTTTAAATATAAATAAAACAAACTGTGTTTTATTTAAATCATTTCAAAATAAAATAAATTCTGACAACCACTTAATTTACAATGGTCAAGAAATTGAAACTTCAGAGAATGTAAAACTGCTAAGTCTCACTATGGACTCTCAAATAAATTGGACCGCTCATATTAATTATCTTGATCAAAGATTAAGCTCGTGTCTCTATGCGTTAAGATCACTGAGAAATCATTGTAATGAGCACACGATGAGAACATTATATTTTTCTTGTTTCCATTCACTCTTAAGATTTAATATAATACACTGGGGCCAATCAACTGAATGGAAACGCATTTTTCGTCTACAAAAATCAGCTATACGAATACTAGCCTCTATCAAATATAGAGATTCTTGTAGAGAGTTTTTTAAAAAATTAGAGATATTGACGCTCCCGTCCGAATACATTTTATCCCTGTGTATGTTTTGTTACAAAAATAAGAATCTTTTCTCCACAAATAATCATACATACTCAACAAGAAAAAAAAATCTACTTGTTCCTAAATCTCACAATTCGTCTCGTTACCAAAAAGGAGCATATTTTAATTGCTGCAAATACTTTAATTTATTGCCTGAAGAATTAAAAAACATAAAATCTGTCAGCAAATTCAAATACAATGTTAAACGTCTTCTAATTGAGAAATGTGTGTATGATTTAGATGAATACTATGTAAATTAAAATAATTATGTACAAACATTTTTATTATATTTACTGTCATATTTGTATCCAATTTTAACTTTTGACTTGTTCTACATGTATAACATTATATTTTTATTTATCTGTATTATATATAATGTATGTACATATTAGCAAAATAAATTATTATTATTATTATATTATTATTAAATATAAGACGAATTTTGTTGTGATTTTATTTATTTATTAGTTATTTAGTAATAAATTTCTTTGTGACTTTTCGGTCTAATACATTGAACATTTTTTTTTACTGAATACTTTAATAATAATATATAATACAACTGACATCATGGATCATGTTGCTTCTACTCGCCTTCGCTACTGCTTTCATCCACCTGACATCCGATCTGGCTTCATAGAGTATGGACTGCACTGACTTTGTGTTCTTTAATTCTATCCAACAGTCATTGCTAGGTATTCTAAAGAAGTGCCTTCCAACTTTTTTGGCATTACGGCCTCCTGTAATGTATTTGACTTGCTGAAGACTTTGTCTTTAATCTTAAATTGCAGATATTCTCTGAGACACTTTTCTGCATCTAACATACAATCCCGACCTTGCGCAAAATCATTATCATTAATTCTCCCAACTCAAAAACTTTCTGGGTGATAGACGACTGGAAAATGACGATGAAATTAAAACAACAATGACAAACTGGCTGATTTTTACAAGAAACGTACCCAAACTCGTCACAAGGTATGACAACTGTGTCAATCTAAATGAAGACTATGTAGAAAAACAGGTAATACATACCTCTCCATTAATGTATTTTGTACTTTATGGAGGAAACGGGATCTGGGAGGTCTCCTCCGGAAGAAAATATTTAGAAAATGCATTAAAATAGTAGCATTTTTTGCTTATTTTGTTTTGGTGGCGCCTTTTTTAGTGACCCCCTGCATGCGTGTACACGTGTAGTGCGAAAAAAGTTAGTTTTAATTTGCAGCTATATATATTTTGTTAAAGACGATTTAATAAATATATATTTATTGATATCCATTGAGATACAATAAATATATATATTTTTTTAGTTTACTTATATAAAGTAATTTATCTTTGTGTTTAGTTTTTGAGAAAAAAACAATATTGCACTTACGAGTCCAGGGCCATTTTGATATCATATGTAAACCTCTACTACTCCATGGACCCCGTTGGGAAACGCTGTGCAAGAGTGTCCTCTCCTCCACTGCAGACCCTGCACCTCCTTTCTTCCTTTCTTTGGGAGAAAGGAGGTGGAAGCAGAGAACAAAACAGAAAACAGTAGCAGACAACTATATACTGGACAGAAGGCAATACATATAGAAAAATATAAACTGTGGCGGCATTTGGTTTATGAGTATAATACCATCCAATATAATTTCTTATTACCAATTCCGCCGGGTTTAAAATGTTTCTTTAGTACTTTTACAATTTTATTTATTTTGAAGTTTTATATCTTACAAATTGTCAAGTTTCGCATTTTTCATTCCTAGAAACCATTTATCCCAAAGGGCCATAAACCATCTAGCTGCTACGGGCACACTGCCCCTGAGCAACACTGGCATATATCATTTAAAATCCTGCAGACATTAGTATCGTACAAAACAAAATGCGGAAAGAATTGTGTTCACAGAGAAAGAAGTAAATAAAGCAACAGAGGAAATAACAACGCAAACATTTAAATGCTTACCCGTAATCATCAGGAAACGAAAGCACCATAAAATTAGTAGAAACACGACAAGATAACAGAGAAAAAAAAGACAGTTGAAGAAAAACTTACTACTAAAAAAGGATGTGTAAAAAAGGATGAATACTTAAAAGTAAAAAATAATGTAAAATACTATGGAAGTGATGTTTTTAAAACATTTGGGTTATTACGTCAATTCAAAAGTGTTACAGGATATTTTTTACAGTTTTATAAACGGTATTTCAACAGTTTATTTTTAATATTTTTCAAACAGGAAAATTAATGATTTAATTCATGGAATATTAGTTACATACTAAAATGACCGACTATTTACTGCTTCTTAGAGTGTCGATATAAGCAAAATATATCATAGAATCCAATAATTTATTAGTATACAGGGTGTTTTAAAAAGTCGTCGGAAATTTTAAGAACCAATTTTAAGTGAGCAAAGAATGAACGAAAGAAGAACAATATAATGTTAAATATGTATATGATTAAAGAAGGAAATAAAAGTGCTAGAAAAGATATGGAGCCGAAATTAAAAGATATTTTTTTTTGTATGGAGCTATAGAATGATTCTATGCTGAAAAAGTATTAATGGGCAGATGGAAGTATCTTATGGAACTGCTAGAAGCCACAGTAGCTACAAAACAGAAACTGCTAAATCAGCTTTTTCCTATGAAGGAACTAGAAGCAACAGTCGCATTTGGGTCGATTAATTCTAATAGTAGAGGTGGTCTAATGAAAATTTGTATATGGGCGGCAGATCTAGATAAAGTGCAAGACCGCACATGGTAAAAATTATAGAGAAGAAATGTGGATGATGGGCTAGTAATGGGATTGTCAAAAAACTTTGTACAAGATGTTCTAACGTAGCTCGAACGGACAGTGACAAGTGGCATCACAAGAATTTCTCCCAACAAGAGGTCTGAGACAAAGCTGTACGCTAAGCCCTTTGAATTTCTCAAGTATTTGAAATATGGAAAGTATTTCAAGTACGAAAAGTATTTGAAATACCAAAATATCAAAAAAAAGAAAGAAATATTTTAACATACATAATCTATAGGTAGAACCGAAATAAATACATTAAGGATTATAATGAGCGTAAATTACTTTAAAAAAACAAATAAAATAAATAAGAAGAAAAATATAAATATTTCTACTTTAAATTTCTACTAAAAGAGTTCTGCAACAATGAAAAATTATATATGGTACCTATTAAAGAGTCATCCAAGTTGTCTCGTGGGTGAAATAAATTATTTGATATCCACCAATTAATTCCTTACCAATGTTGACCATTAAAATACTAATTTATATCATTCATGAAAATAAGATTCCAAAATTACCTTCATACTTTAGATTCCATACAGTGGTGGCGTTAGCGGGGGTCCGGCGGGCCACCATGTGGGAATATTTCGAATTGTGAAAGATGGAAGGCCCGCTTCCTTCTTTTAACAAGGTCAGTTACGGCTTTCATCTTTCAAAATTCAAAACCTCCATATTTTCATTAATATTTATGATGATAAATAAACGGTGCCCTTGCAAATACCCCCCCCCCCAGATTGGTGCCCCCCAGATTTTGCTAGCGCCGCCACTTGTTCTATGACATCCAAACTGTAACAAAATTACTTGAAACATAAGCGAGTATTTGAAATAGTAGAAAAATATTTGAAATACTAGGGGAGATTTGAAATATTATGGAAGATTTTAAATACTAGGGAATTATTTGAAATATTAAGAGAGATTTGAAATATTAGGAAAGATTTGAAATACTAGGGAAGATTTGAAGTACTAGGGAAATATTTGAAATATTAGGGGAGATTTGAAATACTAGGGAAGATTTGAAATACTAGGGAAATATTTGAAATATTAGGGGAGATTTGAAATACTAGGGAAGATTTGAAATACTAGGGATATATTTGAAATATTAGGGAGATTTGAAATACTAGGGAACATTTGAAATACTAGGGAAATATTTGAAATATTAGGGGAGATTTGAAATATTAGGGAAGATTTTAAATACTAGGGAAATATTTGAAATACACTCCTTCTTATACGCTTCCTTCTTATTGTACAACAGCTAACAATGCATTAACAGCTAAATTAGGACTTTTTGCTGCTATAAATCAATATTTCAAAGTGTACAGTTTTTTTTTGTCTCCGAGTGTATTTCAAATATTTCCCTAGTATTTAAAATCTCCCCTAATATTTCAAATATTTCCCTAGTATTTCAAATGTTCCCTAGTATTTCAAATACTAGGGAAATATTTGAAATATTAGGGGAGATTTGAAATATTAGGGAAGATTTTAAATACTAGGGAAATATTTGAAATACACTCGGAGACAAAAAAAAAAACGTACACTTTGAAATATTGATTTATAGCAGCAAATAGTCCTAATTTAGCTCTTAATGCATTGTTAGCTGTTGTACAATAAGAAGGAAGCATAAAAATACTATTTTTTATAAATAAATAATTTTAAAAAAATAATATTACACAAAATTTAAACAATATTCTAAAAAAGGTAAAATCAAAAACAATTATTCTATTTTGCGTTAGCAAAAGGGTTGCTATTAACGGGTATTGCCTCCCCTAGCTGTTATAACCAGGCTCGACAAGAGGGGAGAGTAGCCGGGGAAAATTCCCGGGGCCCCGGGGTCCTGGGCAGAGCCGTAGGAACGGCCTGGCATCAGGGTAAGTGCCAGGGGCGCGTGGCCGTCACTCATTTGTATTTTGGAAGTGAGGACCTTTTTTTTAGGTTATCAGTTGTATTTTCACCTGTATTATAATAAAAATTCCCGTTTTAAATGTATATGGTCCAGAGTCCGAGCTGAAAGAATTAGTTTTCACGCTCTTGACGGCCCCGGGTATAGAATTGATCGTTACTCGGGGCCCGCAAAGAAAGTTTCTCCTCGGCGGCCCTGCTTATAACAGCCCTTAGTCGCAGCAGCATACTTAGAATTAGATTATAAAACTTTTCTTGGGATATATTGTCCCATTTTTCGTGGGGGTGATCGGTGCTGCCGAACTCTTCGTCCTAACATATCCCATACGTATTCAATGGGAGTTATGACTGGATTTCGAGAAGGCCACGGCAATCGACGAATTTCGACTTCATCTAGGTACTCCGTGACATTCTCGCAACGTGTGGGGAAGCGTTATCGTGTATTAATATGAAATCTTGACCTACAAATGGAGAAAATGGTACAACATGATCGGCCAAATATTCCTGAATATACCGAGATGTCATCGTAGCCCTCGAGGCATCTCGAAGCATCTCGAGAAAAACAAACCGACACCATTACACTATCACCGCCAAATTGCTGTTTGGGAGATATACAGCAAGGTGTGAATAGTTCATTTGGCCTTCTTCATATTCACTAGCGTCCGTCATGTGATCTGAGGTCAAATCTGGAGTCATCTGAAAACAATAAGTTGCTCCATTCCTCATTAATCCAGTTCATATAACTACGAGCGAATTGTAGTCTTGAAGTCCGATGAGTTGCGGGCAACAATGAGCCATGTGCAGGTCTGTAGGGCCGGAGGAACGCGGTAAACAAGGTAAGCAAGGCATTAGGGCGCTTGGTGCCAAAGGGCGCGCCGAGGTTAAAAGACCTTGTATTTTTTTAGGTCTTCACTTGGAATTTAGAAGTGAAGACCTTTTTTTAAGTCTTCACTTAAAATTTAGAAGAAAGGACCTTTTTTTGTTAGGTCTTAACTTGAAATTTAGCCCTCTCTGGGGGCGCTTCATTGAATCTTGCATAAGGGCGCCAAAGACCCTCGTTCCTGCCTTGCAGGTCTGTGTGACATTAGGCCCTGCTCTGTTATTTTTCTACATACTTTACGTTCGTTTAAATTTACTTCTACAATCAACAACATTTTTTAGAATTTGCATTGAATAAATATGATTTAATACTCCTGTTAGGTTTTGAGTTTTACCACATTTACTTCAAATATTTGCTTAAAGACTTGACAAGCTTGTATGCTTTAATTTGTTTAAAATGTATTATACTGTCTGCGTTTTGTCATAAATTGATAAAGAAAACTTTATATATCTCACTAGAAACTAATATTGAAATATAACTAAGTAGAAATATTGAAGTGACGTTTTTTTTTTTTGTCCCTGAGTGTATGTACTAGGGAAATATTTGAAATACTAAAGAAATGTTTTAAATACTTACTAGGAAATATTTTAAATATGTACTAGGGAAATATTTGAAATACGAGGGCGTATTGAAAAGTAAGGTCTCCTATTATTATTATTATTATTTTTTTTTCATAGAAAGTCAAATTTATTCACAACTTTGCGTACATCGTTGGAAAGGTTGAATATTTAGCTATTTTTCTACAAAGTCGCCTTGACGATCAATCACTTTTGGCATCCTGGTAACCAGCTTTTTAATGCCGGCGTCGTACCACTATCCCGCCGTGTCGCGAAGCCAACGATTTTTGAATGCAAAAAAGGTTTCTCCGATAGACATTCATTGCCAGTTAGTGGAAGTGTACGGTGAGAAGTGTATGAACATAAAAAACGTGCGGAAGTGGTGCCGGGAGCTTCTTGCACTTCCTCGTTTCCGGGGTGTAATGATGTGCCCAAGTTTCGTCTGCAGTCACAATCAAATCCAGAAATTCTTCGCCCTCTTCCTCATAGCCGCGGAGAAATTCTGTGGCACTTACCACGCGCTTTCTCTTGTGTTCATCAGTGAGCTGCTTAGGGATCCACCTGGCGGACACCTTGTGGTAACCGAGGACCTCCGACACAATATTCTGCAAGGCGAAGTAGCCACACTCTTCATTAAGACCTTCCCTTATCTTATGAAGGATTATTGCACACCATCTCGTCGATTCGAGCCGCCGTTGATTCCGGCAAACTCGGCTGCCCCGACCGGTGCTCATCGTGGACGTTTTCCCGGCCCTCAGAAAACTCCCGGCACCACTTCCGCACGTTTTTTATGTTCATACACTTCTCACCGTACACTTCCACTAACTGGCAATGAATGTCTATCGGAGAAACCTTTTTTGCATGCAAAAATCGTTGGCTTCGCGACGCGGCGGGAGAGTAGTACGACGCCGGCATTAAAAAGCTGGTTACCAGGATGCAAAAAGTGATTGATCGTCAAGGCGACTTTGTAGAAAAATAGCTAAATGTTCAACCTTTCCAACGATGTACGCAAAGTTGTGAATAAATTTGATTTTCTATGAAAAAAAAAAAAAAAAAAGGAGACCTTACTTTTCAATACGCCCTCGTATTAGGAAATATTTGAAATTCTAGGAAAATATTTGAAATACTAGGAAAATATTTGAAACACTAGGAAATATTTTAAATATTTCTAATATTCCAAATACTGACATTTTCAGACAACAAATATCAAATACAAATACCGCGGGGAAAGTATTTGTTAATCCAAATATCAAGAGCATTTTTTGAAATATTTGAAATACAGTGTTTGCAATACTTTTTCAAATACTTTATTTCAAATATTCCCAGCTCTGATTATTGTTTTACAACACACGGTTATATCTCAATGCAATAGTGTTATTTGTTATCATATTCGGAAATTATAAATCCTGTGTTAACTTACCTGAATAGCTAGCTAATACGGATATCCTCTATCTCACTCAAGGTATTCCGAATAGTAATTGCATTAATTCATTAGTAAATATTTCTAAAATTAAATCTATATCTTTAGACATAAATCAAGCAAGCAGTCAGGCATAAATCAAATGTAAAAATGACTGGGTCTATGCGTAAATTATGCAGGCCGCCAAATATCATCGATTAAATTATTTTCCAGCTTATTATAACTTAATGTGTCAACAAATTATAGTTTGACTGGCGTAATTAAAGATTCACAAAAATAACTTATTTTTACAGCTGACTCTTTTATTTTATTGTAATTGCAGCTATAACTTTGAAGGTAAAAATGTTTCCGCTCTATTTCCGTCCTGAGACATGGTATTTTGATGTAATAGCTTGATGCGCCATCTGTACCTATCTGTAGGACAGACCGGGACCAATTGATGATGTGATAATTGCATTATGGTATTCCTAAACTATACACTTTGTGTCATCATCACAATTTTTGTTTCAGTTGATACAATAGGTTAGCATAGTATCCTAACTTCGGAAGTAACCTTAGAGAGATTTATTTATTTATTATTTTATTTATTTTACATCGACATATTTCTGCAACGAGGCTAATCGCCGACGCCAAGGGGCGAGCTCCTACACCTGGATGAGGGGTGAATGATTGTGAAAATAGGAGTAATGTAAACATATTATTCTCGCCTGAATCATATCACTAACGGATAATCGAACCAGCAAATCACAATTGAGACTGTCTTCACCAGTCCGAACTGCACGATTACTGCTACCGACGCGTCTCGACGCTGATAAAATCAATTATGCGCATGAAGAGTCAGTTAGTTGGTTAAAATTTTTGGCGCACAGCAAAAAAAGCTATTTGCGCCTAACGCAGCTCATCTACATGACTACACTACAAATCAAAAACAATAAATTAAACAATAAATAAATAGATAAAATCAATAAAACTACGCATACTCAATAAAATAAACCTAGCACAGTCAAACAGAAATAAATAAGATAAAAAGTCTGTTCGAAAATTTGAACAGACTCAGGACGATGGTAAGAGGCTGTAAAGGAACCACATTGCCACATAGCTAAAACCAAATGTTTCAGATGACTCTTTGCGTCATCTGGAAATATGAAACTCACATCAATCATAGGTCTGTGGGAGGCGGCATTGGCAGCTGCATCTGCCGCTTCGTTGCGTTCAATGCCAACATGTCCCGGTATCCAAAACAGCTCTACCCTCACATTTTGAGCATTCAGATTGTGGAGTAGCAACCGGATCTTTAGTACAAGAGGATGCACTGGATCTGGATCTTGGATACTGTTCAGAGCGCTCAGCAGGTCCGTCAAGATAAAACTTGACAGACTTTGCTCTGACGAAACAAAACACAGGGCCTTGAAAATAGCATACAGCTCAGCAGTGTAACACTCATTATGGAGTGCAGACGGTACTGAAATTATTAACGTGGGTTCAAGGCAACGAACGCACACCCAACCCTGGTTCCGGATTTTGATCGCATGAAGAGTCAACCCGACTGATAGAGGCCAAGACGATAGATGTTGTAATTTAACGACGACAGGTTCACTTTGTGAAATTGTTTTATATTTAATAATAGTGTTTTCTTTTAAATATAAATTTTTTTAGTATTTTTAAAAACCATATTTTTGCCGCTTTTATAGTATTTAATGTGCAACTAACCTCAAAACATTAAGACGGCATTTACACAATTCCTATTTATGTTAAAAGTAACCTAAACTATAATATACCTTAACCGCAAAGTGTAGCCTTAGAAATAACATCGGCATAAAAACAACATAATTAGAGTTACCAAATTTAGATAATGCTAATTTCAAAATCATTTATTTAACATGATGCTATATGGCTCGGACAGTTTGTGATACCTCTAAGATGTAAGATGACGTAATACGGACCACGTGTTTGGACTGATCTATAACGGAGAAATAATAAAACGAGTACTCTCGGGCTATCTTAAGCTAGCTGGTGGCAAGATTATTAAAGTAAAGGTTGTCTCGTAACTTGTAGTGGTGAGGGTAAATAGCGAAGCTACGCGCCATCTTTATGCTAACGGGACGTCAGTCTTTGTTTATCGTATATGTTATATACACATGAAATTTGATTTTTTGCTATAAATATAAAAATATCATTTAATTTTTTGATTTTCTACTTGTTTTAATTTCTTTATTCTTCGAAAGAAATGTTTATTCGTTCTAAATTAATTTTCTTACATTAATTTTTGATGTGAAGAAAATAATAAGTGAAATATTTCAATATTTTAGTTTAAGGATGTAAACGAACTCCTCCTCCTCCACCCCCCCCCCCCCGTAACTACCCTAATATTCATCAGATTTGTTTTCTTATAACTAATTTTTAGGATTTTGTAGGTATGACCAAAAAACCCTTATACCGTCATTTTGTCGTATGTCTGTCTGTCTGTCTGTCTGTCTGTCTGTTCGGTAAAAATAGTAGCCAAACGGCTAAACCTAGAAAGTTGAAATTTGGCATGCTTATACAACTCTTTGACCCGCACATAGGAAAAATACTAAAACATCTAAAAAACATACCCCCCTAAAAATATAAACAAATATGTGCTCATCGAAAACAAAAATATTTTTTTTTAATTTTGAGTAGGGTATCAAATGAAAGCCCTTAGTACGTGGATTAACAATCAAATTTTTATTTTTGCAAAATAAATTATTTTGATACGATTTTTGCCAAAATTGTGCAAAACAAATTTTGTCCCACACCCTGTAGCCCAGATGGTTTAAGCTAAAAATCTAAAAAAAATCTAAGTAATGTATATTGGTGTGAACCGAAATAGTACAACAGGAATTTTTGATCAGATTATGTTTTCGGAAAATAACGCATTTTTTGTGGTTTTTGGTTCACAAGTACAAAAGTTATACCAATGTAAGACAATCACATGCAAGGCGTGCGATAGCGTAATGGGTTAGAGCAGGGATGAGCAACCTTTTTTTACTACGGGCCAACTAGAAATTTAAAAATTTCCTGCGGGCCGCATATGAAATTTATTAAAATATGAACACAAGATGATAAACACAAATTATCTATTTATTAACAAAATAACAAAATTATTTTTAAAAAAATACACAAATAAAACATATAATAGAAATGCTAGGTATAAAAAAACAGTCAAAGATAATTATTATGGGGAAAAAATCATAAACAAATTTTAATGAGAAGTTTGGCATTGCTTCTTTGCAACCAATTGCTCTATATTGCTCTTATTTATGCTTTAAAATATATATGTATCTTCTGTAATTTAATGGCCATTTTTGAAATTTGACAGACAAAAGCTTTGACGGGCCGCGGGTTGCTCATCCCTGGGTTAGAGCACTGGTGTCGTCAGCTAAAATGCGCTGGAAACGAAGGGTTTCGAGTTCGAGTACGGAGTGAATATTATTTTTTCTGTTTTTTTTTTGCATTTTTATTATGTTGAAATTATTTTGTCAAAATTCTAGTTATATTTTGACAAATGTTGTATTTCATTTTTAAGAGCGTAAATTTAATAACCAGTCTTATTATATGATTAACAGACGATAAATTATTTTAAAAATATCGTTCATTTTGCCGTGATTACTACAAAGTAAAATTTGTCCTACACACTCAGCATACCGCCTTCACTTATTATATACCTGCGAAACCCTGAAATGTGTGAATATTCACACTTCACATCAATTTTTATTGTATAGTTTTTTCTGTTAAAATAATTCTGTTTCTAAAGGAAATATTTCAAGTTTTTTAGTACCAGTTTTACCCCAGAAACACCCCCTAAGAAAGAAAACATTGAGATACCATGCCTATATTTGATCCTGGTTCTACTCTATTGCACCAAATTTCGTTGAAATACGTCCAGCCGTTTCTAAAAACTGATATAACCTCCAATTTAATTCATTACAATATTATTTTAGCAATTTGTTTTTCTATTTTTATTTAAATATTCCTAAAATTATATTTGTATTCGATTTTATTGTTATTTATTAACTATAATACAAATACCCATCACCTTAAATTTTAAATAAATCAGTATAAAATTTCCTTAGGTTTTTATTTATAATTTATTCAGTAGAACTGTCTTGAAATAAACATCTATTATGAATATAGTCAATAAAAATGTTAAAAACGTGCAACATATATATTAATTTTGTATGCTAGTTTGAACTACGCATACATGTGACGTGTTCCCTCTCACGCTCGGATTGGTTAGAAGTTACGAGACAACCTACTTTAATAATCTTGAGCTAGTGGGACATAGTGGGACAGTATTATGAGTGGATGAAACTTAAGTTGTGCCACTCGAGTACAGTCGGAAAAAACGTATTTATACGTTGTATATGCAGAAATCATTCTCATTTTGCTCTGAACATTAATTTTTGTGTGACTGTACCGAACTACTGCTAAACGAATACTAACGACGCCCCCTTCTATTTTTTGTGCTACTGCACAACTGGCCAGCTTAAGTTAGCCAGACAATACTTAAGTACCTAGAAGAAACTGATCTTTTTAGACAAATATAAATCCTATATTTACAGATATTAAATTGGAGAAAATGTTAGAATAGTGTTTCATTTGTAATATTATTGAATGTAATAACATAATTGTACCGGGACACTAATCACCATCTGGTGGATGTATCCGTAATTAGCATAAATAGAAGTTAAAAAAAAAGAAACAAATAAATTAAAAAGTACAGTTTTTACCCATCTCGATTTAAACAATTTCACAATTTGACCTTAAAATAAATAAAAAACTTACCAAAATATGGTTCTCTTATATGATGAATGAATACATGAAATCCTGAGAGCGAATTTACCGATGATTTTAGTGAAGTTAAATTTGTAGCTTCGTTATTGTTTTTGGTCACATCATGGGCAAGCATCAAAGACCATCCAGTGGTAGGTCCTAGTTTAGTTTCACCCACTTTTGGAATAAGTGTAAAACACTGTCCTTGTAAGTAGTAGAAGGAGTTTGCTATAACGACATCTGTGGAAAATAACCATGTATTAGATACAGTGTTGAATCCAAGGGGGTCCCGGGGGGGGGGGACAAAAATACCCTCCCGGAGATAATTTTCAGTTATAGTTACAGTTCTGTAGTAGAATCTTACCTACTACAAAAATATCGAAAGCAATAAAATATCGAAACAAAAAGTATCGAATACTAATATATTAGTATCAAAAGAAAGTAATCGATTCTGTCTGAACAGCGAAAGTTGACCGGTTCGCTAGGGGAGAATATTCCAAGGATACTTCAAATATTAGGTCTATTCATAAGGTTTGTTTCAACAGAGTTCAGAATCGGAACAGAATCACCTAGCGCTTGCGCACTTACTAAAAAGCGCTTCAACAGAACTTTTGAGTTCCCTTCTGAGTTCTTTTTAAACTCTTTTTTGTGCGCACGCGTTAGGTGATTCCGTTCCGATTCTAAACTTTTTTGAAACAAACCTATATGAGTATAGTAGACTATTAAATGTTAATATCGAGAAGAAAAATAATTCAAAATATATAGAAATTACTTAACACTTTACTATTTCTGCTACCACCGTCCTAGCAAAATGTATTTATTAATATATTATTTAATAGTGACAGAAATAACAAGGTTCAATTCAAGACATCAAAACAACCACAATACTCGTATTATACGTTCCGTCCTGAAATGATACGCTACTGAGGATAACAAATCCAGAATTACAATGTTTTATTGCCCCCAATAAGCATGGATAAAGGCGCTGGAATCTCAATTGTTCAACTGGCCATATAGCGTATAGCACGCATTGAAGAAAATACGCTTATTACTAAAACGGTTAATACAATAATATTGTGCGTAATATTTCCAGCAAAATAATATTTGGTTAAACTAGGGAATAGGTACCTACAGTGTTACAAGATTTGGTTAATGTTCCGTATTAGTCCACCGCAACTAGGCTTGTATGCTTAGAATGAATTATATTATAACGTTAGAAACGAGGAGGCATGGTCGTAAGAGTGGGGAGCCAAAAGTAATCATTCATGCATCTGTAGCTGGCAGAAAAATACGGTTTTTAACACAAGGAACGTTCGAATATATGTAACTGATAATTTTGAAACTCTTTATGAAGTTCATGTTTTTCAAAATACGTATCCTATAAATCTCATTAGAAACAGGTAAAAATTCCTTATGAGTACCTGTTTATATACGTCTAGCAAGTTTAAGTTTTTTCTGTCTAAAATTTTTGCAAACTAAACCTAACCTAATTAGTTTTATCATTGATTGTTTGCATATAGTGAAGATATATAAATTCTTTATACATTGTTAATACATGTTTTTCAACATATGTATACTATAAATCTCATTCAAACTATTTAAATATGACTTTAAGCGTATAAATACTGAAATTTCGTTATTCAAGTTTTTCTTTAAAAACCTTAATACGAACTAAATGTTAACAAACCAGAGCCGCAGTAAGGAAAACTTGCGCTAGGGGCAGAGCCGTGTTTTTGCGCCCTTAGCAAAAAAAAAGGTTCTCACCTCTCAAAATTTAAGTGATGAGCAAAAAAAAGGTCCTCACTTCCCAAAATCCAAGTAACGAGCAAAAAAAAGGTCCTCACCTTCGCAATGGCGCCCTTTTCCTTAGGGCGCCCAGGGCCGTCGCCCCCTCCGCCCCCCGCCCCCCTTATTGCGGCACTGTAACAAACACTTATTAAATAATTGCTTGGATTTCAAAACGTATAACTATCAAGTATGTAGATTTCAGTTTTGAATAAAAATATTGGAAAAGATAAAGGGAATTGTAAATGTTATGTTTTGAAAGAAAGGGGCGGCGCTTCGTCAAGACCAAATCTCATTCCAACTAGCATACACGTTCTGTCTGACGAGTTATGTGTGGTGGACTTATACGGCACATTAACCCAAGATTTAGAGCGAGTTAGAAGAAGCCGAGCGAGCTACCCATCTTCTAGTTTAATGACAAAACACTATCTTAGGTTAGTAAGAGTTTGGTTAGAAGAAGCCGAGCGAAGCGAGCTACCCATCTTTTAGTTTAATGACAAAACACTATCTTAGGTTAGGTTAGTAAGGGATTGGTTAGAAGAAGCGGAGCAAAGCGAGCTACCCATCTTCTAGTTTAATGACAAAACACTATCTAGGTTAGGTTAGGTTAGTTGCGTAGGTACCTATTCCCAGTGATGGCATCCTACCGGTCCAGAAAGGTTCGCGCGAACCGTTTCTTAAAATTATTGAAACCTTAGTGAACCGGTTGTTAGAATTATTAAAAATAATTGAATTACTCTGACTTCAGTTTTGAATCGTGCGCCGTGCCCTACAGTATTGCAAATCTAATATTTATTTTATAGGTTATTAATAATACGCTCTTAAATTTTTTTCTTTATATTTAATAAATGGACGTAAGTGATTTGTTTTCACTCTTAAAAATACAGAATAGGTTCCTATATGTCACATGACTTTATAGAACCACTTCCTGAAAATTTAGGATGCCATCAGTGCCTATTCCCTAGTTATACCAAAATTTCTTTTATATTACTTAAAAGCATCGCAAAACCTTCATATATTATCTTCGCCATTTATGGTATATAATGGGTGTTTTTTTTTAGAGGTATAGAACTTTAAATTGCAATAAAACAACGATGGATTATTCGATTGACATGAATTTTTTTTTATTCGAAAGATAATCTTGTGGCATTACATTTTAAATATGATTTCTGGCATATGACCGCCACGGCTGGCTCGGATGTAGTCCAATCTGGACGTCCAATTTTCGATGACTTTTTCCAACATTTGTGGCCGTATATCGGCAATAACACGGCGAATGTTGTCTTCCAAATGGTCAAGCGTTTGTGGCTTATCCGCATAGACCAATGACTTTACATAGCCCCACAGAAAGTAGTCCAGCGGTGTTAAATCACAAGATCTTGGAGGCCAATTCACAGGTCCAAAACGTGAAATTAGGCGGTCACCAAACGTGTCTTTCAATAAATCGATTGTGGCACGAGCTGTGTGACATGTTGCGCCGTCTTGTTGGTATGATTTAATGTAATGCCACAAGATTATCTTTCGAATAAAAAAAAATTCATGTCAATCGAATAATCCATCGTTGTTTTATTGCAATTTAAAGTTCTATACCTCTAAAAAAAACACCCTATATTATGGTACAAAACAAAGACTTGATGTAATCACACACATATTTTACACATTTGTTTACAAAAAAAAGGTTAGAATAATAGTTTGAATAACTGCACAATCTGAACAAAGCGTTCGTCTTTGACTTTCTTGCACAGTCTGCACAGTGGTCACGTGACAAAAAACTTGCACGACACGGAGTTAACACTACACAATTATGCCGAACGCACCTCCAGTAACAGACCTAAACTCGCAATAACAAACAGTTTGGCGCCTTCTGTTAGGCGCCTATGGCCGGGGCCATATTCGCCATAGCCTCGGTACATCTATGAGCAGAGTTGTGGCGCAATGATTAAGAAAAGAGCGTGTTAAAGTTTACGGTAAAGCAGTTTGTGAGATTCGTAAAAGTGTGCACCAGAATCGACGCCATCGAGACTAGCCTATATAAAAAACTGTTAAAAACAATAGAGACATAAACAAAGTTGATGCGCACACTTGGGATATTTGGATAACTCGCGAATTCCCAAACCAGTTTAAGTATACCTATTGGACTCAACAATGGCCGATGGCGGCGCTGCGATCGCTGTAAAACAGCTAATCGAAACTAGTAATATGAAAGTTGTCCTAATTTGTTTACATGTTAAATCTTCCATTTACAATGAATAATTAACAGCTATCCTTACTAAATTATTTAAATTTATTAAGTGCAGCACCTTCTTCTAACTATGTAGTTGAAGTAGAGGAGTTGTTAAACGCCGGTCGTGTTATATTATGCGGGAAAAAATGATGAGTATGTCGATATATGTGGGTTATGTTTACAAACAAGCAGTCTAAAATCACCACCTCACAAAGTGACTGGAAAATTAAAACTACAAGATAACCTGCACCTGTAAGCCAACCTTTGTTAGAAACTCGCTGCCTAAAAAGTTAATTAAAAACGAAAGCAAACACTTCAGTGAAGCTGTATTAGAATATTTACGTATAAAATCTGAAACTGCATGCCCTAATCCTGTGTTAAAGTTACACGGGTAGATATTTAATTATGCTCGAGAAGGATTATTATTATTTAGTATTTCTTATGTGTTGATTTTTTTTTTTTTTAATAAATAATAGTTTGTTAAATATTAATAAGTAATCAATATTGATGTAATCTGTAGCTTTGAAATGCTTTTAGCACACCCTCACTCTTTTTCCCGTATTTATAACATTTTCCCATGCTTTTTTTCTATTTATCTCACTCCAAATATATTTATTATTTTCACAAATTGTTTTTCATTTGAAAAAAATGGAAGTGAATGTTTCTCTCACTTATTTTCCTAGAGTGACAACCAAATACACAGCAGTTTGTGGTATGACAACTCATTATAACACAAAATAATATAAAAAAGAATAATAATTGCTATCAAAAGTTAATGTTACAAACAAACTGCAACATTAAAGTTTAAACGCGATACAAATAACACGAGGTAGCCACTTGTAAACAATAAACAGTTACTCGTTTGACTAGTTCAATTTTTGTCCGCTTGGTGTCACTTCATAGCGCTGTTAAACCCACTAGGCAGTGATGGTGAACGTATGACCCGCGGGTCACACAGTGACCCATATGACGATTTCAAATGGCCCGTACAAAAGAAGATCTTTGTATGTATAAGATTATTGGTGATTATGTAATTGGAGTTGTAGGTTTTTTTTTTTTGTTTTCCGCTGAATAAATATAATATTGTTAATTGCGTATAATCTTTATTCTAGTTACAGCTGATTAGTTTCGCTCAATTCGAGCATTATCAAAGCTGATTGTCGAAAAAGAAATCAACAAATAATAACTGAATTAAAGTTATCATTAGAGTCAAAATACGCGGTAAAACCATGTCCGAAAATAAAATGGAGTATATTAACGGTCGTTGAAGCAAGTCATGAACTTAAGTCAATGACTTGCATATTATATTTATTCGGTGGAAATAAAAAAAAAAACCTACAAGATCCTATTCCTAGATACAAACCCTAGTTCTGAAGATTCTAAAATGAGATTCTAAGAGAACTAAGATTGAATCTAAACGAGCGTATAGGGTACGAAAATCGACAAATATGAAAATAATAGACAATATATACCGGTTTATACACGTCAAACACAAAGCCGCTAGCTCATGTAGATTTAACGAGATTAACAGGGCGTTCCACACAAATGCTTACACCCTAAAGCGGCAGATTTTACGAGCGGATTATATATTTGACCTGCGATGTGAATCTACAAAATTTTAAATTCAATTTTGACCTGTCTGGGAAAAAAGGTTCGCCATCGCTGCACTAGGCAAAGGGTGCTATAGTGCGTTCAAAGGTGAGTTTGCAGTACAGGTAGGGCCGCCCCTACGCGAGGACAACTGGGGCACCTGCTCCGGGCCCCGCGCTACGGTCGTTGAAGCAAGTCATGAACTTAAGTCAATGACTTGCATATTATATTTATTCGGTGGAAATAAAGAAAAACCTACAAGATCTTTGTAGTTCTGAAGATTCTAAAATGAGATTCTAAAAGAACTAAGATTGAATCTAAACGAGCGTATAGGGTACGAAAATCGACAAATATGAAAATAATAGACAATATATACCTGTTTATACACGTCAAACACGAAGCCGCTAGCTCATGTAGATTTAACGAGATTAACAGGGCATTCCACACAAATGCTTACACCCTAAAGCGGCAGATTTTACGAGCGGATTATATATTTGACCTGCGATGTGAATCTACAAAATTTTAAATTCAATTTTGACCTGTCTGGGAAAAAAGGTTCGCCATCGCTGCACTAAGCAAAGGGTGCTATAGTGCGTTCAAAGGTGAGTTTGCAGTACAATTAGGGCCGCCCCTAGGCAGGGACAATTGGGGCACCTGCCCCGGGTCCCGCGCTTCTACCGTCAAGTAATAAAATAATAAAAATATTATTTCAAGTTTTATAAATAGTTGGAAAAAAGATATATTTTTATTGAATATAAGTAAGTATACTTTGTTAATAGTTAATAATATTAAAGAAAATATCGTTATCCAATATATATATATAGATGGGGCCCCGCAACTCTAGTTTTGCCCCAGGCCTCGCAAATGCTAGGGGCGGCCCTGAGTACAGGGCATATGTAGTAGTTCTTTTTCATACTCTCTAATGGGTTTACACAATGACGCTATCCTTTTCTTGCTTGTCGACGTTGCCAGCTCTAAAACGTGCTGATCTGTGAAGACGCAGTATTCTACAAATGGCCATTTGTTTTTGTTGAGTGTTATTTTGAGTTTTATAAGAGTTGATTTTTGTAAATCATACGAGTTTTTCATCATATTATTATAATTGACACATTTGACACTTTTACAACATTTGGCAACACTGCTCCATTTGCCATAAGAGCCATACTGCAAACTCACCTTTGAACGCACTATAATAACGTTCGACCGATCGAAAATGTAATGATTATTATCAAGTAAACAAAAAAGATCCACATATTGGAGTGCAAACTTCAATTTTTGGGAAAATAGAACGACCCTAAAAATTTACCAGCAAAATAGAATTTTCGCAAAATTAATTGATACCCTTTCTATACAGAATTGCAGCTAAGTGATACGATTAATCTTGACAGTCTACATTAATCAGTTGTCATATGCCTTGCTAATGCCTGTAGTGCACGATGCGATTTCTCGTTTTGAATTTCGTACGCTTTATAGTACACAAATTATTGTATCGTGTACTACAGGATTTTCGTACGAGATCTTGTATGATATTGAAAACCAACCAATATTTATTGTCTCGACGTAAAATATTGGACAGAATAACCAATAATGCGCAGTATAAGATGCGCATATTCTTACGACTGTAGCGTCAAACAACTGTTCATCTGTCAAACATATTTCGAGGTTATTTAGTATCAACTTAAGCAATATTTCTTCTTATTTTATTTAAAATAAATTGGATTTAGTTGTTCACATTCTTAGGACATTTATATATACGCTTGGATTTTTTCAACATTATCTAATGTGACCATTAAACATTCCAATCCAGGAAAAAAGTACCGGGGGAATTATTAAAAATATATATATACAGTCGATTCTGCTTAATTGGGACACATCGGGACTTAGGCATTTTGGCCCAATTAAGCGGCTGCCCCAATTAAGCGAATTTCACATAGAATTAAACAATGCATATTTTTCTTTCAATAATTTTACTTTATAAACTTGTGGACAAAACTGTAATTACATATAACGAAAAAATATAAACGTTTAAGAAAAAATAATAATAAATTCCAAAATAAAATAATAAATAGGTACATACAATTTAATTCAATGCAAAAATGCAAAAGTGTAGTCCATCTTTTGTTTTTGTAACATTTCACTTCTACAAAATCAGCACAGGTATTCAGTGTGGATGTAGGGCTCTCTTCATTTCCTTCCTGCATAAAATAACGCTGTAATATTAAATTCTTTGTACATATTTTTTCTTGAGAATATGTGTAACATAATATGTACTGTGATCTTAAATTTACTGTCCCAATTAAGCGGAATGTTGTCCCAATTAAACATGTAAATTTACTGTTGATTCCTTGGTTTGGTTTCTGTTCTTTGAGATTTGGCCCAAAAAAGCGGCTGCCCCAACTAAGCGGTGGCCCAATTAAGCAGAATCGTCTGTACTTTTTGATAATGTTTGTAGATTTTTTTTTCACAAACATTTCTTGTCCACAAATTACTCTTGATTACAATTTCTATACTTCTCATTTATTTATTCCAGTTGGGTGTTATGCATAAAAAAATTCAACGAAATCATTATTAATATAATATGTTTTTATTTTCTTTAAACTATTTTATAATGATAATAATGACAACAATAATATTTTTTGATAAAGAAAATTCGTAGGTTTATAGACAAAAATAATAACAACAAAAAATAAATAAAATAATAATTCCCTTTAATTTAAAATTTAATAAATTAGAACAGAAAACGGTACGGCTTTGCGAATCCAGGAGATTTACTGATTTGGGGCAAAGATTATATTATAAGTCATTAAAAATTGGTAAACTATTTGTCCATTCTAGGTTAAGTACAATTATTTGAATTCTGTCAACTTACAAAAATAGACGTAGTGCGCATCAATTGGTACAGATTCAAAGCGATAAATATTGGATGGTATACTACAATAATTTTACATCCGATAATTCTGAACAAAATTCTCAATGCAATAATTATCGTACGTCAAATCGTACGTGATTCAATTCGAGAAATTGCATCGTATACTACAGGCTTTACATAAGGTGCGTTCGGCATAAGCTAATAATCTACACATTCTGCATAATTTACCCATTTACAAAAGAATCTTGTGTAAATTATGCAGAATGTGTAGATTATTAGCTTATGCCGAACGCACCTATTGTGTTTACTTGTTTCTTAATTCTTTTATGGTTTCATTGTTACGACAGTTGTTATTTTGTTGATGTTCTGTTGAAATTCTTAATTTATTGTTACTGCTAATTTGTTGTTGTTGTTAATTTTTCGCTTTCGTCGTTTGATTTTCATTGACATTTTGTTACTGAATTTGCGCTTACTTGAATATGACATCAATTTGCTGTGTTCTAACGCTATTTTTTAAATTAAGGATTTAAATACATGGATATCCGATAAAGATATGGATAAAACAACGGTTAGCATATTTATTGATTTCAAGCGGGCTTTTGAAACTATCGATAGGGATATTTTACTTCAAAAGTTGCACTATTATGGTTTAAGAGGTACCGTGTGGAAATGGTTTCAAAATTTTTTGGTAAATAGTTCTCAACAAACCAAGTACAAAAATTGTTTATCTGGAAATATTAACAACCCATTTGGTGTGCCTCAAGGTAGCGTTCTAGGTCCGTTGTTATTTATAATTTATATTAATGATATACAATTTAGTACTAAATACTGCTCCATTAATTTATTTGCGGACGATACTCTAATATCATTAGCTGATTTTGATCAGGCTCGTATTGTGGAGAGGCTTAATGAGGATCTGGTTTCAATTCTGGATTGGTTAAATATCAATAAATTAAAATTAAATGTGCAAAAAAATAAATGTTTGGTTATTGATTCGAAAAAAAAAAAATACGATAAATATTTCACAAATAATTACGATTTATTACTGGGCCAAGTCAAATTAGAATACACACGCGAAATAAAATACTTAGGCGTAATTATTGATAGTGAGTTAGGGTTTAAAGAACATTCTAACATGTTAATAAAGAAAATTGCCAAAAAAATTGGGTTTATGTCAAGGATCACTAAATATTTATCAACATGGTTTAAAATTACAATTTATAACTGTCTCATTAAACCTCACTTTAACTACTGTAGCTCCAACTATTTATGTTGAACAAAACTGAACTGAATAAATTTCAAAAACTCCAAAACAGAGCTATGAGAGTTATTCTACAGTGTGATAAGTATACATCAGTTGATGTTATGTTAAAGATATTAAATTGGATGAACGTGTCGGATCAAATAATATGGTTCTCATTTACAAAATTACCAATGGTCAGCTGTCATTTTACTTGTATAAATTACTTAAACTTAATTCAAATGTGCATAACTATCCAACAAGAGGTCAAAATAATTTTTATGTTAAATCAGTTAAAAAAGCATCTACAATGAATTCAATATTCTTTAAAGGTATTATCGAATATAATAAGCTACCTTTGAGTGTAAGAAAATGTTCAACAATTAATCAATTTAAAATTAAATATAAAGATTGGTTAGTAAACGCTGTTGAACGTTGAGCAAATTATTGTATATTTTTAATGATCTTATTTATTTATTTATTTGTTTATTTATTTTATTTTATTTATTTATTTATGTATTTATTTATTTTATCATTTATATTGATTTTATGTTAATTTTATTTTATTGTAATTACTTTATTTACTATGTTTTATTTAAGAATTGTTTTATTAATATTTTAAATATGTACAATGTATACCTTTTATATTATGAATGTGATAATGTTCTAATGTGATATTTTAAAATTTTATATATAGTTTTTTTTTTTAACTCCAATTTTATATATTTATGTTTTTTAATATGTTTAATTAGCTACACTTTGTATATTTTGCATGTATTTTATCTTTTCTATTTTTTTTTTTGTAGTAGCTTTAGCTATTTAAATAAAGCATTATTATATTATTATTATTATTATTATTATTATTATTATTATTATTAACTTTACCAACAGTGTACACGCTAGAATGTCTACTTTATATTAAGCTAACATCAGATTCTGATGGTATGATTACCCGAAACATGCTGGAAACAGCACCAGATAAAATAATTAACAAGAAAGAAGCAACCTCAGAATACAGTAAAACAGAACAAAAATTATGCGATTTAAGCTCAAAAATGGATGAAATAATAGGTATAAAAGATCAATTTATCGAATTAAAAAAAGCTGTTGTATTTATGTCGGAGAACTACGATAAAACAATTAAAGAATTTGAAGAAAATAAAAATGAAATTAGTAAGATATGCAAAGAAATGCAGAATGCCACTGAAACCAACAAGAAGAAGGATGAGGAAATTATGCACCTTAAAAGTCAATTAGAAGACCTTCAACAATACACAAGAAATCAAAATGTTGAATTTTTCTATATCCCTCAGAAATTGAATGAAAACTGCAAGGAAATCGTTTTGGAAATCGCGAAGGAACTTGATATAGATATGAAGCCTGAGGAAGTCGACGTGGCCCATCGTATACCTACAACTCATTTAGAAAAAACTCCAAGTATAATAGCCCGGTTAAAGACTAGAACTAAACGGGATCAACTTGTGCAAAAGAAGAACTTAATAATAACTAATCATAATATCCCTGCTGCTGGTATCGGTCAAAAGATATATATTAGGGCACACTTAACGGCTTCTAATAAAAATATTCTTAGATTAACTAAAGAACGCGCACGTGAAATTAACTATAAATTTGTTTGGGTGAAGAATAATAAAATTCTCGCGAGGAAAAATGGAAATACACTTGCATTACATATTAAAAGTCTAGAAGATATTTACAAAAAAAAATAATAGGTTAACTAAAAAATATACCATATATGTATATATAGCTTCCGGTTTCCACACATTTGTTATGGATAACAATAATTTATTATCTGAAATAGATAATACATTGATTAAAACATCAGTAATAAATACTATAACAGAATTTAATAAAGTATTAATTTCAAATAACGATTTATCATCTACTTTTAATATACTGCACACAAACATTAGAAGTATAAATACGCTACTCCACAGAATTATTATACAGCTGTACGCATGTCATGAATCTGTCACAATTATATATCTTTTCAATACTGACATATATCAACAAAAATAAAAATGAACTAAAAACATTAACTCACAAATATCAAACAAGGAACAAAGCTAATGCTGTTACTTATAAAACTAAAAATAATTTTAGTCAAAATTGTTTTTCGTTCATTATACCTAGAGCATATAAGAAATTCAGATTATATATAGAAGAAAATAGTATTAATATCTCCAATAAAAATTATAAAAATATTATCAAACGATTTTCAAAATCACTTAACTATAATGACATTATTGATATAATTAAATCTTCAAAATATTAGCAAATACATTTAATAAATAAAAATAAAAACTAAAATAGCATTAAATAAATAAATAAATAAATAAATAATTATTAAATATAAGACAGTCGCTGTTATCATCAAGCATAAATTCCATATATATATATAAACTATTGTTTATATATACCGGCCTAGGAAGGTCACCGATTCTGGGCTATTTATTTCAAGCAGGCTTTTAGTATAGAAAATCAGATGTTGGGTTATTATTCATCGTTAATTTGTTGGCTGAAAACCAATTACAGTAGGAAGATAAGGCAAAGTTTCTTTCATCTATGAGTGACGTTATGGAAGTATGGGATTGCAAGGCCGTTGTATCGTCGGCAAAAAGAATGGTTTGTAGATTGGTATTGATATTGGGTAAATCATTAACGTATACAAGAAATAAAATAGGGCCCAAAATGGACCCTTGTGGAATTCCATATTTTATTTCTTGTACCTTTGACGTTTCATTTCTAGAAAATACAAACTGCCTTCTATTGGATAAATAAGACCCTATAAGTTTGGTGCTTGCCTGATCAAATTTGTAGAAACGTAGTTTTTTTAATAACGTATCATGGGAAACGCAATCAAAGGCTTTGGTGAGGTCGAGAAAGCTGCCTGAACAGTATAATCGCTTTTCATAGCAATTTGTGACATAACTCATAAACTCTAATATGGCATCAGTGGTAGATTTGTTCGATCTGAAACCATATTGTTGTATAGAAAGTAGTTTATGCGTCTCCAAATGTGATATTGTTTGATTTTTTAATGTTTTCTCCAAAATTTTGGAAATAACAGGTAATAGGGAAATTGGGCGAAAGTTGTTAATATCTTCTGCATTACCCTTCTTGTGTATAGGGAGTACACGTGCTAGTTTTAGGGAATCAGGAAATTTACTTTGCTTTGTTAAAGATTTACATGGACATGTAACTCGACACAGGAACAATTTAGTTCTCCTAAAGTGTCGTCTATTTCTAACACAATCAAACCATATGTATATAGGACTTTAACAGGGCTATTCAGAGACAACATTTGAAACAGTGTCTAAATGAAACACTGTTTAAAATTTAGACAGTGTTTCATTTATTTATGTATTCAGAAACATAGTAACTATATTTTTAAACAATATCTAAACTAAACACTGTTTAAATAAAGGCAGCTGAAAATTGTACAAGTTGGTAGTAAAATAATTGAACTTAACTTTGGATCTTTGGCCTCTTTCTAATTTTTATGTGCTAGAAAGAGATAGAATATCACATTTACAACCTTACGATCCATCAACGACATAGCTTTTATGTACTTTCTTTTTCTACGATATTGTAAAGTCGCCATTGTTCTCTTTCTTGCACATTATACTGCCGTAAGAGTGATTTCTGAATAAATAAATGATATATGTCCAATATTATATGATAATGGCTGAACCGATTTAAAAAAAGAATAGGTTGGTGCACCTACCTCACCTATTTTGGTATATCTAGGTTTTTAAAAAGTATTAATTAGTAGGTAATTTAAAAATTATTTTCTCGAGAACGGCTAGACCGATTTTAAAACTTTTTTTTTTGAATTAAATTGAATTGATACCTAGTAAAAATCCCGGTGGTTTTATAATTTTAATATGGGTGCCATTTATTGCTCCAATAATTGATGGACACCCTGCCATATTTAAATATTTCTCATTTCTTTTTTGTCCCCTACCGAAGTATCTTAATTCGGATAATAACTGTAATTTTGAATCTATATGCTGTCCATTATATGTCTTAATTTAATTTTCTACAAGGTAGTGCATAAAGTAACTCCCTGTTTAGAAAAACGATATTTTTCACGAAAAATTTTATCACTATAATTATCATAGGGATTTTCCCTGTCCATTAAAATTCTGACAAAATTTGTACACACAAACTCATTTATATCTTTCACTGCTTCAATATCTTCTAAATATTCTTCCATTGAATCACTCATTTAGAAATCTCACGTAGATATGGGAAAGTAGGGGAACCGTGCGCAGCGGGTAACCGTGAGCACCACTGAAAATTCAAATTACGCGGTTTTTAAGACAGTGTTGGCATCTAGGCTTGACAGGAGTGTCGAGCAATTAGCTTGGCGCTATGAGCGGCGACTCTATCATGTCAGTTGTTTGCAATACTTGGAAGTTTGTATATCGATGCTTATAGATATTATTCTAGACGTGTGCGAATTAAGACGGTAAGTTCATAATTCTCATCTGATTATTCTCAAATACATATTTTCTTAAAGAATAGGATCAACTGCTTGTATGCATGCAATTTCGTTATGTTTAACTAAATAGTTTTTGTGATGTTAAGTGACTTTTTTTAAGTCATGATGGGGTAATAATGCGCAAGAATTCGCGCCATGGATTGATTGGAAAAAGCTTATGTCACCATCCCATGTTCCAGTTTCTACAAAAAAGATAAATACCAAGAACCCGTAAATATTAACGCTGCAAAGAGAGTCCAAAGGCGAATCCTAGACCAATCACAAAAAATAAAAAAAAGCAAGAAGAGAAAACCAAAATCCTCTGATTCATCTGAAGTATCTGATGACATGGATGATAATAACATCTGCGACGATGATGAAGTAGATGATATCGACCTAAGCTATGTTCTATCCGATGACAAACCCGAAGAAAATGTTACATGCGGAATTTATAAGGAACAAGGGAAAACTGAGCTATGGTATAGGTGTGTCGCATGCGGCTTATGGAACTATTATGTCGCGTGGATTAATATAATCAGATCACTAGAAATTATTTATTAGCAAATAACGATACATCAATAAATGTCAGAATCTTTATTTGTCAACTGTCTAATAATTCTCGTTCCCGTTGCTACGCAACATGGTAGGCCTTACAACATCTTCCCTCTGAAGACAGTTGGCCGCCCGTCAGGAACTAGGTTGATTATTGGTTGGCAGAAGTACTAGTGTAAGACGTGTAAGACTTTTTCTTCGGATCTACAATTAATGTTTTTGTTAGTGACCGGTTTCGGCCGGATCTTCTAACAGCTGTCTCCGGTAGAGGATTGTCGTTATCTGGTCCCGCTATATCTTGATCAGCTTCCAAATCAGGAATTTCAGCGACTGGAAGGTCTCCTTCTGTTAATAATTCAAAATTACTGGTTCTGGGCTCCTGGGCGATATCAAAAGTATCTAAGAGTGTATCTACACTGTTGTCTTCTTCAAAAGAGTTGACGTATCTCTTTCTAATTTGATTGGCGTGGCAAGTTCTCAGACGACCATTATCTTCCACCTTATAGAGAACGTTTCCAATTCTTTTTTTGATAGTAGCTGGTTGCCAGGACCCATTTCCATTTTTAAATCTTCGTATGAAGACATGATCACCAATAACAAATGAACGATCGCGTGCACCATGTCGTACGTTAAAATTTTGTTTCCATGGCTTCATTTCTAATGGGAACGGACGACTGTTTTGTTGCACGAAGTAAATCAAACGAAGTTCTTAATTTTCGATTCATAAGGGCTTCCGCAGGGCTTGCATTATTGGGTACATTTAAATTTGGTGTGATTCTATAATTTAACAGGAAGGTTTGTAAGTTTTCCTGTGTAGTACCTTCCCCTTTTAGTTTTAACAAAGCACGTTTAAAAGTGTCAACGAATCTTTCAGCTTGTCCATTTGACTGTGGATGATAAGGCGCTGTACGAAGGTGATTAATTCCATTTAATTTACAAAAATTGTAAAATTCTGTAGAAGTAAACTGAGTTCCGTTATCAGAGACTAGGGTATCCGGCATACCTAATCTACAAAAAATTTCTTTTAATTGTAGTATTGTAGCAGATGTTGTGGTTGTTTTCATTATGAAAATTTCAGGCCACTTTGAGTATGAGTCTACTGCAATCAAATAGTTTAATCCTTCAAATGGTCCAATATAGTCTATATGCACTCTTTTCCATGGTTCATCAGATATGGGCCAGGATGATAATTTAGTTTTCACTGGCATTTTGGCAACAGATGTACATTTTGGGCAAAATTTTACTATTTCTTCTATTTGCTTGTCAAGACCAGGAATAAACAAAACTTCGAGCTAGTGATTTCATTTTATTTATGCCTGGGTGACTGGCATGGAATTGGTTTAAAACTTGTTTTTGCAGGTTTTTGGGAATCACTACTCTTTCTTGGTATAAAACACATCCATTAAGTGCTGAAAGTGATAATTTACGATCAAAAAATTGTTTTAGGTCTGGATCGTTGCATTTTCTTGGCCAGCCATTTTTCATATAAGTTAGTACGTTTTGTATAATTGGATCTCTTGCAGATGAATATTCAATGGCTTGAGCTGTTACAGGTAGCCTACGAACAGAATCAGAATATATGCGTTGAATTTCATTTTCTAATGAAATAGAGGCAATAACAAAGTCCTCCGTTGGTATCGTGTGTTCAGAAATTAAACGTGATAAAACATCTGCCTGTCCAAATTGAGAGGTTTGTCTATATTCAATTTCAAAATCATATGCTTGCATAATCAAGGCCCAGCGTTGGAGACGGTTAGCCGTGTAAACAGGGATCCCCTTCTTAGACCCAAATATTGCTAACAATGGTTTGTGGTCAGTAAGCAATTTGAATTTTCTACCATGTATCATACGATGGAACTTTTGTACTGCGAAAATCAGAGCTAAGGCTTCTTTTTCTATTTGGCTATAATTTTTTTGAGCTGCTGTTAAGGTTCGATTTGCATGCGCAATAGCTTTTTCAGAACCGTCGGGAAATTTATGAGAAATTACTGCCCCAATTCCATAGTTAGATGCATCAGCAGCAACTATGATCTCTTTTAGCGGGTCATAATGAGTCAAAAGTAAATCTGAGCTCAATATATCCTTGCTACGTTCAAAAGCACTTTGGCATGCTGTTGACCAATCCCATTTAGAATTCTTTTTTAATAAACAATCTAATGGTGCTCGAAGGTAATGCTTTAACATACCTAAAAATGAACGCAGAGTTGATATGTCTTTAGGCACCGGCATATTTTTGATTGTTTTAATTTTATCTGGATCTGGCCGGCGACCATTTTTATCAATTATGTAGCCCAAATATTTGATTTGAGACATAAAAAATTCACATTTTTTTAAACGAATACGAAGTCCAAATTCTTCTATTCGTCGTAAAACTGCATATATTTGTTCTTTATGCTCTTGTTCGGTAGAACTCACTATTATTATGTCATCGAGATACGCAGTTACCCTGGGAAAATCTGCTAGCATCGTGTCCATCAATAATTGAAAAATACCGGGAGCTGATTTTACGCCAAATGCTAGGCGATTATAAACATATAATCCCCTGTGCGTATTAATAGTTAATAATTTTTTTGATTGTTCATCGACTTCAATCTGAAGATAAGCATCTGCAAGATCGATCTTTGAAAAATATTGTCCACCATTTAGTGTTGTAAATATATCTTCTACTAAAGAAACAGGTCTTGGACGTTGCACTCAAATGGTCGCTTCTTTGAAATTAAAACCAAATTCTAAGCCCATATTTTGTTCCAAACGCCCTGTTCCATATGCAGCACTGGAAATTGTCGATAAAGAGTTGGACAAACTAGAAGATCTAGGTGTAATCACCAAAGTAAATTATTCTGATTGGGCTGCACCAGTAGTTGTAATAAAAAAACCAAATGGTTCTATAAGAATATGCGCGGATTATTCAACAGGGCTAAACAATGCCCTTGAACTTCATACGCACCCTCTTCCTTTACCAGGCCTACCATGTTGCGTAGCAACGGGAACGAGAATTATTAGACAGTTGACAAATAGAGATTCTGACATTTATTGATGTATCGTTATTTGCTAATAAATAATTTCTAGTGATCTGATTATATTAATCCACGCGACATAATAGTTTTGGCGACGAGGATGGGATTAATATAATCAGATCACTAGAAATTATTTATTAGCAAATAACGATACATCAATAAATGTCAGAATCTCTATTTGTCAACTGTCTAATAATTCTCGTTCCCGTTGCTACGCAACATGGTAGGCCTTACAACAGGAACCATGCAGCATGTACCGGTGCAGACTCACCTAAGCAATACATTTGCGACTTTTGTAACTTGAAATATTTAAAATATCTTTTAGTTTAATAAATATTTTTGCATTATTTTGTGTTTCAATCTACTGCGCATTATTCCCCACCTTATGCGCACCGTTGCCCCATAGGGTGGGAAATTGTGCGCAAATGCACATTTGTACATTTAATATTTTTTTGTGATTTAGGTAATAGCTACATTAATTCTGATGGTACTCTTTTATAGCGAAATAATATGAGCTTCTATGGCCATTTATAAAGCTTCTGTAACATTCATAAAGTGGCGATCAGGTCAAATCTCGCTTAGGTGCGCACCATTCCCCCACTTTCCCCTAATAATCTTAATACACAAATTTAAACTAGCCACATACGTAGTTTAAAAAATGTTGATTAAATTGTAACTACGGTAACTAGAATGAAATGTTGTCTCTGAATATAGAAAATCAACTTAACCACTGTAACTAAGAAAAACAGTGTTTAAAAATTAAACAGTGTTTAAAAATGGTCTAAGAATAGGAAACAAATTAAACACTGAATTTAGGCAGGGATGGGGAGTCGACAGAAAAATTATCGACTCCCGACTCTCGACTCCGGAGTCGGTATTTTTGAAAATCGACTCCGACTCCGACTCCGACTCCCGACTCCTTTCACTGGTAAATTGTAAAGTCTATTCCAAATGTTTAAGCGGAACTAAATGGAATTTTTATTTTCTCAAATTATCACGAGTTTACTTTTTAACTATCAAAGTGGGCTTTTGTTAAACAAAATGATACAAAGCTTCATTCAATCCTTAAAAGTTAGTAGATTTCGATATCTAATTTCGCTTAAACCAAACAAACCGACTATACTTACATTAAATATCTTGGGTTGGGGTGAGCTGTTTTTATAAAATGTCATTTTCATTTCATCTTGACTATTGAGTCATTTTTAATACAAATTTTCAAATATATTAGTTTAAAAAAAAAATTGTTTTGTATTTTATATAAAGTCTGTTCCTTTGGTTTAGGCGGAACTAGATTTTCAATACTAGTTACTTTTACCGTTTGATTGAAGCTTTTGATAATTTTGTTCAGGAAAAGCCAACTTCAATATATAAAAAAATAGCTAATGACAACTTGAAAAAATGAAAATTCCAGTTAGTTCCGCTTAATCGTTTGGAACAGACTGTACTTTATTTTTCATAACATGTCACTTTTTTCTTTTGACATATAGATTTTAGCTGCCAACATGAAATATAAAATAATCACAAAGCCCGTTACAACTTGAGAAAATAAAAATCCAGTTTAGTTTCGTTTTAACATAATAAACAAAGTATACAAAAAAAGAAAAATTAGATATTACGAAAAATTAACTAAATTTTTAACTGAAAAGCATGAAGGAAACCGGAATTGAATATTTTTAATTTCATTTTCGTTCATAAACAGTGAAAAAATGTCGTTCCTGTTCCCATTCTTTAACAAATTCTGGTAGTATGGTAATTTGCTTTCGCTTTCGGATTGTTCTCATCCTTGATAAATATGTAGTCAAAGAGTCGGGAGTCGATAACTTTTTCCGACTCCCGACTCCGACTCCGACTCCTCCAAAAAGCTTCGACTCCTCGACTCCCGACTCCCGACTCCGACTCCGACTCCCATCTCTGAATTTAGGTAGTGTTTAATTTAAACACTGTTTATTTTTATTTTTTTCTCTGAATAGCCCTGTAAATTTTTAATTCTCTGAACGAAGAAGTACTTGGCCCACTTTTCGTTTCAATGTATTAAGTTAGTTAAAATTTTTGCGTACAGCAACAAAGGCTATTTGCGCCTTTTCAAGAGATTAATTAAAAATCATTTATTGGCTGTAATCCCTTATACCATCGACGAGGCTATGTCAAATTTATTGGATATCCGAGTTCCTTGAGATATTAATGGATACATGTACTGTTTTATGGATCACTCTACGTTTCGATGTTATTATTTTTTATTTTACATTGTTGTTTATTATCATTGTACTTTTGTTTGGACATGGTGTAACTATTTATATGTTGTAATAACCTATTAATAAATTACTATTATTATTATTAATGTGCAAATCTTTACGAAAAGGAAATCCGAATCTCACTTTTCATAAATTACTTGCCGATTCAGAAAAAAATAAGTAAAAATCGGAATTCGATAACTAAGAAATTGTAAGCAGACGCAAGGTTTGAGTTAACTGATTGAAAATTTGTAAATAAATTAATTAATTTATTTATTTATTTATTTATTTGATTTTTGAGTGGTCAAACAGAACGAAGTTCCTATAGACTTCCACAGAATACATGGTAATAGAAATTTTACTATACTAGCGTCGGCGAATCAACGCCGTTACGTCACAATACGTAACAAACGACTGTATTGTTTGGAACAATGCAATTGTTTGTTACGTCGTATGACGTAACTGCGTTGATTCGCCGACGCTAGTATACTTATAATAGTATTTTACAAAAAAAAAGAAAACATTTTTAAATAAATTCAAGTTTAATATTAGTTAACTTATGGGAAAACTACTCGTTAAGTTAGAATCGATTTGCTTTTTGAAAGCAAAAAAAAAACATATATATATTTATATATATATTACTGTTGTTAAAGGAAGAGTTGAATGTGAACAATACTTTGTTTAGAGGTGAATTCTGTCGAATTCTTCGAAATTTATCGAAACAATATCTTTACGCTTAATAACATTTGCTTGTTTTTTTTTTTCAAGCCAGGTAAATTTATTTGATTCACATCTTTTCAGATATTTTATTGCTACAAATCTTCGTTATTTGACCAAGGCAATGTTTGTTTTTTTTTTTTCCTGCAAACTTCATTTCAATCCACTTGTCCCCTTTTATTTCAACTGAGTTCTCACCATCACGGGTTTCTTCTTGCTTAATATGTTCTTGTTCTCTTGTCTATTGCTACTCGAAATTCAAAACTTCGTCTGCGTTGGAGTGGGAACTAGGAACTACAACGTCTAAAACAGACGGTGACTCCGAATCTGATTGAATCATTTGTCTGCTTACACCACTGGTACAGGGTTATAAAGAAGTTCAGATATGATTCACAGAGAGTGTACCTATTGTTAAGTGCTCATGTTCATGTTGGACAAGTTTATTCCCATTTTTCAGGGGATCTGCATAATTTCATATTTAATGATGAAAAAAATATAAATTATGTAGGTATGTAAAGAAACACTAACTTTGGGGACGTTATATTGATATACGCCATTGTAAATTACCTATCTTATTTACCTTTTTATTACCTTTTTAAGGTGTTCTGTAACCATACAAAACGGAAGGTAGCTAAATAAATAATTTGCTGTGCAACATTTTGAAATAAACTACCGTACTGTATTGTATTGTAGGGTGAATACATTGGCAATATTTAAAAAATATATATATTCAGCTAAAATAGTAATTCATGAATTACTTACTGTCACGAAGACCATGAAGCCCATACATTGGTATAAGTTCTTTTAGTGAATATGTAGCTTTGTTCCAAACTTCCTGTAATGATGTAGCTTTGTTCCAAACTTCCTGTAATGATGATTTTTGGAAAGGAAAATTATCCCACTGAGAAGTCACTTCCATTCCAGAGTTCATTAAACCCAAATTGAATTCCTTCACAGACAAAAATAAATTAGTTGTTCCCTAACGTTAATTCTGAATTAAAAATTAATATTAATTTTGAAACGTAATTAAATAAAATAAATCTCATTTCATTTTATCACTCGTATTTTGAAATTGCTTCTCCTATTTGTATAGGCAACCTCTATTGCATACGTGAATATACACATGCTGGAATCAAATAATAATAGGTTCCGATAGTCTATTTTCTATATTTTTTTCCAAGTATTGAGCGGACTTACTTTTAGAAGGCCCGGATTTTATGTAGGGTCCAATAAAGAATAATAATAAATTTAAAAAATTTAATATCATAAACATAAAATTAGAAAAAATTACGTATGTATCATAACATTGATCAGGACTATAAGGACAAGTGAGGCAACCGCATCAGGCGCCGAATTGAAAGGGGTGCTAAAATAAATATTAAATATATATTTTTTTTCACCCGGTCACTCAGGTTTTGTCTTTTTTTTGTAGCTAGATTACTCAAGTTTTCTTTTCTTGTTGCTAAATCCCAACTATCAAACTACAAGCTTAATTTTATACCCTGAATACAGCTTTCTAGCTCGGACAAGAGATCCATATATTTGGACCTCTTTTTCTCCTCCTTGAGAGAAATATTCTTCTCAGCTGGACGAGAATTCGATCGCAAACATCTGTTTGGTCTCCAGGAGGGTTATGTCCAACTTAGGGGCTGTTAGTAACCTCGAGGTGGGGAAGGAGTAATTCCAATACCATTTATATTATTTGTATTTTATTTATTTATTTATTGCCTAGTTAATATTTATATAACTTACCTGTAAAATGTGTTTCTTATATGCTGGATTGCGGCAAACAGTTATTGCTGGATAATTAAGTGTATTATTTAAACCAAAATTATAATGTGTAGACACAGGTGGTTGCTTAATTTTTTTAATGCACATCATTAACTAAAAACCAAATTTTCATTAACTTACAAAACTCAATATTTACACAGTTTATTCATTTCAATATACAAACTACTTAGTATAGTGCGTTCAAAGGTGAGTTTGCAGTACAGTACATATGGAGTAGTTCTTTTTCATACTCTCTAATGGGTTTACACAATGACGCTATCCTTTTCTTGCTTGTCGACGTTGCCAGCTCTAAAACGCGCTGATCTGTGAAGACGCAGTATTCTACAAATGGCCATTTGTTTTGTTTGAGTGTTATTTTGAGTTTTATAAGAGTTGATTTTTGTAAATCATACGAGTTTTTCATATTATTATAATTGACACATTTGACACTTTTGCAACATTTGGCAACACCGCTCCCATTTGCCATAAGAGCTATAGTGCAAACTCACCTTTGAACGTACTATAGTATCAATTATGAGACTACTAGCTATTAACTTACTTGATAAATTGATACACACATACAAAGTAATAAAAGAAACCACTTAATAACTTTTTTCGGGCTAACATAACAATTAAATTTAGAAGGTAAATTCATTGTTTAAAATATATTTAACTTGTTACTACCCCAAAACTACAATGATAACACTAGTTCATGTAACGCATCTTTTATGGCATACTCCGACTAATATCACAGCCGAAATTAATATCATAAAATATGATAACATTATATACTGCTAAATTATAATAAACATTATGATAGGATATAAATTTGTATGGAACATCATTAAAACCGAGTAATAGGATCCTTATCAAAGTAGTTTACAATAAATCGTAAAAAAAATGTAGACAGAATTTATTCAGAGAAGGTACATGAAGACATAAGGGTACAGTATAGTATTTCCAAAATGAAATGGCCACCTTCACTTATTGATTTAAATAATGGCCCACAGTATAACCATTAAGCCTGGTCTATAATAACTCCGTAACATAAACGCATATGCATTGAACAATGGATTTGACCCTTCAAAACATCTGTTTGTAATAAACAGAACAAAGAGAGTAGTGTAATTTTTATGTTTATGTTCCATAGCATATCTATTATAAACCAGGCTATATACCTGCTGAGTTTATGGTTTTGTTAATAGTAGTTGCCAGGACCGTAATAATTATGTAAAATAAACGTGTTTTCTTATATGCTATTTAGAATGAACTGTATATACTCACATGACATTCTGTCACATTTTTATCAGGCTTAGGACTGGCTATATTTGAATTATAAATATAGATATGTTTAGAAATCGTTTTGTTTTAAAGTCTTTATAGTCTATATTAAATACTTCAAATTTGCACAAACAAAAATCATTCGTTTTTTGAACTTGTCAATTTATGGCAATTTAAAATTATTAAAATATTAATCATTATCACTATTATCATTGTTTATATCACTATCAGAGTAAGTGTCACTACCACTGTAATTTAAATTAATAATTATTGAAGTTTTATTTGGTGGATTTATAAAAAAAATGGTTTCACTTGTCTTTACATATTCTACACATTTTTTTCACAAATCACTACTTATTGCACTTGTTTCGTCTTTAATTAATGTACTACAATGTCACTTTCTATCGGTGTTAGATTTTTCCGGCGCACATTACCTTTTAATTGGCTCCATACTCCATATTAGTTCTCTAGGGCTTAAAACACAATAATATGGTGATAGCCTTAAAATATAGCAACCTTCTTTTTTACCATTTCGTCAACCACAAATGTTTTTTTCAACTGTTTCGCCGTGATAATTTTTAATAACCCTGCTTTAGTTTTTTTTACTGACATTTTCAATAAATATAGTTTTCCTCTTCTAAAAAATTTGTTATATCTAGCTAATTTAATTCCGCAGTTCAAGTATAGGTTTGTCATTACCTTCCGAAACTATCTTTTTATAAACGTTCAGTATCTATAAACTTTGCAATCTTCTGACAAATAACATTTTTCTTTAGTATCTATTTTCTTGAAAACTTGTAAATCGGGTAGTTTTCGCTGCCGATTTTTACCATCAATAATGACACGTTGAATTGTTCTGTATGGAACACTAGTTAATTCCGCAGTTATAAGTATAGGTTTGTCACTACCTTCCGAAACAAACTTTGTTCAGAACTTTGCAATCTTTTGACAAATGACATTTTTTTTTTCGCATTCCACGTCAATGTCCATATTTTCGTACTCCAAATCACCTTGCACAGATTCACTATTTTCACTACAGAAATTAAGAATTTCTTCAAAATCAAATGGCCGCCAAAGAGCCATGTTGTTAATGTATGCACGCTATGAACGTTGAAAATTAACTAACACACAAGTATAACAACCCCTAAAATTTCGAAACAAGAGGATAATAAATTTGGAAAATATCCTTAATGGTTTTTATGAAACTTCAATTGAACTAGTGTTACATTTATTCAATTTTAATTTAAAATTCCCTTAATACGTCCTATATTCTTTTTACAGCAACAAATCCAAGGATTACTGCCATAAACCCATTACGGCTTTGTTAAGCTTCTTAACAAGAGTGGACATTTCATTTTGGTATATTATACGACAGGATTTACTTTCCAATGACCTTGAAAACAAGCGCACGATTCAATAGCGTGCCGTGACTTTTTACAATGGGCAGCAGATTTTTTTTCATTTTTATGTTTTATTTATTAATTTCATTTTTAATTTCTTTATTTATTGTAATTTTATTTTTTACAACTCTTTAAATACTTAATCAATACGCCTGTTTTTCTTATAAATGTTTTAAAGCACTTTGTCATAAAAATCTGTCCTCCGTAGTAACTGGAAGCAGTGGCGGTCTGGGCCGGCGGAACACCGGAAGAATTCCCGGTAGGCTGATCGCAATTGAGGCCGTGAGCCTGTCATACAAATCTTACAAAAATATTCTGTTTTAAGATGTATCAGCAAAGTAGTAGTAACAAATAGAATTATTAGTCTGGAAAAAAGAACATACCCCGGAATCTTAAAAATATCTTTTATTCAATACAATGTAAATTATCTACATTTAAAGACAATCCTGCCACCAGCAAAACTTTCAGATAATTTGTATGTAAATTATAGATACCTGTTAATAGTAACAAAAATATTAATAAATTTATTTATTAAAATAATATTAATAATATTAAACTTCTTCAGTATATTTGGTGGCTGCTATACTTTTAATTATGTGTTGAGATTAGGGTTACCAGATGTAAAAATAAAAAAGGAGGACATCTAGGAATAAAATGGAGGAAAATAAATGGAAAAGGAAGCAGTAAAATTGAAAAGATAATTTTTATGAAAAATACTTAGTATTAGCATAAAAAAAATTTTTTTCTTAGATATTCAAAAATTAAATAATATTATAAGAGACGGAGTAAGAGTTAAATTTAAACACGCGCATTTCAGCGGCTGACATATTGCGGTGGAATTACTGTCTTCCCGGTCCTGAAATTATCGTATTATCTAGGCCCGGGCTCTCTTTCAGAGCCCCTGCTTAACCTTTCCAAGGACCAAATGTTGCGAAGCCCCTTAATGCAAACTTGAAATCAGTAAATGCACATGAACTCAAATTTGTTTAACATATGATAGCATATATGAAACAGATATAATAAAAATAGATATAATATAAAATAGATAAATATAAAAATATATTAAAGCATAAGGGTTTGAAATAAAACTTTTAAAAGTGGAGACTCCAAGGGAGAACACCCATTGCCCCTTAGTGCGGGCGCCCATGTAGTTCACATCCCGTGATTCATAAAAAAACTTTTTCTTTTTAATTTTGCACTATCGTAGGTCTACAATAAAATCTATATTAAATAATAATAGGTTCCAAACGTAGGGTAACCATTCGTCCCGCTTTTTGCGGGACTTTCTCGCATTTTGATTGGGTGTCCTGCATTAACATGCGTCCCGCATTCTAACATTTTGTCCCGCATTGTAACTTGTATTTGAGGTTTTTTTTTTTGCTCTTCACTTGGATTTGGGAGGTGAGGACCTTTTTTTGCTCTTCACTTGGATTTAAGAGGTGAGGACCTTTTTTTTGCTCTTCACTTATATTTGGGAAGTGACGACCTTTTTTTGCTCCGTCCCGCATTGCCTTCTTAAGAAACTGGTCACCCTAACCAAACGCCTAGATAGGCGCATAGAGGCAGAAAGTTCTCCATTTCTAGATGGTCATAGATATGAAAGCTGCGTGGTCAGTGTGACGTTTCGACTGGTCCTATTATCTTTGTTTAAACAGGTACTCATTTTAAGTATTGAATACTTTAGGCTGAGTCGACCCCAGAACTGACTGCACAATATCGGAAAATAATCATCCAAAGAAGGTAAATATATATTATAATCTATAATATAATACGCCTATAAAATAATATAATACGCCAATAAAATTATATAATACTATGTCATGGGGTGGCTAAAAATTGTGGTTAAAGAATTTTTAACCATTATGTACTGTCATTGTACTATTTTAGGATCGATAAATTTTAATATATTCCTGTCGTGTTAGCTATCACAATATAATTAATACAATATTATATTATTTATAATAATTTATTGACAGTATATATTACGTATTTTACATTATATGTTTATTCATATTATTCTATTATGTTAGGTTGCTAAGCAGCCTTGTCGCTAACACCACATCTCTCTTTCTGTAAACAAATAAAGTTAATCATTAATTTATCTTTTTAAACAACTTAAATAAATCAAATTGAAATTTAGTTATCGGAAGTGTATCTATCTGGAGGTTTGATTTGTCGATCACTTCTAGTTTTATAAAAAGTATTTCTAGTTGTATCTTCAAGACAGTCTTCTTTTTCCTCCCTTGTTTTATTCTCTTCTTCTTCTTTTTGTTCTTGTTCTTCCCTTTTTCTTCATTCTCTTCTTCCTTTTCTTCTTCTCCTTCTTCTTCTTGTTCTGGTGGTTCAGTGTTACTGTTATCTTCGTCAACATCTCTGTTGTAACATTCACGTGTTGATTCTATATAATCATGAAGATCTATATCTATTTTGTTTTGAACCATATGGTTTTTTTCATTTTTTGTTTTTCTGCGCTCTTCCGCATTATTATTACTATTATAAAATATTACATCTTTTCTGTTTCTTCTTACGACTCCCAATTCTGTTTTTATTATGTATGACCGTGGATATTCTGATTTTTTTTTGTATTTCTCCATATTTCTTTAAATCTTTTATCCATACTTTATCTCCATAATTTAACTCTGGTAAATATTTTGCACCCCTTCTATCGTTAAAATTTCTTTCTGTTTTTTGTTGTATTTTCCTTTGTCGGTTCATATAGATTTTTGGTTCTCCAGACCACTTTGGTTTTAATTTTTTTGGAGTTTGAGGTAAAGTATTTCTAATGTTTCTTCCAAAAAGTAATTCTGCTGGCGAAAAACCCGATTCTAGCGGCGTACTTCTGTAAGCGAGTAATCCTAAATTTGCATCACCCCCTTTTATCAAAATTTTTTTTACTATCGACACTGCTCTTTCCGCTTGTCCATTTGACTGTGGATATCTGGGACTTGATGTTTGATGCTCAATTGCAAATTCAGTTGCAAACTTTTTAAATTCAAATGATGAAAACTGTGGTTCATTATCAGTTCTGATCATTTCTGGGATACCATGGCTTGCAAAAATTTTTATTAGCACTGATATTACAAACTCAGATGTAGTAGATTTTAAATGAACAACTTCTATGTATTTAGAGAAATAGTCCTCAATTACAATAAAATTTTCTCTTTTAAATTCTAACAAATCTATACCTAAAAATATCCATGGTCTTTCTGGCAACATAGTTGTTCTTAAAGGTTCACTTCTATTTACTCTTTGTTCTGTACATTGTTTGCAATTATCAACAATTTTTTTAATGTCTGAGGTAATAGCTGGCCACCACACAGCTTCTTGAGCTCGCCGTCTACATTTTACAATACCCATGTGGCCGTCGTGTATTATTTCTAAAATTTCACTTCATAATTGATTTGGTATAAATATTCGTGACCCTTTCATAACAAGTCCATTATATTCATTCAATTCTTCCTTAACTGACCAAAATATACATTGCTTACTCATATATCCAGTGCGTATATACTCCTTTATCTGCTTACTCTCAAAATCTTCTTGTTGTATCTGCTTTATTCTATTTAATCTTATGTCCGAAAACGGTTTCTCCACTACATTATTTATAAACAATTCTTCAATTCTGTCAATTAAAATATCTTCCTTATTTTCTACACTTACATTTAAGGGAGACCTGGACAACGTATCTGGAATATAGAATGATTTTCCTGGAACATATTTTATAACGTAATCAAAACACATTAAACGCATTCTAAAGCGCTGAAGTCTAGCTGATAACTCTGATATCGGCTTTTCTCCTAATAAACTGAGAAGAGGTTTGTGATCTGTTAAAATTGTAATCGTTTTACCAATTATATAATCTCTAAATTTTTCACATGCCCATGTAATAGCTAAACATTCTTTTTCTATTTGAGCATATCTAGCCTGTGTTTCTGTCAAGCTAACAGAAGCATAATAAACTGCTCGCCAGACTCCTTCATAGAACTGCTCTAAGACAGCTCCCAATCCGTAAGAAGAAGCATCAGCAGCAATTCTTGTGTCAAAATTTGGATTATATAATAATAATAATACGGGTTCTTTAGAAATTTCCTCTTTTATTTTTCTAAAAGCTTCTTTTTGATAACTCCCCCAGGTCCAGATTTTATGTTTTTGCAACAGTTCTCTTAGTGGTTGTGTTGTGTCTACTAGATTTGGTAAAAATTTAGTAATGTAGTTAACCATACCTAAAAAACGGCGTAGCTCAGAAATATTATTTGGTTCTTTCATATCTATCATAGCTTGAACCTTCTGAGGATCTGGTAAAACAGTATGTGCTTTGATAATGTGTCCCAAGAACTTGACACTTGTTTTTGTATTTTACATTATATGTTTATTCATATTATTCTATTATGTTAGGTTGCTAAGCAGCCTTGTCGCTAACACCACAATTCCGTCATGAGTTTTCCATACCGACACTTTTCTCGCCTCAAATGATAACGATGCATTATTGCATCATGTTGATAAATTTAACAGTCATTTGCGTGTTAATGTAAAGGTTATGTTAATGTTTTTTTTTTTTTTTTTTTGTAGAATATGGTGTTTTACTTTTAGTTTTTGTTTATGTACATGTACAACATACATTTCTAATCCTATTTACTTCCTAGTTCAAAAAAATAAGAACAATAACCAAACACAATGCTGATAATAGTTAGTTAGTTAAAATTTTTGGCGCACAACAGCGATGGCTATTTGCGCACAACGCAGATATTACATGAATATAAGCCATTGACGTCATATAGACTCAGCACGCTCTATGCCTTATACTAGCGTCGGCGAATCAACGCAGTTACGTCACACGACGTAACAAACGACTGTATTGTTCCAAACAATGCAATCATTTGTTACGGCGTGTGACGTAACTGCGTTGATTCGTCGACGCTAGTATAGCATTGTTTGTTATAAAGTCAAGACCCTGTGGAGACAAAAGTGGGATTCGCCCCGAGGAGTATAACAAGTTGCCTAATTTACATGTATTTTGTTCAGCTATCGATGGGAAATACGCTGGCGTCATATAGTGTTTATGATTGTTTTGTTGTGTTATTTTTTCTATTTTACCTTTCCATCATCTTTCAACTTTTAATAATATTGCCATAAATTGCATTTAAAGAGTTGTGAACTGTATTTCAACTATTTAGTATATTAAATACTAAAACGTAATGTTTAATTAAAATATTACATATAGTTTTTCCTTTAAAAAAAGTATTTGTATTCAGTACTCCGAATACATCAGAAAAGTATTTTACCCAGCACTGATTACAGATATACATCTTTATAATTTGTTAGATAAATTTTAATTTATCATGGAATAAATGATATAATATCTGCTGCACTTATCCGTTTTTCCCGCAGCACTCTTCTACACTTACCTCGTCCATAAACCCTGTTTACGATATCTCTATGGTTAAAACGCACTGTTCTACGTAATTGAATCCTTCACCTTATCTCTTGCTCACATTTGCCAGCCTTTAACTCATAAATGAAATTGTTTGTACTTGGGGTAAGGAGTGAATGAAGGAAAATGTTAAAAAAAATCAAAAAGTAGAAAGGACTGGGAATTGTAGAATGAAAATAAAGATCAGATTAACATCATAAAATTTGTTATTAAAAAATTCATAATACAGATTTATTGCATTTAAGTATAATCATAAAAATATCAGAATTTTATTTCATACGCAACTAAACCAAAATCGATAAATTAAATACTGTAATAAATACAATAACAACTTATTATTATATATTATTATATTAATAAATATTCGTACAACATTTAATAAATTTCTAACAGAAAAAATATAAATTGTGTTATGGCGAACTTGATAAAATATGAAAATAATAAATTTAAAATTATCTTCAAATGCGAAACAGTACGTTATTATTTTAATTTATACAATGAAAATAGAGAATATATGTAAGGCCTTTAAAAAAATTAAGCGAGACACGATTATTCGATTTTTTCGTTTGTTTTTTCGCTTAGTATTTTTATCATACCGTCAATAAATCAATAAACAAAAAAAAAGTATATTTTTTATGCAGTGGCGGCTCAGACAGGGTAGCGCTGGGACAGTGATCTCCTAAAAAAATTTAATAAGAAAAACTGAATTTAAAATCTCAATTATACTTAAAAATTGCATTTAACTAGCTAAATATATATGCATATATTTATGTTTATTATTTCTAAATCAAAGATTTTCCATGTGTTGGATTTTAAAAGATCTAGAAAACAACCTCGTAGTGTCCCCAGACACAGCGTTGCCACATGCGATTTCTAATGCACTTATCTACGCAAGTAATAAAAAAGAACTGAAAAGGGCAATAGCGACGAGTGGTTAGTGTGTATGTGTTAGTGAATTTAGGCCCCGGCCTTAGAGTGCGTTTGTTTTGATTTGTGGTAAGTACTCAGATGTGAAACTGGATACAGTGCGTTATATTAAAACTAACGTGCTTAACTATGAATCTAATAAAAAATATTGGTCCTCATTAGTCAAAATTTAATATTTCACAATCGATCAAAAATGGAAATAGAAAATTAATAGAAAGTTCAGTAAAAAACAATGGTAATAATTTAGAATGGAGCACCCAAAGCTACAATTTTTTTAACGACCGATGACTGATCTATCTGTTAATCGGTTAATACGAAAAATGTATATAATAAAAAAATATTCACTTTCAAGTCGTACTTGGAAGCATAAATTGAAAGCGAAATATTTTTATAATTTTTAATGTTATTATGGTCAACTTAGGTCATCAAATTTTACACATCGCGTTTTTGAGAAAAATCGTATTTCCTCTACCTTGATACATTGTGTATATGAATCTAAATATGTTTCACAGGCCAGATTGAGTTGGATTGGGGACCAGATATTTTAAAACCACAAAGGACGGGTGGGCGAAATTCTGAAAATCATTTGAGAACTTAGGGAAGAAATTCTGAAAATCAGGTAAGGACAGGGGAAAAATTCGGAAAATCTTTTGAGGAAGGGGGGAGAGTGATTCTAAAAAACAAGGGGCAAAATTGCGGGCCGTTTGTAACTTGTTGTTGGGCGGGATTATGCCCGCGGGCCGTAGGTTGGACACCATTGCAATATATGGATCAAAAAGTGTCCCCCTAAATATTTTACCCACCAGCCGCTACTGCTTTTATGGTAAAAGTACTAAATTTATCATTTCATTAACTTTTTAAGTGAGGGATTTTAGTAATTTTATTTGCAAGCAGTGGCGAATCTACATACGGGCTAATAGGGCTTAAGCCCTGGGCCCCAGATCCACAAGGGGCCCCCCACCTCTCGGACAGATACTACCTATTATATTCTATTACTTTGGATTTGGGGATTTGGGAGGTGAGGACCTTTTTTTATTTTTTGCTCTTCACTTAGATTTGGGAGATGAGGACCTTTTTTTTGCTCTTCACTTAGATTTGGGAGATGAGGACCTTTTTGTTTTTGCTCTTCACTTAGTTTTGGGAGGTGAGGACCTTTTTTTTTGCTCTTCACTTATATTTGGCAACAAAACAAAAATATTACTTTAAAAAAAATCAACATAAGTGAAGAGCATGTGTAGGGCCCCTTGGTATTTTTAAGGGGGCCCCCAAAAAGCTAGATCCGCCACTGTTTGCAAGCATTTTATTATTTTTTGTTTAATTTAGAATGGAATAAAAACAAATGAAATATTTTGCACTGATTTTAAGAGTATTTTTTTTTGTCTTTTATGTTCACTTTTTTACTCAGATTCCAATTTCACACATTACGCTTACAATAATTTCTTCATTTATGAATATTTTTAACGATTCTCACGTGGATCTACGTAACAACGACGAATAAGAATATTCATTTATACTCTGTTCGGAATCATGCAATGTTGGATAATTTTGTCGAACTCTCGCCGTTCATTGGCTGTTGAGCCGTTAATGTTATGCGACAGCCACTCTTGGCTTTACCCTCTGGTAACGACTTCTTTCACATGATTTTATTACTATTTCTGGATTTTGAACAGGGTATAGTGCAGTGTTTTCCAACCTCTGTGTCTACACGTTAAACTTGTTACTTAGGAACAATTTTTTTGACAAATACTTAGGAAAAAGAGTAACATAATCAGTTTTGGGAGTGACAGTTCCAAAAGTGACAGTACCGAAATAAAATAAAAATAAATTGCATAAAAAAGATGAAATTAATATAAAATACTTCATTTAACAATAATAAATTGAAAATATCAATACGTTTTATTGAGAATTGTACAACGAACAATATAGTTTAAGCATTTAAACCAATGCTTCCCTAAGAGGGGGCACCCATCCCTACTCAGTGGCGGACTTTCGCAAAGACAAAAAAGACAATTGTCTTGGGCCCGTAATTTTCAAGAGCCCAACGAACCCTTCCCCTTTGAACGCCTCTAGGTTGTGGGCCCGTAAATCAAAAATGTCTTGGGCCCGGCGAAGGCTTAATCCGCCACTGTCCCTGCTACAACATTCATGGGGGCGCTGGGAGGCACGGGGATGGCAGTGGGCGCTAAGCTAATCAAAAAGGCAAAGAACACAAATTGACATCTCCTGCATAAAAAGTCTAAATATCTGATTAATCAGTAAAGTTGTTTGAAAAATGTTTTCTGAAAACGGGATTCAATCAAAACTTATTTAAATAATTTAATCCCAACTATATTAATCCCAACAACAAACATCTAAACAGAATCACCATCGCAATCAGAAAAGTCATACTGCGCACATGCATATTGCGACGCGTGTGCGCAGTATGTATAAGTTTTGACTGTTTTAATAAATCCCAGACAGCTTACAACTGTTTGGGATTTTATCCGCGAACAGAATACGTGGAACTTTATCTTTCAGTCAGTCGTACGCCTTTGTAGATTTTGTAAACACAGGCCTTGTGATCTTTGCTGCCGTGCGTGTGCTTTTCTTATTACTGTTGGAAGGATTGATCAGTTTAATATGAAATTATTAGTAAAATTAGTACTTGCTCGTAAAGCTGTTAGCGGCGTTAGCGCAGTGCTACCATGATCCAAATTTTTCTCAGTAACTAAAAAGTCTTTTTCAAATTATAAATATATTTAATCGATTAATTAATTTTTGATCAGATATAAAATGTTTGCAATCATTTGCTAGTATTGACTTGATCGATAAAGATTTTGATTGACTTTGCAGTAGGGGTAGACTGATTAAATTTATTCTCTAAAGGGGGGCATTATTTAACCATAAATTTCCCGATATCTTTACCATCGAATTGTGACACACCGGTTGGAAAGTACTAGATAAATGTAAAAATCTCACAAATTCCGAACGGGAGCAACTATTCGCACAAAATTATTCTTTCGCATTAGCTCGCTATTGTTCGCCATTTACAAACCTTCAATTAGAATTTAGGTATCGCTGTTTCAATTTTATCCATTACTGTACTAGATTAGTTTTCGAATTTACAACATATGACATTTAATTACCTAAATTAATTATTTACACCTATACAAATAAGTAAGCAATATAAAAAGCAATTTTATCAGTGGATTTCAATTTTTACTATAATTAATGAAATTTTGTTCAGATAATCAATATAATTATTCATTAGGGCAGAGCCGGATCAAAGTATTTTTGCGTCTGAGGCAAAGTAGTCTTAAACCAATCTTGCACCTCTAATTAGTGATGAGCATAAAAAAAGGCTGACGAATCGAAGTGCTAAGCAAAAAAAAGACAGATCGAAGTGACAAGCAAAAAAAGGTAATTTTTGCGTTCCTGTCATTTCTGCACTCAAGGCAGGTGCCTCAGTCATGATTCAGCCCTGCACTAGATGCGTATGGTATGGTATCTACATAAAACTGATTTTTTGTTCCACTTTCACAGTAGCTTTTTGTACAACAGTTAAGGAAAATACACTTTTCTTACGTTTCATACAAAGATTTTTGTATTATCTCTTTGAAAAAGAGAGTAAAAAGGGTATGTTTAAAATTTGACTTTTGGGTAAAATTCCAGTTTATGGTGCGAACGACACAAAACTTTTTTAGACGGTTCGGTGACACCCAAATGATGTTTATATGATGGCACGTGACTTTTAGCTAACAAATGTTGATGCAAAAAATAAGGCTGTAAAACAAGACTTACATTTGTATTTCTTAAAATTGTGAATTTTAATAATTTTTCAGTCATGAATAGAGAAGACATAAACTTAGGACAAGTAAACAATTACATATACTTGGGAGCAACAATAAATACAGATGTAGATCTGATTGACGAAATAATGGAAAGAATAGGAAGAACAGTAAGGCTATTTAATGCCATCAGAGGCAGATTTCTTGGCAGTAAACAGATCCCCGCAGATGCAAAAGTAGAGGTATTCAAAAGGATAACGGTGCCAATACTCACATATGCCAGTAAATCGTAGACTACCATGATAAAATACCAGAGTAAAATTAGAAGTACAGAAATGAGATTTTTAAGGAAAATAGCGGGAAAGACAAAGATAGACCGGATTAGAAACGCGACGTTCAGGGAGCAATTGCAGACAAAACCAGTTGAATGGCTTATACAAGAAAGTCAACTGAGATGGCTAGGACATGTACAAAGAATGGGAGATGAAAGAACAGCTAAAGCAGTATATGGGGCGAGGCCGATAGGAAAAAGAAGAAGATGACGACCAATTAAGACCTGGAAGGACGAAGAGAGACAAGCAACAGAGAGACGAGGAGGCAGATGAACGGATATCAAAACCAGCACCTCAAATAGGAAAGTCTGGAGAGAAATATGGAAAAGATCACCGGAAGAGATGCCGTGACTCTACTCCAACAACGCCTTACATCAAAAGGTAGAAAGGCTTAGGATTAAGGAAGTAAGTAAGTAAGTATGAATAAAGTGTCCATATTTTGGAAAATATTAATAAAAACAGAAGAACTTCGGAGTGTGCCGAGTCACTCTATTTAAGTCCAGACAGCTCGAAGAAGCGCGTTTAGGTATTTTCTCGAACGTTCTGGAATTAATCAGAGTGATTCGAGGCACTCCGAGCTTGCTTCCCGAACCCAGCTCATATGTACCTCTGGTCTTTTGCTATGTTACGCACGCGACGTTGAATTATAAATATACTACCAACCTTGTACAAAATATTGTGTTACTTGCACCCTATTCTGGAGTTTAACCGACTTTTGTTGATTCTTTTTTTTTTGAAGTTTTAGAAATTTTTATTGTTTGTTTTAAAAAGTTTAATCCTGGATACTGACTGTTTGAAAATAACACTTGCAAAGAAAAAATTAACCTTTCCTAACCTATTTCCTTCATATGGATATTGAAATCGTAGACTCCAACAAATGAAAACAACTTGACTTTTCTTTGCTAAACAATTAAATTTTTCTTATGGAGGCTCAGACGCCAACATTTTTCCTTGGGGGCTGACATTCAGTTACAAAACAAAAGTGTCCCTTAAAAACAATTTTTTTGAGTGTTTGAGGGAGGGCTCAACCTCTGAAGCCCTCCCGGGTGCGCGTCTTCTGTGGCTTAACAAAAACGTTAATCAGGTATCTAGTACACAGTGATTAGCCCAGCAAAGCGACTTACTCGTAATACTCGGAGTATTACGGATTTCTGGCATACAAAGTGTTCAGTTGTTATGACTTGTCCTAGCCATCATTGTCATGTGGAGTGCTTTTCTCACGAGATCAGGCCAGTGACGTGATCTTAAATGCTCCAAATAATGTTATCAAACCAATAGCAATACAGTTTACAGTCGGTTCTATGTCCGTTGCTTAGCAACGAAGCGACTGTAGGAATTCTGATTTCTACGCATATGACGTCACTGGCCTGATCTCATGGGCAAAGCACTCTAAGACACTATTGGTACTGACCATATTTCTATTACTAGTAAGGTGACCATATTTCTCAGATCAAGATTCGCGACGGAAGAACGAAGACATGGGGAATCATTTTTTTTTTATATAACTTAAATATAATTGTAAAAATACAAATTGTACAAATACAAAAGTCTATTCCTTATGTTTAAGCGGAACTAAACGGGATTCATGTATTTTTTTAAGTTGTCAAGAGCTCACTCTCTAACAATTGAATGAGTCTTTTGTTAAATAAAAAGTTCAAAAGCCTCATTTAATCATTTAATCTCTAATAAAGTTATTAGATAATTATTAAACAAAATATAATTCCGCTGAACTAAAGAAGCAGACTATATATATCCAGTGGCGGACTTTCGGAGAGACAAAAATGACATTTGTCTTGGGCCCGTAATTTTCAAGGGCCCGGATTTGGGAGGTGAGAAGATTTTTTTTTTGTTCATCACTTGGGTTTGGGAGGTGAAAACCTTTTTTTTGCTCTTCACTTGGATTTGGGAGGTAAGGACCTTTTTTTTTGCTCTTCACTTGGATTTGAGAAGTGAGGACCTTTTTTTTTGCTCTTCACTTTGAACGCCTCTAGGTTGAGGGCCCGTAAATCAAGAATGTCTTGGGCCCGGCGAAGACTTGATCCGCCACTGTATATATCATACATAAATATTTCTTAAAACAGATATACAGATAATTTATATAAGTAAAAGAATGTTTATTCTACTTGTTTTAATTGAAAATTAAATTTTCTTAATTAAATGACTAATGCCCGTATTCATAAACGTTCATTACAACAGTCGTTAATCACATTTCCATAGAAACGGATCGTTTTTATGAAAATTTATTGTTGACAATTTTAGCAGTACGTTTTCCTATAACGAAGCGTTATTCAGTAATGAACGTTTATGATAACGAGCATAAGTAATAATCCATTTATATTTATTTCTCTGAACAAAGTTTTTTCCAGTAAGACTTTTCTGCTTCGAAGCATTCTATAAAAATCTTCGTTTGTTTTATTTTGTAGATAAGAACAATTGTATGTGGTGAAACATAGTTAAAATAAAGGAAAAATAATATTAGGAAATATTTAAATTTTCATTTAATTATTTTTTTGAAAATCGCGACAGTCATCGTCTGCAAAAAAAACTCTGGACGAAGGGTGAAAATTCAGGATGTTATGGCCACCTTACAGATAGACGTTTTTAATTGTTAATTTTCCTATAGCCTTCTTTCAAATTCTGGTTAAGCTTTCACCACATTTCAGTTTATTATACAAACGTAACAATTATCGATATCTTCCCATCAAATAAGTTATTTGAATTTCTCTCTGACTAATAAAAAAATACAATAAAGTAATGGCATTGAATATTTAATCCCTCCATATTAAGGTACAAATAAAAAAGTCATTTATTTTTCATTTAGTTTTTAAATTTTTTATTTAATATTTATAAATAAATAAGCTTATGCAATTATTTGTAGTTATTCGACGAGCGTTCCGGAACTTTTTTTTACAATACACCACTATGTGAAATATAAAGTACACATCATTACGGTATCTATTCATTAATTTTTTTTCTGCCGTTCTTAACGTTTTATTCATGAGATGTGTAAGAATTCAGAATAAAAAAGTAAATTATAGCATGGCACATAGTTGCTGATTTGATATGTGAAGCGATAACTAAAATATTTTAGTCAAGGGCGGCCCAAGACGGTATTCAGGCGATGCACCGCATCGGGGCGCTATGATCAAGGAGCGCCTTAACCCTTTACCACATAGTGTGCCATATATGGCACATTCCGATTTTTATTTTTTATTTTACTTTTAAAACTGAATCAGAACGTTACTTCATGAATGTTCATATATGCCACATATACATCAATAGATCCTGCAGTATCTCAAGTAATGGGCTGCAATAGATTTGAGGATATCAAGCGGAATTTGCACTTCAACGATAACTCTGAATTTATTGAGAAAGGACTAGAAGATATGACCTTTCTTTTCTTTCAAAAATTCGAGGGCGACTGCTTTTAATCCCTAATGAAGAACACCTAGGAATTGACGAGCAAATAATACGGAATCATTTTCTTTTGTAACATAATGTAGAATCATAATGTTCCATGTATGGCACAAACCCTAAATGATTATTTTAACTATTATTTTTTCATAAAAATAATAATTAATATTTTAAATATATTTTTTTAATTAATTTTGCTATCAATAAGAACCAATTCCTAATGCTCATGAATTATTTCAGCCAAAAATAAAAATTCATGCAGTAAAGGGTTAAATTATAAAATCATATTAGTTTTATAACACGAATTCATTTTCTAATTTTATATTCCATACAAGTGAGGACTTTTATTATTAAATTAGGTCTTTACTTGAAAATAAGAAGTGAGGACCTTTTTTTTAGCTCTTCACTTGAAATTTTAGAGGTGAAGACCTTTTTTTTATTTTATAATAGTTATTATATAAAAAAATATATACAGTACCTAGACAAAATATTATAACGACTTACAAAAACAACTGTTTATTAAAAATGCCGACATATAATCATATGCTACTTTATTATTTCTTTAACATATCGAGTATTTATTAAAAGATAAGCTATTTTAAACATCTTCAACTCTGTATTTTTATTCTGAGACTGATTTGCAAGAACAAAAAGCACCGATTTTGTCCTGGCCAGGTAATTCGCCGGATATCAATCCTATCGAAAATGTTTATAACCTCCTGAAAAGACTTGTTTATGATTTAAATAATACTAATAAACAAGTTTTAACAGAAAATATTAAAAAAGTATGGCATGGCTCTCCAGAAATTGAAAATTGTATTAGGGCATGTATTGAGAGTATGCCTCGAAGAATTGCGGCAGTAATAAAAGCAAAGGGGGGCAACACAAAATATTAAAAAACATTTTATAAAAGTACTAAAAGAATTTGAAATAATAAAATACAAAATAAAAATAAAATTGGTGTATGACTATTTTGTTGATTTTGTGTAAAACAATGAATCTTTAAAAATTCATAAGTGGTTATAATATTTTGTCTAGGTACTGTATGTGTGTGTGGAGGGGGGCTAACCTAATTTTGCATCGGGGCTCCAGGTACCCTTGGGCCGGCCCTGATTTTAGTGGTTTAAGAAGGTTTCTAGAAGCGACTTGGCATTAGGTGCTAGTTACTATCCTGTATCATACCTATAGTCCGCACAAATATATGCAATGACCAATTAAAAATCTAATTATTCAGTATCCATAAACGTACTTTTTAAAATAAAATAGATGCCTCTTTTAAATTTAAAAAGTACTCCCATGGATACTGAATAGTTAAATTATTAATTGGTCACTGCATATTATTGTCCGGTTTCTAATGACAACATACTTAATTACAAGTACAGAAAAACATATTTATTTTTAAAAGCGAGTGGATCAGTCCACACTATATTCAATTTAGATTACGCTTCTTATCAATACAGCCCATTTCTGAATCTGCACATAATGACATATACCGGTTGACAACTTTCACCCTGGAGCATAGGAGAATAACATTGAAATTTACATTTTTTGCGATTGCTGCTCCCCATATTAACTTATTCTATTCAATTATTTTATGGCCTAGGTATCACAGCCTTTCCGCCAGTTTTCATATGATAATCAATCGAAAGATAATTTTTACCCGCTTCCAATCAAAAACTTTTGCAATCGATTTTACTATTTTCATTTATTTTTTCTTTTCCTACAAAACGTGAGAAAATTCATAATGTATTTGTTTTTTAAATAATCACACTTCGCCATGAATTTGACAAGTAAAACAACTATATAATTATTTGCAATTCCATTACGAAATATTGACATTTCTTTATTATTTTGAATGTCAAAATGGCACCCATTTCCACACTTAAATCAGTTCTCCTAACAAGTTAGGAAATGAAGAAAACGGATAAATGTTTCTTTGTTGAAATTTATTTATATTAATGCCAGAACTATTTACCATGGTAAGGAACTCTCAGGTGTCTGTCAATTCTCAGGTAAATGTAATATCAAAACTTTTGATTTCTGATTATTTTATAAATTTTTCGACGAATTTACAAAAAGTCATGTGTGATACACATGACTTTACGAAATGGCAGGTTTTTTACACACATGTTGAAACACTCGCTACGTTCGTGTTCCAATTCTCATGTATGGTGTAAGAAAGCTCATTTCGTAACTTATAATACAAATAGCTATTACCTATCAATCGAAAGCTGTATCAAACATTCTTACACCTTTTAGAATTATTAAATAAACATTAGATAATTTATTTTATTAAATTTAAAGAATAAAGCGATTGTTAATTAAATTTTAAAACTAAATTTATTATTACTTATTTTTATTATAATAATGTTCAAACAAGCCACCGTTCTGTAATAAACAATATAACATTCAATTATAATAGTATATTATGCAACGAACATGGAACGATGGTCATTTCACACGACAAACAACTGGTTTCTGCTCTAATCAGTGTAATAGTAATAAAAAATAATAATAATAATAAAATAATAGGATCCTAACACCTAGATAGGCGTATAAGGAGCAGAGAAGGTAAGTTCTCCGTTTCTAGACCGCCGGCCATAGATATGATAGCCACGTGGTCAGTGTAACGTTTCGGCCGGTCCTATTATCCCTGTATAAACAGGTACTCATTTTAAGTATTAACTACTTGAGGCTGAGTCTACCCCAGAGCTGACTGCACAATTTCGGAAGATAAAAATCCGAAGGAGGTGGGAGGTATCGAACCCGGGTCCCTGTGCTCCGTAGACAACCGTCTTACCACAGATCCACGGCAACTCTCGGTAGTATAATAATACAATAATAATAATTCATACGAGTGAGAAATGACTATTCCATGTAAGTTTCATACCATGCAATTTTTCCACGACTATAACATTATTACTTATTTATTTTTTATTCAGTTCTCTTTAAAACCTAACAATAATTTGGCAATTGCTTTCAACTTATTTATCACGTTGCCTAGCAACAGTCATAAAAGTGTCATACGAAATGTAAATTTAGTTAAAATAACAATACTTCCGTCAACTAATTAACTGACTGACCAAGACCAACTCAATCAAAAAATATATTCAAACAACTTCGGCAAAATTCGACAACTTTAACTATATTATTTAATTTTAATCCGGTTTCCTTTACAAACTAACAATAATTTCACATATGCTTTCAACCTATTTATTACCTTGCCTAGCAACGATCAGCCATTGCTGTTTGAACCTGTTATGTAATGAGCTTATTACGTAACAGGTCAGCGGTGTGTAATAAAAAGGAGTGGGGGAATGCGCTACATTTACTAATCACTGACACGTATGTAATGAACGTATATCTATATAGTCGTGGAAAAAAAGAATTATGTACGTTCCCTATTTATTATAGAGCCTATATTGTAAAAATTGCATTCCTCATTAATAGAAGAATATTTGGGTGACGGATTTTATAAATTTTGCTTTTAAGGTGACCCCACAAAAAAATGACCCAGTGTCAAATAAGGAAATCTGGTGGGCCAGTTTATTGCGGCACTTTGACTAATTAATCCTTTTAGAAACATTCGAAAGTGATCTAAACATTCCCTTACATCTTTTCCGAAATGCGATGGACACCCGTCATGTTGAAACCTGACCTGATTTTGACGTGCTATAACGTCAATTGCAGGGTCAACCTTAGTGACTAAAAGATCTAATTACATCTCGGAATTTAAATTTCCTTATATTTCAAAAGGACCAGTAATAATTTAATATTAATGTAGGATTTCGGTCTTTAATTGAAAAACTACACGTCTTTAAACACACAAATTATATTGAAAACCAGTTACAAATTACAAATTATAACGACAGAAGTGAATACACTATTATCAAATTCTATATGAACAATAACCAAAAAAATAAACAATACAATAATCAACAGCGTCCCTAGTAACTGTCTTCAATTGTCTCTGGTCTGTCCTGTCTCTATTAGTTGGCTCTGATTGAGACTTATATGCGGGAATATAGGAATATCCCACATTAATTTTTGCAGATTTTGCGTTCTAATGTTTTAACTAATGAAAGGATTTTCTAGAGCCCAATATCTGTCATTTTGAACGTTTGATTATTTGATTCATTATTGAAAGTAAGTGTAGATTCATCTCTGAAACGTTTTTACAATAAACAAACTTTCTTCAAGGGAACATATTATTTTCGTGATTAAGTATGAGTCTCCCACATAAAACCATATTATTTTGTTTTTGTTTCGATTGCATATGTTTTTCGATATCATTAGAAACGGGTAAAATTTCTCTTTCGATTGATATCATTACGCAGCTTGTAAGTTAATATGGAGAGCAGCAATCGCAAAAAATGTAGATTTCAATATTATTCTCTTATGTTTCGGGGTAAAAGTTGTCACCCTGCATAACTGATAAATGCTCACAAAATGAAATGTTCGAGTAATCGCTCGAATTAGATAAACTTACTACTGTTTGGACATAAGATAACAAGTACGTTTTAAAAATACTATTTGAGATTACAGATTATATATACTTATACCCAGGCGCTGAGAGAGCTTCAATGGGGACCAGGCCAAACAACATTTCGGGGGCCCCATACCCCTTCGTTTATTTATATAAATTATGTAAAATATAATTAATTTTCGGGGCGCCGAGGCCCGAGCCATATGGCCCTCCTAGCCTCCCTCTATCTGAGCCTGCTTATACCTGTTTCCGCAAACGGAATTTCCAAAATTTACTATTATACCTTTTCAATCAAATTTGCGCATGGCATATTATAAAGATGGCCCATCGGGTACGCCGGATTTAAATTTCCCTCCATTTTTTTTGTATTTAAGTTGGCAACTTTAATCTTTGACATTTGTCATCTATTGTTATTGAGGTTATTAAAAATGGATAGCATACAAAAGAATAACCTATTGTTATTCTTAAAACATTTTACAAATTTGACGAAACTTGTGCGGAGACTGTTCGAAAAGTGGAATTCTTTTATTCAATTAACTCAGGAGCTCAAGCCACAAGACCATTTACAACGGAGCCAATTCGTTAATTGGGTGATGGAAAACTAAACAGTGATTTACTTTTTTTTTAAAACATCATCTTTAGCGATGGAGCCCATTTTCATTTGGATGGTTTTGTTAATAAGCAGAGCTGTCGAATTTGGGGCAGTGAAAATCCTCGAGTTATTCATGAAAAAACTATGCACCCAGAAAGAGTCACTGTTTAGTGCGGAGTATGGGCTAGTATTGGACCGTTCTTTTTTGAGAATGAGCCAAGCTGTAACTGTAAATGGAAAACGATATCGTGCCATGATATCTAACTTTTTGTAGGATCAATTGGACGACATATCACATGCCATACAGCAAGAGAAACTATCGATTTGTTGAGACAACATTTTCCTGATCGTGTGATTTCCAGAAATGTTGACGTTAATTGGCCGGCCAGATCCTGCGACTTGACGCCATGCGATTTTTTCCTCTGGGGTTTTGTAAAGTCCAAGGTCTATGCTAACAAACCACAAACAATTCCTGAACTGAAAACAGAGATCCAACGCGTTATGTCTGAAATTGCAACTGCCTTGCAAAAAGTCTTGGAAAATTTTATCAAAAGGGTCAGGGTATGTCAGCACAGCCATTTGGCCGACATCGTATTCCATAATTAATGTCAACACGTCTACTTTATAAATCAATAAAAATTTCCCATATATATTATAATTTATTGTCTTTCATTTCAAAATGAAATCCGGCATACCCGATGGGCCACCCTTAGAAATAATTCACTTATGTCCTTTTTCTAAGGCAATTTTGTTTTTTACACTGTACTAATGTCAATAATGAAAAATGTATACTTATCACCTTATGTCCTGGGAGTAGTGAAATGCTATGCATGATCATAAGTTAAGTTTGATCATATTATTGATAGTATCAGACTCACAGCATCCAATACTGCGAGTTTATTTTATATTCTAAACACAATAATAATCTAATGAAGAGATTGATGCATAAAGGTGTTAAGTAATAAAATGGCATTTTAAAAGAAGAGTACTTTTGGTGAATTTGTCTGGACGTTTTTTGAAACACGATTTCAGGATAAATCATTTGGTTGAATCATTTGTTTTTAAAATTACGAAAATTTATGTCATTGTAGAAATATAAGAGGTATCTAAAAATAGGTTTCTTCGTCCATTATTAATATTTATATTTTAAAAACTGTTAGTTAATACCTTTATCCATCAACTTCTTCAATTATAATTTTGTTCTCACTGTGGATTAACTGGCATTTTTTCCTTTGCGTAACTTTTATTGTAATTTACATCGTTATAAAAATTATCTTGTATCTTAACCTACATTTGTGAAATAAATAATAAACTATTTGTAATGTAAAATAATAACAAAGCTATTGTCCATATATTAATTTTAATTACAATATATATAATATGATTTACTGTTAAATCATAAAATCTTATCAACCGAAAGTTATAATATTATTTACATTACATCATTTTAAAATTTATGAAGTAAGAAACACAAGATTAATGGTACAATAGAAACTGCGTATGTGGATGCAGAATTGGATTTCTTTTTCTCAACAGATGGCATGGTTGTTGAAATTGGTGGTTTAAATCTTCCGGGCAAGTTACTAATTACTAATTTCGAATCGCATGCTGTTCCTTTAATAGCATCAACAACTGGAGCTGTTAATATCCTGAAGTTAACATCTTCAGGATCTAATTGGCTGTACATAAACTGTGGAAGTCTATCAGACAGGACCCATAAGTTACCATTTGAATCAACTTTAATATCATTTGGAAACACCATTGTCACATTACTCATGAATATCCTCCCTTGGCTCTGCATGTTATATGAAGGATTACTTGTCCTCCAACAAGCAACAGCATTTAAGTTTACTAAAGCATAAAATAGAACTCCAGTGTTTTTATCCAAGAATGATACGCTGGACTGGGCGTTAGGTCCACGACCGCCAAGTAATTTAAACTCGTTGTAACTTGATGAAGCAATCTTTTCATCCCTCAATATCCTCGTTGAAACTGAAAATTCATTTGTGCTGACCATTGGATGGAAATATAAAGTACTAAATCCATCTGCGTCTGGTGCTGAGAGTGCCAAGCCAAATAAATGATCTGTCCATTCAAAAGTTATTCCAGAAACATTGAATTCTCCAGCCAATGGGTCAATATTAAAATAATTATGTTTGACCCTCCATGATCTATTTTCTTTCCATGAATAAACAATCAAACCAGCTTTACCCAAGTCGGCAAAATAACCATATGTATTCTCACAATCGTTATCTTCTACAGCTAACGTAGCGAAAAATGAGTCTGCTTTTATTTGAGATGGTGGAAATGTAAACTCACGAAGAAGAGCGTCATTGTGTAAATCGAATACAAGAACTCGTGTTGGTGCGTAAGGTTTGTAGTTTTCCAACAATTCTGCAGCGCCGGTATCTAACACCCATAACCTTCCACACTGATCTGCTCGAACTCTGAACGGAGAAACTATTTGTGACGGTTCGATTTTTCCTCCATCAGGTGGTAGTTTATGTGTTTCCCAATTTGGATAAGGTTTCAGTTTGGGGGACTCCATTGAATCTGAAAAAGAATAAATATGTCATTTACAATGTAAAAACAATTATTTTAATTGTAACATTCATAATAATAAGTTCACGTGCACATGTATACAGTCATCAAATAATAATCCTTGTATGCAGGTACGCAACTTCACTCAAAAAAATTCCTAGTAAACGTAGCATAGAGAAATGAAGAGTTGTAATGAAATTAAAATGAGATAAAGAACCGAGACTTTACCCCCATAAAGCCTGGAATTTGTGAATATTTTCTGGGACTGGTATATATTTTCTCCACGACCACTATAGAATTTACCAATTCCAAAATCAATTTTGACTACAGAAAGTTAATATTCTAACACAAGAGTTGAAATGTTATTCTAAAGCACACAACCTGAAGGCATATACAAAAACTCCAGAAGATTGGCGTGGCATCATTCGAAATATTCGGCTAGAACCATCATCTTTCATCGTGGTCAACTGTGGAAAGGAAATCAAATGTGGACAGAGCGTTTATCAGGTTTTTATTGAAAAATAAATCCCATCCCAACGAGAACTATCGTGCTAAAAATATTTAACGATAACTCACGATTCAAATTTTACAAGAAATAATTTTTTGGCCGTTATTTCAGTTCCCCTATATAGGGAAACGTAAGAACGGCTTCAAGCGGAAAGAGGTAGAACGACTTCAGCAAAAATGCGCCTCTGAAACCATCCTACTCTGGCTCTATTCCCATAAAGATAGGAAAGCATAAATACTTTCCAAATTGGAACTCTTCCTTGAAAATCCGGAACGAGATCAAGGAACTTCTACGTAATGTGCGATGATAGAAGCGATGAAGTGATATTAACAATCCACCGATCGACGCTGACGATAACTGAATTTCCGGGAAAGAAAATTAAAGTCCACCGTTTTTTACAAAACGAATATTTTTCTACAATTTGTTTCATACAAAAATTATCTTCTCTTTTCGTTTTGTTTAATAAACATGTGTTTACCAGAGGCGGTGAAAGGCAGGAGCGACAGGGGCACAGGCCCAGGGCGCCAGCCCTTAGGGGCGCCAAAACAAACGCTTAAATATACATATTCTACAAGTTTTTATTCAGTTTTTCTATTTTTATTTAGATCAAAATTATAAATTTTCATTTCTATATCAATCTCGTACATATTAAATACAAAATTGAATTTAAAATTGTACACATTTATTGATTATATAATAATATTCAGTCTTCTTTTGGACTTTATAAATAACAAAGAAAGTCCATTTTTCAATTTTCTGACTTGTTGAAGACTGATTCCGAGATTTTTTTAATAATTTAACGTAGAAAATCATTAAACTAATTTGATTAGTCTTACACATCTGAAAACATCTATAACTGATTTTGGTGGCACATTTAGACGTACACCTTGACTTACAAACTTAATTCGTTCCTGACTGCGGTTCGTATCTTAAAAAGTATGTATCTAGAAACCCAATTTTCCCTTATATTTTATGACAAATCAATTAATCGGTTCCCAGATTAAAAAATCCAAAAAATTTAAAAAAAAATCTATTTTCAACTAAATGAAGAAAATGCAAGGAAATGCAAGGAAATGGAGGAGTGAGAAGGACCATTTTTTCACTATAAATATGCATTTTGTATACCATTACATATTAATTTTTATGAAATCATTTGTTTTATATGATTAGTATGAAAATATTCTTCCATTAAATTTTTTTTAAAAAACATGTTTCGTGTTTGGTTCATTTGAAAACAAAAGCTTCACATTTTGTATCTGGAGTCTAGCTTTGTATCTAGAAGTCAAAATGGGATAGGAAAAAAGTTCGTATTCCGAAAAGTTCGTATGTCGAGAAGTTTTACATATTTAGTATGAAAATCATGTAGCAGCAAATTGTAAAAAAAAAGGACAATTTTCTTGTGTCTGGTTTTATGGTCCAGGAGTTTTCTATTTGTTGCCTGTAGTAGTAGTAGCCTGTTAGTAGCCTGTTTCTAGAACTAGGGAAAAAAGTTTAAAAAAATATAATCTAAAACAGGCTTTATTTAATTTGAAGAGAAAAACATCACGGTTCGTATCTAGAGGTCAAAATACGATATGAAAATAGTTTATACCTCGAAAAGTTCGTATATCGAGAGGTTTGTAAGTCGAGGTACCAACTTCATACTGTATTAGCATATTTACTTAGTCATAACTAGTATTCGGTTAAAATGTTAAAATATTTAAATTGCAGCCATATAAATGAAAATAATATGTTTGAAATAAGATTGCGAGCACCTAAACTCCCCTCTTCAGTACGCCGCTGCATATTCAAAGAAATTTGCCGAAAGTACAGGATATTAAGGACATTTTCGAATTGGTATTTGTTATTTGTTAGTTGAAATTATATTTGGATAGAGCTTTTCAAAAGAAACAACTTTAACTTAAAATTTTTTTTAGTATCTTTTACGGTTTACAAAAAACCATAATATATATGACGATTATATTCCCTATAACGACTTGAAAGTAAAGTATTTTTATTTACAAGTGTTCAAAGTGCCTTATATTTTGATTTAAACTTAATTTAATTGAAGTAGTTCAAAGTACAATTTGAATTTTGATTGCTTTTGATCAGTTTGTTTAGCAAGAGCCCATTTTACTCATTATAAAGTTAGCTAGTGACAACTTTATAAAATAAGTAATTAGATTAGAATAATAAATAAAATATTTATGTTATTTATGTTATGAAAGGTATTTTTTTCTGAATATAAATATAAGACTCGTGTTTATAAATATGAATAAAATCTTGCAAGATTGAGCGCATTGCTATTATATTTTCATGTTTCGATCTTGTATGACTTGAGAAACGCTGACGTAAACAATATAGCGCTGAAAGGTATAAATATTCTTAGATTTAGATCTCTGTTCATAATATGTGTCAGTTTCTACGATTTGGTCCGTAATTTGGGAGATTGTTGTGATATTTTTGTTGACAAAAATACCCTTGACCATAACTACGTAGAATGAGGTAGTGTTAACAGGTTCCTTACTTATATTAGGTCATACCATAAATTTTCATATTCGAATTTTATCAAGATAAAAGATGCAATATTTCTAATTGTGGCAAACTGATGGAGAGTACAGGTACGTATAAGGTGATTATAAAATGGAAGCGTGACGTCAGTAATAAGACTGTCCGCCTTGCAAATATAATTTTATAAAACTTACTAATGCAAAAAATTACCTGTGCTGTCTTTTGATAAAAAGTTGAGCTACTGGTCTTTTAAAAACCATATTTTTTCATTGCATTGCTTACAAATGTATTTGAATCGAGCATGCATTTATTTCTACTCTTACTCTTTTTTGAGTATTTTTACAAATATAATCGTGTTAATTAGTTTATGTTATTGTTACTGATTTATTTTTGGTAAACTGCAAATTACCTTTTTAAATATATTCATTTTATAAACATAAATTTTTTATTCCAGATTTTTATTTTTACCGACCGCCAACATATACCATGAGTTTAAAAAGAAATTACTTAAGGGTTGGCTAAGGAAAATAAAAGTAATGTCAACAGCAAGCTGTGTAATTTCTTTTTGAACTCATGGTATTATGATCATACCGATTTTGACATTTCGATGGATCTCCACGAATTGAGGGTCTCTACATAACGTTTTGACTATTTATAGCATGATGTTTGTCTGTCTGTCCGTGTACAGGTGCAGAGCAAATTCGGCTAAAACGGTTTTTATGAAACTTCATATTTAAGCTTTTGACATCAATGGCACGAGTTGATCAACTTTTGGTAAAAATCGGTTAACTAGAAATGGGAGTATAGTATACTCGTGTAGTTTTTAAGATTTTTGCGAATATTGCACAACAGAGAAATATTTCGAAAAAAATTATTTAACAAAATTTACAATAAAAGCAATAACTAACAACTTTTATTTGAGACTATTTTTGATAAAGCAGCATAAACTGAACAAGTACTTTGTGATGGCGGCCGGTCCTGTGGTGGCCACAGCTGATTTTTTATATTACAATACTAGAAATGTGTTTATGAGCAATATTATGAAAATTACATTATTTTTGTACAACCTAACTTTAAATATTTCGTTCTTAACAGTTCAGTAGTTCAATTTTTCATCAACAGATGATGCTACAAGATTTGCATTAATAAGTTTCACAATTTTTAAAATACTACACAGGTACAATAAAATCGATGACATCACGGCTGCATTTTACAATCACCCGATATGTGTCTCGACTTTTTTCAATTACAAATATCATAAATAAATAGTTTGATCCTTTTATAACTTTGTACCGACCGCCAACATATATAAGGGAGGTATTGTGATCATACCGATTTTGACATTACGAGATTTCGATGGATCTCCATGAATTGAGGTCCCTACATAATGTTTTAACTATTTTAGCATGATGTCCATCTGTCTGTATGTCTGTCGGTCCGTTTACTCGAGCAGAGCAAATTTGGCTAAAAGGATTTTTCTGAAACTTCATATTTAAGCTTTTGACATCAATGGCACGAGTTGATCAACTTTTGGTAAAAATCTGTTAACTAGAAATGGGAGTTTACTCGTGTCGGCTTTAGGATTTTTGCGAATATTTCACAACAGAGTAATATTTCGAAAAAATTTATTTAACAAAAGTTGCTATAAAATCAATAACTAACAACTTTTATTTGAGACATTTTTTGATAAAGCAGCTTAAATTAAACAAGTACTTTGTGATGGCGGTCGGTCCTGTGGTGACCACAACTGATTTTTTTATTTTTTGTATCATTTCAAAAATATCTTTAAAAAACCGCATTATTTATGCGATAACCCAATACTTGTTCACTAGAAATTCGTTGTTGTGTGTGACCTGCCACAACAACTCCCTCACATATTTGGACGAATATACACTGTGTAACATTTCTATGATAATTAGAGTCGTTGACATAAGTGATGTGAATGTCCTTCAATACTGTTAACACACAGACACACACTAAACACCGAAACTCCTATTACTGCTCGTCTCAATACAGATTAACAGAGAAACAGTTTTTAGAATAATCTTCTGTTGAGTACCAAGTATTCCACGTGTATGAAACACATGAAGGTCAGTTTAGTATTGACGAGAAGGAAGTAAGTATATTAAAAGTGATTAGAGTAAGAAAATATTGACGATGTAAATATGATGCGACAGTTATATTAAGTCCCCTTTGGAGACGACATATTTAAGTATATTAGCGTTTAACTCATATCACTCATAGCAAACCTCTCTTTATTTTGCATAGAGAATATAATAACTACTTTTCAGATATTTGAACCCAAGACCATATTTAATCAATCTGTTAATTAAAATATACAGTTCGTTCGCATGAAGTCGTGATAAGTACCCTGAAGTGGCCACTTGGTTCAAAATCGCTCTATTCGAAGTTAGAACCATATATGGCAATTGAATACAGTACAATGCAAATTTGGAAAGAATATGTTCAAACTCTTTTACATTGGGGGTTTCATACAGATTTCGCAAAGGCGTTTGATAAGATATCACACCACAAGATTATACAAAAACTTTTATTGTGGGCTTTGTTTTAAGGCTTACCATGTTACGGAGCAACGAGAACAACAAAGTATTAAACAGCTGATTATCATATTCTGACAGATAATTTGATGTATTGATATTGGCAAATAAAGTAATTTGTAGTGTTCTGTATATATCTTACTCCACGCGACATGGAAGCCCTTATGAACCGAAAATTAAAAACTTCTTTTGATTTACTTCGCGCAACAAAACAGTCGTCCATTCCCATTAGATATGAAGCCAAGGAAACAAATTTTAACGTACGACGTGGTGCACGTGATCGTACATTTGATATTGGTGATCATGTCTTCATTCGAAGATTTAAAAACGGTAATGGGTCTTGACAACCAGCTACGATCAAATGAATTGGAAACGTTATAAAGTGGAAGATAATGGTCGTCTCAGAACTGGCCACGTCAGTCAAATGAGAAAGAGATATTTCAACTCTTTTGAATAACACAACAGTGTAGATACACTTTTAGATACCTTTGATATCGCCTAGGTGCCTAGAACCAGTAATTTTGAACTATAAACAGAAGAACTTCCAGTTGCTGAAATTCCAGATTTAGAAGCTGTTCAAAATATATTGGAACCAGATAACGACAACCATCTACCTGAGACAGCTGTTAGAAGATCCAGCCGAAACCGTTCACTAACAAAAACATTAATTGTAACTTTTTCTTAGGATTTCCTAAGAAAAAGTCTTACACTAGTACTTCTGCCAACCAGAAGTCAACTTAGTTGCCTAGGCAGTTGCGTAATAACGGGAACAACAAAATATTAAACAGTTGATTATCATATTCTGACAGATAATTTGATGTATTGATATTGGCAAATAAAGTAATTTCTAGTGTTCTGTATATATCTTATTCCACGCGACATAACAGGCTTTTTCTTTTTTAACATGTAAATTCTTTTTATCCTATCTGTCTAACAGATATCAGTATGTATCTATGGTAGGGGTCGGCAAACTTTAGAGACTAAAGAGCCAAATTCACCCTTTAAGGCATCTGGAAACATGTTACAGAGCCATAATCTTGATTTAGTACATGACTTTTTTAGCATCATTTAACGAGTAGTGCATAAATATACATAAATAAATCACAACATGTAATAAGTATGGATTTAAATTATTGATAACAAAGAGCTTGCATTTCCTTAGAAGGTTATAGTATGTTAGATGTGTAGCTTAACTTAATTTGAAGGGCCACACGAATAACCTCAAAGAGCCGCATGCGGCTAGCGAGCCTCGGTCTGCCGACCCCTGATCTATGAGATTCAAGTCTAAAAATAGGTCTTTCAAGTTCTGGTGTACCCCAGGGGCCCAGCCTTGGCCCATTTCTCTTTCTTATTTTTATCAATGATCTTCTTGATGTGATATCTTGTCAAAAGCTACTTTTCGTGGACGGCTGAAGGTCTTCACGATTCTTAAAACAATCGAAGACTTGTTTCTCAAGTTACAAATAGATATAATTAATATCGAGACGTGTAGAGATAATTCTCTTTTCCTTAGCATTGCTAAATATAAAATAATTAGTTTTACCAGAAATCAAGAGCAACTTAAATTTGACTATAATATACTAGATAAAACTATAAAGAGATGCAGTCATTAAAATCATTTGGGTGTGTATTTTAACCAACAACTATCTTTTAATAATATATTGAGAATGTGAATAATAAGGCGCTAAAATTGTTGGGATTCATAATAAGAAATACCAAAGAATTTAACCATTTAAAATCATTATTCATTTGTTAGGTCCCAACTTGAGTATACTTCGCTGATTTGGAATCCTGCTTGTGATAAAAACATAGAACTACTCGAAAATGTTCAACGAAAAATCTTAAAATACATGTACTATACTCTGTTCAAAATCAAGAAGTAGTAATCATGCAATGTTCAAGTGATAATTTTGTCGAACTCTCGTCGTTCGTTGGCTGTTGGGCAGATAAATTTATGAAATAGCCAATAGTGGCGACTTAATTCATTCAAGTGATTTTATTACTATCTCTGCATTTCGAATAAGGTATGCAAACTACACGGGCAGTATCCCTGTCAGGGAATCTCTCAATCCTACCTATTAGACACTTTATCTGTCGAGTCTCTACAATGTCACAGAAAGAAGCAAAATCTTGCGTTCTTATTCTAAATTATTGAACAATTTAGTAGATGATTCTGTTCTTTTGAGTCAATTAAATCTACACTGTCGATTGAAAGTCACACGTAAAAATAAAATATTTTTTGTACCCAAAACAAATACGAATATCTTGAGCAATTCACCACTGCATGCCGTGTGTTTTATATTATGTACATTAAGACAATTTGGATGTTTTTTCAGGCTGCTTTAATTCATATTGCCTGTCTATACAGTCTACAATGAAATGAAAAATTAGACATATTTTCTCGAGGATTCTCGAGTAAAATAATTAGAATATATATCTTTTTTTTAATGTTGATAATATTTTAGAGGATAAAAACATGTTAAAATTATAGTCAACTTTAAAGTACTAAAGTATTCATTTAATAACATTAGAACAAATGGATAACGGAGCTTTAAAAATTATTACGAAAACGGCACGTAATTGCATATTCATTGAAAATACATATGTATAGAGAAATTTTCAAAAAAATTAAGAAATTAATAATAATTATTATTATTATTTTATTTAACTTGTAGGTAATCTTTTACTTAACAGTTTTAAACTTGACAAAAAATGAAATGTAATTGATTATATTAAATAATACACTAAATTAAAATAAAATGGTAATTAGCTAAATATTATAAATCGCTTCTTATCTGTTGCCACAGTTGCGTTACGGGAGACAGAAGACAAATTTTATCAAAATGAAATTATAATCAGTGACTCACTCAACATTATATATATTTTTTAAATAGTTTTTTAAAAGCACAATGTATTTAACGTGGCGTCGTGAAAAATTTACATTTCTCGAGAAATGAAAAATGAGAATTATAACTTTTTCTCGAGAAATTCTCGAGAAGAAACACTAGTCACGCACCGTATGCTGGCCTTTGCTCTGATGTTCACTGTTTTTCTTATTGTTGTTGCTTATTTGCTGTTTTCTTTGTATTATTTTAGTGTCCTTCTGTATTTCTATGTATGCATGTAGTTGAACCTGTAAATGGACATTGGTCTGTTGGTTGAGAAGTATTAAATAAATAAATAAATAAATAAATAAATTTATTATGGTAATATAACCGTCACGTTGGTGTTAGCAGCTCGTGTGCAGACATTCATAAGACCGTCCTCTACTAAAAGGATTATACTAAAACCGATCTCAAACGTCGCTCTTTTGATGAACTTTCATAAGAAGGATTACACTAGAATCGACTCCAAACACTGCGGCTTTTATGAGCCGCCCGTGTGAGAGGCATGCCGTAAATACACGCACGTGGTGACCCTGATAACAATAAACTATAAGATAAATGTATTTCTCATTAAAGTATTCAGGGCGTTTGTTTGAAACGCCGCATCTCGAATAACTCTTTACTTAATAACGAATAACTTTATTTTAAGAGATACCAAAAATTCTTCAGAAGAAAAGTTAAATTAGACAAAATGGCCCACTTAAGGACTATAATAAGAATTCTGCATCATTTCCGGTTTCAACGGAAATTGTTTCAACTTTTTTCTAGCATAGGGAATCGCTACCTTATTTTATTTATTTTAAATACAATATACAAAAGACAAAAAAAAAATTAAATTATATTCTTGGACAGTTGCTATTCCTAATAAATTGACTGCCGTCGTTCCTTAGTAACCATCCACACTTTCTTTGTTCTGTTTATTACAAACAGATGAACAAAACAGTGAAACTCTTTGTGAAATATTTATGGATAGGCTTAAGTTATGGAACTATTATAAACAAGGCTTAAATCATCATCCATTATTTCGAAAATTTTCAGATTTTTAGACAAACCACTGTGGCTAACAGGGTGAGTTTCATTTTTAAAAATATTTCTGATAATAAGAATATAGATATAAAAATAAAAAGATTTTTATAAATCCATTTTTGTTCATTAATCTTCATCATCTTTCTTTGAGAAGGTCTTCAGAACCTTCCATTTTATGCCCTACATTACATTTTCAAAAAATAATTAACTGGACAATATAAAAAAATCGATAACTTTCGAAAAAATAGAATTCCGAACGTATTTTTCCGGTTTATATCAATGGGCATTACATGAGAATTTTTATAATTGTTAAACCTGCGCCTCTAGGAATAAGAAATGTATACTTGTATTCGCGACTGAAACTAACGTTGGCGGCGCTGCGTACAACAGCATATGGCGGACGAGAAGCGTATATGTCAGAAGTTTTTTCTTAATATTTATCTGTTCAAACAATATTTCAGCAAAAAAGCACTGTATTTAAGTCACTATATTTTAAAATACTTCTTAATTCACATAAACTGCAGCACAACACGCTACAAATATTATCCAAATATACGCTTCTGTTTAATTTAGTCAGTCACCACCAGATGCCTCACTGTTATTTGCAGTCGCGAATACAAAAAAGTGTTCTACAACTGTCGTTGTTTTTCATATGCTCTTTGCAAACTTAATTTTGTATCAAAATACTAAAGATTAAAATTAACACTATTTCACTGTTTTATAATTTATTTTTTAAAATTCGTAGCCTATTTAATTAGAATTTTGACAAAATAATTTAAACAAAATAAAAATGAAAAAAAAACATAAAATAAAATTGTCTCCTCTGCCCGGGATCGATCCCTAGTTTGCTGCATAGCAAACGAGCAAACTTTAAGCTTTTAGTTTAAACCATCTGGGCTACAGAGTGTGGGACAATTTTTTTGCACAAGTTTGGCAAAAATCGCATCAAAATAATTTATTTTCCAAAAATAAAATTTTGATCGTTAATCCACGTACTAAGGGCTTTCTTTTGATACCCTATTTAGAATTAAAAAAAATAAATATTTTTTTTCGATGTGCACATATATTTGTTTATATTTTTAGGGGGATATGTTTTTTAGATGTTTTAGTAATTTTCCTATGTGCGGGTCAAAGAGTTGTATAAGCATGCCAAATTTCAACTATCTAGGTTTAGCCGTTTGGCTACAATTTTTACCGGGGCTTCGAACCGTTATTTTTTTCGTTTCGGTTTTCGTTCCGGTTCAATTAAAAAAATATATATCGGTTCGGTTCCGGTTTTCGTTCCGGCAAAAATAACGTTTTTTTCGGTTTTCGGTTCAGTTCCGAGTGATAAATATTTAAATGCTTTTATTTGTATTAGAAATTTATTTTCTACTATAATTTAGAAGAACATTTTATTCCTTATTCTGTGATAATCATACCAAGGTTGCTGATAGGGGGGAGGGGGGTTCTGAGCGTTCAACCCCCCCTCCCCCGAAATAATAGAAGCGCATTTTTTTAAGTTTTCAACTAATTTTCAGTTAAAAATTTACGAATTACGAATTTTTCTGCTCATCAGTTTAAAAAATAATCTTAAATAAAATGTATTTAATATTCACTCACATAAACATTATATATATAATCTTATATAAACATTATCTGAACCGAAATAAACCGTTATTTTTTTTCGGTTCAGTTCCGGTTTTCGTTCCGACAAAAATAACGGCTTTTTCGGTTTTCGGTTTTAGGTTCAGTTCCGGTTCGAAGCCCTGATTTTTACAACCGAACAGACAGACACAGAGACAGACGATAAAATGACGGCATAAGGGTTTTTTGGTCAAACCTACTAAACCCTAAAACGGCAAAAAAAAGCATAAAAAACATGTTGTCAAATAATTCATTTTTTCTAATTCGAGCACATATTAAAAAATACTGTTGCTGCTTTTGAAAATGAAAAAAAGCAGAAACTTAAAATCAGTCCCTAATTAGGAAACAAAAAATTAAAAATATCTTGCACATAAAGTGCAAACTCAACTGGGAAGCCTTCAATTATTATTTTTAAAATATCCCATTTTTTAAATATTTTTGTAGAGTAATGCATGCAGGAACTGGCATGCTGTGGAATATGTATCACATTACCTTGGATGGCATGGCCATAACGTAACACTTAACTCTCAACAGAACCTTCGATTCTCCTCATGGCTGATAAAATAGGGGAAGGTCACTATAGAAATTGATAGATTTTATTTAAATTTAAAACATGTTACTTATACTGAACTAGCCTCTTTAATGACATGCCGCCTTGTTGTTTTAAAAGATCTCGCTTTTAAATGCCCTGAACTAAAATTAATGTTCCATTGAATGTTAATTTTTATTGTACAAGTAATTTGTTTCAAGTTCTGTAACTCATGGTTGGTTGCAAAACTCGGGTACTAGCGATACCGGTGCGACAGCGAATTCAAGTGTTAGTTTGCAGTACAGATTAAATACTCTAATACAGGCAACTTGTGACCCGCGGGTCACCAAGTGCCCCACTTGATAACTTCAAGTGACTTGAGTTCCTAAAAGTTCAACGTTGTGTACGGATAAATTCAAGACACTGCTGAAGGATTTAGAAAAAACGAAAGATATCTTCTCATGATATCAACGTGCTGGGCATCACTTCCAACGAAGTTTTCATCTTTGAAAAAAATTGGCTTTGCCATTTTGTCCGCATTCGCTTCTACATATAAATGTGAGCAAATATTTTCACACATGAAATTTATTTTAAATAAGAGCAGGGGCAGTTTAACTACCGAAAATTCAGACGTTTGTATTCGTCTTGTATTCGGTGACTTGTACCCTTTTCATACTAGATCTTTAAGACGAGTGAACTTAAAGTTCACCGATGTTTAAGATCGGTATGATTCGGTACACTTGATGTTTAAATCTCTGGTGCTGTCATCAGCTACAGTAATTTTGTCCTTAAGTTACTGTCATGAAATTACCAGTTTTGAACTGTCTGCGCAGACGCACATTTTGAATTATTATAAACAATTAAGGATATTTCATTTCATTCTACAATAAAGGCACTACAATAAAGAATATATTACACCTGTATTAACATGTAAGTCGGTACATTTTATCTCAATTATTGTAGCTCTGTATTTTGTTAAACACATTATTAAAATAAATAATTTTATTATAACAATAAGTATAAACTTCTTATAACGTCGATATTATACAGTATTCTTGTTTATGATAATATAAAATGTTGACAGCACAAATTCAAGGAGTATTTTTTTATAATAGAAATTAAGTTGGCAATGCGGACGAAGTTTAAGACTCAGATCTCTGTCTTAAACATCGCTTGTATTTAGACGAGACCATACGGTTTCACATTAGCGTTTAAAGATACATTCACTTTAACATCCGATCTTAAAGATCTAGTGTGAAAAGGGTATAAGTATAAACCAGACTTGGCTAAATTGACGTCACAAATTCAGCATCAGGGGAGCCATTGATAACGACGAGAACTTTTATAAATAAAGTTCATAAATTAATAAACTGAAACTTGACAATTATATTTGTTGTAATAATAATTAGAATTATTATTTTTTTTATGTTTGAAGTTTGAAAGCATATTGTTTATATTCTCTCAATTTATCTTATAATTCACTAAAATACTGTTTTATAATGAAAATATCCATTCATTCGAAACGTCTTCTTAATAGTAATATTTTTGTAGATTTTGACCCGCAGCCAAAAAAAGTTGACGATCCATGCTCTAAGATGTGGTTTCTACACGTTTCAGATGATTACAAGACAATACACTTAGGCCCCGCTTCGCGTCGTTTCGTTTTGCGTTGTTTCGAACTTGCGTCGCTCCTAAAAATACACCAATTTTCGCACTGCTTCATAGATTTTTCGTTGTTAAATTTCTTTATTAATCTTTCATTGTTATAGTTGCGTCGTTAAATTTCCTTACTTTAAAATGTTTTTCTTTTTTTTTTTGTGTAAAATATTTTTACGTCCGGACCATTTGACAACAATTTGAATTCACCATTTTCATGAGGTTTGTCCCATTAAATGTAGATGTAGTTTCATTGTTGGTGGACCCATGGACACCTCCTTCGAGGTGAAGAGTCCCCTATCTGTGTGACGTGTAACACAGATTTGTCTGTGTTACACTTTTTAACTGAGTGTATACAGTTCGAGAATGTCAGGGAGAGGTTAGGCCTGTGTTATGACCTGCCAGTTGCTTTAGGTGACGATAGGGTACTCGTGGACAGGCTGATACTCTTCATGAGAGAATCGAACTTATTGTTTTATGTGTGAAGTCTTGTACCTTATTTTAATGTGTTTCTAGTTATTGACTGTGATATTCGATGGTAATTGGCCCCTTTACAGCCTCTTACCATCACCCTGAGTCTGTTCAAATTTTCGAACAGACCTTTTATATTATTTATTTGTGTTTGTCAGTGCAAGACTTCTTTTATTGAGTATGCGTATTTTTAATGATTTTATTTATTTATTTATTTATTGTTTTTAATATATAGTCTAATCATTTAGATGGGCTGCGTTAGGCGCAAATAGCCTTTGTTGCTGTGCGCCAAAATTTTTAACTAACTAACTAGATGTAGTTGTTTTTTTTTTTGTTTTTTGTTTTTTTTTTTTGTAATTTCTGTTTAGGATTTTTGTTTGGGGATTCCCACGTTTATTAATTTCTTCCTGTGTTTTTCGGGATGTAAACCTTAGTTTGTTTTAATATTTTTCTGCAATAGGTTGCCTTTTATCGCCTATTATAGTTAAACAAAATTAAAATTTAAAATTTTCCGATAAGAAAAAAGTAACAAATACAAATTTAAATTACAAAAGTAAAATTACAATGTTAAAATATTTTAATTTAATTTTTTTTTTTTTTTTAGAACATACATCTTATCACGGTATCAGTTTAAAAAAGAAGTTAACAAGTTTATTGTAAATTTTCTTATAAAATAAAAGTGACTTTTCTATAAATTTATTATTAAAATTGTTAATTTTATTAGTTTTTTTTTGGGAACCTATCTTCAATATTCACGTAGTTTCTCATACAAAATGTAAATTCACTTTGCGTTGTTTCAGTCTGCGTCGCAAAATATTGGAACGTATCTACGACGCAAAGTGGGGTCTAGGTGTATTCACAAAAAATCTTTTCTTTTTTTGTCTGTCTGTCCGAGATTCACGCAAAAACAGCTTTACAGCTTCACGTAATTTGGTACGATGCCTATACTTTGAGATTCGAACATTGGCTATATGGCATTTCAAAATTTTTATTATTAGAGTGTTTCAAGGGAGCGGGAGGCGATAACTGACTATACTCTGTTCGAAATGCATAAATAGTAATAAAATCACATGAAAGATTGAAGTCGCCACCCTATTGGCTATCGCAGAAATTTAATTGCTCAGCAGCCAATGAACGACGAGAGTTCCACAAAATTATCACGTGAACATTGCATGATTACTCCTTCCTGATTTTGAACAGAGTATACAGTGCTACCGCAACTTATACACTTAATTCGTTCCTGGCCGCGGTTCGTATCTTGAAAGGTGTGTATCTCGAAACCCAATTTTCGATTATATCTTACGAGTTATCAATTAATCCGTTCCAGAATTCTGAAATTACAAAAAGAAATGCAAAAAATAAAAAAACTATTCTCAAGTAAATGGAGAAAATGCAAAAAAATGAAGAAGGAGTAAGAAGGAGCATTTTTATACTATAAACTAGCAGTATACCCGCTGCTTCGCTGCCGAAAAAAATAGTCGTAGCCCGCTTAGATCGGACCCATTTCGAAATCGGTTCAAGACTGGTTGCTGCGAATCGTTTTATATTCAAATATATTTATTTGTTTTAATCTACCATTGTATTAATATGTGCTTCTTATACATATAATTTAAGTACGAACTTCTTTGTAAACATTGGTAGTATAGACATTTAGTAACAACACATATAAGTGTCCCGTTGTGCTAACCCAGGAAAATGCGACATAAAATGCCCATTTGAGAATCACTCATCGCCAAAAGCAGCGCCGATCACGTGAAACATTTTATCTTGCACCTTACGAAATTATTTATTATAATATTTATGATATTTATTATAATTACTCCGTGATAATTCGTGATTTATAAATCGTACCTATATAGGTCGGAGCATTTTTTTTTTTCGTTAGTAAATATTCTTGCCACCCAAGGAAGTTTTTTTCTCCGTATTGTTTTAGGGGGTTACAATAATGTTCAACAGCGAATTTAACGTTATATGTGTTGTCAAAAATGAAAATAAAAAAAATTGCGATATATATTCTCGAGAACATTTTTGTAACAATATTAAACCCTAAAATTCGTTAATATATATTTTGAATATGTGTATCTTTTATAGTTTTTTATAATACGGAAAATTTTTCCGACTTTTTTCTAAATATTTCTTAATTGATCGAAACCCTGGTGTCATACAGCGATGATATATAGCTTAAAATCTTTCCAGACAAATTTGCAATACGCTGTTGCAAATAGCACTAAAATCGGTTAAGCCGTTTTTGAGTTTTAATACATGTACAGATTCTAAACATCCGAGGCGTTTTATAACTAACCTTGAATCTAGATTTGCCATATATGGGTTGATAAGAGCAAAATGCGTTTTTGTACATGTGCATGGGTAACCTTTGGAAGCAAAAACTAAGTCGATATGTCATTATAGGTCTGATATATTGAGGAAAGATTTGTTTATTTATTTATTTATATTATTGATATTATAACAACTTTTGTTATGCACATGTTTAATGTTAAGTCAATAATAAGAGAGAAATTTCAAGTTTATAAGTAGCGCTCCCTCTGTCCCCCTAAATATTCAAAATCTACACTAAACAGAAAATAATCGTTCTTCAATCAAAACAAATTGTCTTTATAAATTGTTGATGTAAAGTAAATAATAAGCTAGATATTTCCAGTATTTTAGTTTTAGCACCCCCCCCCCCCCTCCACCCTTCCCCAGCTTCTCAACCAATTGAATAATTTATAGGACAACATATTATATTTGTTGTTTTTATTTTAAACAATTTTTCTCATGTGCATTTTTACTGGTAAGTCAATAGTAAATGAGATATTTCAAAACTTTAGTTTTAGGTTGTCCCTTCGTAACTCCCGTAATATCAGTCCAATTAAAAAATAAATCATTAAAAAAAAATTGTTTTCATTTATAAGCAATTTTTCTGGTAAGTCTACGTCTTAAGTGATACAATTTTTTTTTTTTTTTTCTTCTGATTTTCGATTTGCCTCCTTATTTTGACTGCATTTCCTACCTATATACCAAATTTCAACTCGGTATACACAGATTTTTATTGTTTTATATATATAAAAGATTTTACTACTATATTTAAATATTTATATAAAATAATAGATAAAACATAAATAAATAAAATTAACAAAATTCTTAAAAATGCGCAAAAATAAAAAACCAGAAAACAGATGCTGGACTTAAGTCTCCTAAGCATAAATTTTACTAAATAACTGAATAAAATCACGTATAGCAGAACAATGAGGAATCGTGCCGAACGATATTGGCCGATATTCCACGAACTTACTGTAGTTGTCCAACCAACCATTGAAACGAAATTACCGTGATCTCACTGAACGCTTCATACATACTTCGATGGTCCAATATAATTAAAAACAAAATTATTAATTTCTCGTTTCTGATGGGACTTTTATGAGATTTTCGATATTTCTGGTTATGATGAAATCATTTCCTACCTGTATGCAAAATTTCAACTCGGTAGCATATCTGGAAGTGGGTTAGAATTTCCGGACATAGCCACAAATATTCTCTTTTATATATAAAGATATGCATTTTGTATACTAATTCATATTAATTTTTAGGTACTATTCTACTTTAGCAAACCCACCAGGCGATGTTGCCAACTATAGTAAAATTAAAACAAGTAAATTTAAACTAAAATCACAATAGAATTAAAATTATTTATATAATAATGCTTAACTTTCAATTAAATAAATCTAATTAAATAAATATGGCGGTATTTAATAATAAATAATAATATTACTTTCACAGTTGATTAAAGAGTAAAAAAGAGGGTCCATAATTTGGCATCCTACACCACTTCTTTATTATAAATGCATGAACAATGATACACAAATTTAATTGGACTAATATGGGGGAAATTAAGTACTGTGCTCCTAAAAACTGGGTAATTAGGTTAGGTTTAGTTAGTAAAAGTCTAGGACAGCAGAAGTCGAAAAGTTCGAAATAAGCTTAAAGGAATTTGTAAAAAATGGTGGTATTGGATGTAATTATGTACTTTTATTTTGTAAAGTAAGCTTACTAGATTTTTACTAACTAAACCTAACCTAATTAACTTGTATTTAGGTGCATAGTACTTTATTTTCCCTCATATTAGCCAAGTTAAAATTGTGTATCATTGTGCATGCATTTATAACATGGTGGTGTAGGGTGCCAGTTCACTGTCCACCTAAATTAAAATTTAAACAAATATCCATTTAATAGATGATAATTACAACAGAAAAAAATTGAAATAAATAATATTATATTAATTTTAAACTTCATTTATGTGTTAAAACTATAATTACCGTAGAAAATAAATTAATATTACTTATTTATTTATATCTTATAAATAAACTCGTTTAATAAATTGATATTAAATTTAAATTATTAAAATTGAAATATTACATTTTACTATTGCTAACACTGCACGCATGCGCAGTAAGGTGGGTTTGCTAAAGTAGAATAGTACCCATTTTTATGAAATATTTTGTTTTATATGATTAGTATGAAAATAATTTTCTATTAAATTATTTTAAAAAAAAACATGTTTCATGGTTGGTTCGTATTCCGAAAAGTTCGTATGTCGAGAAGTCGCGGTACCACTGTTCTTGAAATATCATACTTATTATTGACGTAACAGAAAAATATGTATATAACAAAAGTAGTCTAGAATATATATCCAAACCTTTCTTGTTCAATAAATTTTTAATAAAATGAATATTTGGGGAGATATGCGTGATAACCTATGTACGGGTAACCTAACCTGACCTCAGATATAACGTTTATAGTTGGACCATTGAAAACAAGTGGAACAGCATACCTAATATTGAGGCAGGTTAAGGTATTCATTACTACGCTGTTGATGTACCGATGGTCACTTTCTTCTAATTAAAGAGTTTTGTTAATTTGTGAATTGTGATGTAGGTAAAACAGTGTCATAAATTTTAAATGAGTATGTCTTTTTCGGCGAAATTAAGAAAAGGCTAAATCACTTTGAGACATAGTCTTTTTTGTGACCACAGAGTGGACGACTTTATTTCCTTCTTAATACAGGATGTGGATGTGGAATAGTCGTGTCCGTTGATAAATATGAAGAAGGAAGTTGTACGGGTTGCGGACAGTAATGAAAACCAATCAAATCAGCTGACAAGTTTCGAATGATTCATCTTAATACAGGGTGGCCACAGAAAGACTGAAGGGTTTGAAAAAAATCTTAATTTTTTAATTAATATAATTTCATATTTTTTTTATTTTCTTTTTTTTTATAGGTTATGGAGCATTCCTTGGAGAATAAAATTGCTACATATGATGTCCAGCAACGAGTAAAACTCATTGAGTTTTTCTATTCCAGTGAAAGTTCATTTATTATCTCATTCATTCTCTATAACTCTGAGAAAATACCGGCAACATTTTAATGTCAGAGTATCTTCTAGCGATAACATGATTCGGAACCTAATCGCCCGGTTTACAAGGACTGGGGCAGTCGGCGATCTTCTAGGAAGAGGTCCTAAGCGCACTGTGCGCACTGACGCAGCGGTGGAAGCTGTACGGTAGAGTGTCCTTGAGGATCCACCTTCCTCTACCCGTCGTCGCTCTGGTCAACTAGGCATCGCCAGAACATCGCTTCAGAAGATTCTGAAGTATGGTTTCAACAGGATAGAGCTACTGCGCACACTACCAGGGCGACGATGGATCACCTGCGAGAAGTTTTTGGCGAAAGAATACTTTAAAAAATGTTGAATTTGTTTGGTCTTCGCGTTCACCTGATTTGACAGCCCCAGACTTTTTTTTGTAGGGCTATTTGAAAAAACGGGTTTACGTAAATAAACCTCGGACAATTCAAGAACTTAAGGAGAACATTCGAGCAGAAATCCGACGTTTAGGACATGGATCCTTGCGTAAGGTCAAACTGGAAAGAGCCCGTATTTGTGAGCAGGAAATGGGGGTAATTTGAGTGTTGTTTTTTACACATTATACTGAAAAATATCCATTAATTATATCCTTAATATTTGTCAATAATAAGTTAGATATTTAAAGTTTTTAGTTAGCATCACCCCGACCTCCACATAGAATGAAACTTTGTGGATGCTTATTTTTAAATCCAAGTTCTGTTCCGTCATCATACCAATTTTCATGAAAATATGTCCTGCTATTTTTACGTAAATCTTGGATAAACAGAAAGGCATAAATTGTTTATTTTTATGAATGCCATCTTATAATCAACCGAAACATAGAAACGTAGAAACGAAGAAGATATAGCCTTCAATTTTCGATGGCATGTGATAACGCTATGTTATTTCTGATTATAATGTAAGATGACATGACAGAATATGAGATATGGAAAAAATCTGTCACATAAGACCACTGACTCATTTATTTAATAGTAAGTTCTGAGAACAAAAATAACGTGTAGGAGACGATGTTTCTGTAGGTGTTTGTTTACAACATTATGACAAATTTTTAGATATTCTATTTTAACAGTGTGGCGCCCGACCTGGCCTAGGTAGGGTAGGAGTCCAGGACGACACACAAGGATTCACTTTGTAAAGTCAAAAATATAACAGGGCGGTGCGCAGTTAGGTAGTATCTATGCATTGGACTAAGAAAAGCACTAAGTTGAACCGAAGGTCAAATGCTCGGTATGCCTCGGTATAATGTCGGGGAGAATTTATTATTATAAAATAAAGTCAGGTTCTTGGTACATTTGCGTTGCCAGTAAATTGATAACAGAGAAAGAATGTTTTGGGAATCGCTAATATATAATAACAGGTGGTAAAGGGTACAGCGTTGCCAGGAATAATCAAAAATATAATAAATAAATAGTTGTAAAAAACTTAAAAAATTAATCAAAAAAAATAATTTAAACAAATTTAATTGTTGCGAACGGCAACAATTAATAGTGGTAAACTCAGTAGAGAATAAGATAAATCAACTGTATTAATCCCACAATAACATCTATAAAAAAGATTAATTCTAAATTTAAACAATAATTTATTAAATTTCTACAAAAAAATTGATGAATTTAAATTATTTCTCAACACAAAATGTTGAGAAATGGGTAAAGATCTACTAAAAAATTTATAACAAAAATATTAGGTTAAATTAAACAAATGAAAAAATATTTAAACAGAACGAACAGCAGGTTTGAAACGGTACAACACGCGTTCGTTCCGAGTTGCAGCGACTTATGACATCACTCAACAAATAATGAAAAAAATTGAAATTAAATATAAAAATAGACAATTTTTATAATAAAATTTATAAAGTAATGAACAAACCTTGCTCTCTGGTCTCACAAAATTGCAGGTGATTAATTACTGCAACAATGACCGGTTTTAAACAGAAAACTGAATCTGGAGGGAAAACTCCAGAAAAAATAGTTTTAACAAAAATATAAATTTGTTAATTAATATATACTGATATATTAATTAAAAGTTAACATAAATCAGGGGATCCTGATTGAATTACACTGAATTTAAAACTTTTATAACAACAGATAATTCACAGACACATGTGCTCGCCTTGCTAGAAAAATATTAATGTATAAAAATGGATTAATTTGGCTGGAAGGTGTCTTACCAGCGGCTCTAAACAAGTTTTATTTAGGAAAACAAATGGTTATATTTAAATAAATTAAAATTAGGTTTTTAAATTAATACAATAATAAAATATTATAGAATTATATAATTATTATATAAAATATTATTGTATCGGGTAAAATATGGTAATATATTTGTAATTTGGAAATAAAATATAGTGAGGTTCTAAACATGTTTTGTCTATGAAATGAATATTTATTTAAATTAAGTAAAAATGATAATTAAACGGAAATAAATTAAAATTTGCAATATAAAATGAAAAATACAAAGTGGTACGCCCTAAGCGGGCGCTTCAAACAGAAAGAAAAATCATTTGCGTCGGTCAGCAATTTAGACTTCAACAAGATATGTATAATAATTATAATAAACTCTACCCTAATTAATAAAAGCATTAGAAAAAGAAATTCTTGTAGCCAGATACAAAAAGTTGCATTTCTTAACACACGCACATTAGCCAAAAACAGTTCCCAAGGGATGAATTAGGAAAGACAAGTCGTGATACAATTATAGTGGGCTGTGTTATAATAGCTGAATGTTTCCAGCTTATGCTGAGGAAATACGAATTACACAATAATAATAATTATATACTCTATATATATATATAAAGCAACGTCTCTTTATTTGTCCATATATGCGCTTTTCACTCTAGAACTGCTGATTTGATTTTCATGCTGTTTTTTTTTATCTTTAGCACCAACAGATTTTCAGCTGTTTTATTAAAATCGGATCAATATTTCCAAGTCTATAATAATACGAGGGGCGGTTGAAAAGTAATCGTCCTAGGCAAGAGATGGCGCCACCAGTATCAAATCAATGTTGTTTTTCGTAAATTCTAACCTTCAAATGACTCCTGAAAATTTTTCAATCATCTGCGTCATTTAGTTTGTGTTTGACAGTCATTGAAAGCGAACAACTTTTGTATTTTTACAAAAATTAATAAAATCAAATATCGTGCAGTGATTAGATACTTGTTTTTGAAAAAGAAAATGCTCGATGAGAACAACATGTATTTAACGATGTTTATGGGGACTCTGCACCTTAAATATGTATCAACTATTAAATACTGGACAGCTGAATTTAAACGCGGTTGTAAGAGCATTTTTGATAATGAGCGTCCAGGACATCCAAAAGAGGTCACCACGCCAGAAATGGTCGCTAAAATCCATGGAATGATAATCGACGATCGACCAAGGACTAAGCGCGAGATAGCTGAGGCTGTGGGCATCTCAACCGAACGGGTGCTCAACATTTTGCATGAATATTTGGGAATAAAGAAGATCTCTGCCAGATGGGTGCCGCATTTGCTCTTAGTCGACAATAAACGCGATCGTTTGACCATTTCGAAGGAATGTTTGGCGATGTTCAACCGCGATAAGAAGGACTTTTTGCATCGTTTCATAACCGTGGACGAAACATGGATCCATCACAACACACCAGAGACTAAGGAACAGTCGAAACAGTGGACTGCTCCTGGTGCATCGAAACCGAAGAAGGTCAAGGTGGGTCTGTCAGCCAACAAAGTCATGGCCACAGTTTTTTGGGATACGTAATGTATCATTTACATCGACTACTTGGAAAAAAACAAAATGATCACGGGCGTATATTATGCAGAGCTGTTGGGCCGATTCGACGCCGATTTACGGGAACCTTTTTTTATACATGACTGATCGGGTCGAGGAAACTACGTTAATATTTATGGAAATAAATTGAGACAGAGAATTCTTGGGTATGTAATATCAAGTGTTTTCCTTCGAGATGACTATTTTCTGACCCATATACGAGGGTTGCCTCTCACATTTCGGGATTGCGCTAAACTAGTGCTGCCATCTGGCACCTGACGCATCTATCGTAAAGTTTGACATTTTTGACGGTATACGTACCAAGAACGTTTTTACGTACGAGTGCTATTTGTGTTGTTTACAGTAACTTGGAACAATTCATCTCGGGTAAGAGATATCGTTGGGCATTAGTGGGACCAACATACATTCACTATTACATGAACATTTGGCCATCAAAAAGATTTGTTCGCGTTGGATCCCACATAATTTGACAATCGCAATGGAAAAGCCTTAATCGGAGTGGAAAAAGTGCTTCGAAAATTGGTTCAAACGCATGCAGAAGTATATTGATCTTCAAGGAGAATATTTTGAAAAACAATGAAGCCACTTTTGTTGATAAATGTTGTTTTTGATCGCAAATCCCGAAATATAAAAGGCAACCCTCGTACGCTTTATTTTTACTTAAGATATATAACTACTTCTTCACATAAATCAACATGTTGGTAAGCTTTAATTGATTATATCACGTTCACAATGACGCGCCATTTTTGCCCACTAATACATTTTACTAAACAGTGTGTAAACACTAAATAGGAAAAGTGTTTATAAGATTAATAAATAAAACACTCGATAAGTTTCACAAATATAAGTTTAATATTACTCTATACGTATTTCGGCAGTGACGCCATCTACAGGAGTTCAAATTACAAACTAAACTTATTTTTTAACAGATACATTCAGTTGGAACAAATATTAATGGTAGGGAATACAAGAGTAAACCATATTAGCAGATAAGGGAAAAAAGTTTTTTACCGATTTATTAGGGGTGAGTTGTAAACGTCAATCTGGTCATTCATTAAGGGAATTCCAGAGTTAATATTTTTGTGAATTTCTCGGTATTCTAAAAGGTTCAGTTTAAGGCTTTTATTGTGAATGTGTAGGATTTTAAAGTCATTAACGGAAAGGTTATGATTATTGGAGATCATATGTTCTGCTATGTTGGACTGTTCTACTTTTTTATTTTGGATAGCTTTCAAATGTTCACCAAATCTTGTAGCAAATTTTCGACCAGTTTGGCCTATATACATGTTTAACAATCTTGGCACGATGCTTGATAAACTCCATTTTTGTTGTGTAAATCAGTTTTATCTAGTTTATTATTAACGATTAAATTTTTAATTGTATGTTTATTATAAAAGGCTGGAGTTATATTTGATTTCTTTAATTTTGATCCTATTTTGAAACTAACCTGGCCGTGAAAGGGTATTTTTTATAAATTTTTGTAGCTGGTATACTTATATACCAGATACTATATACTTATACTGGGGGATAAAAATATGTTAATAAAAGTTTTTTGCGTTTTTTTTTTTTTTTTTTTTTTTCTAATAATTTTGTCTATTTCAGCCTTGTTATAACCGTTATTAATAGCAATTTTGTAAATAGTTTGTAATTCCAGATTGTAGTCTTCATCAGAAAGTGGAACTTTTAATAATCGGTCTACATAACGATTGAAAGCAGCCATTTTAGTATTATAAGGATGTAAAAAGGAAGCAGGAATGATGGTGTCAGTATATGTCGGTTTTCTATAGATTTTGAAGTTGAGTTTAGAATTAGAATGTGAGATGGAAAGGTCTAAGAAGTTTAAGGAACGATTATTTTCTATCTCCATAGTAAATTTTATTGAAGGATTGATATCGTTAATATAGTTGAAAAATAATTTTAATTGCCTATTACTACCTTCCCAAAGACAAATAATATCATCAACATAACGATACCAGAATTTAATACAGTGACGGAATTTGTTGGAACTACTAAAAATAATTTTCTCCATATGGTCCATAAATATTTCTGACAATAGGGGGGAGAGAGGAGAACCCATAGGCAAACCATCTTTCTGAGCATAAATTAAGTCGTTAAAAATAAAATAGTTTTGGTCTAAACACAGTTCTAATAAATTAAATAGTTCCTGAGCTTTAAAGCAATCTATATTAATATTTAGAAGATCTTATTATTATAAGAAGTTTCGACAATATGTTTTACCTCATTAATGGGAATAGAAGAAAATAAGTTGACTACATCAAAGGAAACTAAAATCGCGTTTTGGTTAATAGGGAAAAGTGTTTAGTTTAGTAGCTTGATTTAGCTACTAAACACGTGTAAATCCTGCATTAGACTGCGTTTCTGTTGGAGCAGTGATCAATCTATAAAAACAGCGATAAAAGCTAATAAAAACTACCTTTCTTTCATGTGTTGATTTAACTTTCTTTGATGGATGACTGGTAACTGAGGTACACCGTTTCCAAAAATTACTATCTTCAAAAGCTACAAAATGCTATATTGGAAAACATTTAAAACGCGATTTGTCAAACAATATTCAAAATTGAGATATTGGTGTCAGGTCTTCCTCTTAGTTAAATATAGGGTTTATACAAAAACCGACTTTTGAAAAAACCGGTTTCAAATTCCATTATTTCCAGGAAACCGGTTTTCGAATTTTTCCCAAAAAATAAAAATAATAATAATAATGAAAATAGCAAAAAAAAAACAATTTATACGTTTTTTAACATTTTTGGGTTTATTTAATGTTTGTGGAACTAAAAAAAAATAACAAAATAAAGTATACTCCATTCAAAACTTAAAACAAAATAAAAAAAAAAACTAATATAACAACTAACAAATTTTGGTACAAAATATAAATGATATATTTATTCATTTAGTGCCCTTTTCAGAAAATATGATTTCAAAAAACATAAAATGTCCACGGAACGATTACTTAATCTTGTTCTTAATTTAGTTACAATATTTCCTGTAAACTTGGCTTTATTGTTCTCAGGGTATCAAATAATAACAGGGTATCAAATAAAATTCTTTGTTCTTTTATTAGTGGCCTCAAATACTGAAAATTCGGCCTTCAATGTCTTCGGATTTGATATTTTTTCTTCAGGTTCCTCAAAAAAGCTATTAATTTATTTTTTCATTGCTACTTTTAGAGCATTATCCTTGGCCTGATTAATAATTTCTCCGTCTTCGATATATTCGACGTCGGAAATTCCGAACTTGGATATATTCTAGACAATATTTTTCCAGCTAACTTAATAATATCGAGTTTTGAAGCTAGTGGAAATATATTAGATATCTTTGTTGAAATATTTTGTGCATTTTGCAAATATAGCAAAATAGTTGCCAGTTCAAGTTGTCTTCTTTCTTGAATTCGTACTTCTAAAGCATTTAATAATTTGACACTAATTTCAGTCTTTAATATTTTATTATCTATCTCAACTGTCGCATAGCATTTGTCGGTTTGCATGTTAAATAAACAAATATTCGCCTGAAGATTTTGTTTTACTACAATATGTTCAGAGGCAATTCTCAATATGTTTGAATTTTAATTAAATTTTGACATACTAATTCCAGCATCGAAAAACAGGTTTTTTAGAATTTAAAAACCGGTTTTTGAATTTCAAAAATTCTATCGAAAATAACGGTTCTTTAAACCGGTTTTTGAAAACCGAGAATCCATAGTTAAATATATAAAATAAAATCATTAAATTAATCAAAAACGTGTTTTGTACCAAATAAAATGCACAAATTAGAACAAAAAAAAATTAAAAAATCTCTTGCGAGGTCTTCCCACTAGTCGACAGGTCTCTTCCTTCCCATATCTTCCTAACCATTCTGTCCTCCCTCATCCTCATAACGTGTCCTATCCACTGTAATCGTCTGCCTCTGAGTTCTTGGGAGATACTTGGCCTTGAGTATAGTTTTCGGATATCTTTGTTCTTCCGTTTTTTTATTATTTTTAATTTTTTGATGAACTTATAAAATGGCACAAAGAATTGATTTACGATTTTATCTTTAGTTAAGTTCCTCAATAAAAGGTTTTATGTGATTATTTGGAAAATCAAAGCTGTACATATTTACAAAATTGGTGTAAAGTGTGATTTTGCACACATTTCAGGATTTTGTAGGTATTTAATAATTGTAAGAAGCAACATAATAGTGGATGTCTATGTAGGTACTGGTCTATAATCAGATCAAAATCAAAAGTGTTTTTGATAATCACTTTTATTCGTTATTTGAGAACTAAGAGATTCCATTTAATTTTTTTAAACAAAATTTTAATAATTTGCCAAAAATCCCAGCGTGTTTTTCTGCACTTGCTCTGTATTCAAGTCTTCATTAGATTAATAAGCAATATATTGATAAATGGCTTAATTTTTTCAATTTCAAACACGTATTTCTCACTATTAACAGTGTGTTATTTGATTTATGAGTGTTTTATTACTAAAATGATTTATTGTTCTTTAATACTTTAAAAACAAATATCTTATGTAATTAAAAAAATAGGTTATTCACAGCGTATATAGTATAATAAAATAACTGAACACTCCTGAACTTATAACTGAACTGAAATGTTGAGTGTAGTGTGGTGTGGTGTGTAAGTCGGTTCGCAACTATTTAAAACAATTATTATTTTTTTATAGTTTTAATTTTAAAAAATGCCCGCACTATCTTAGTTATAAATACAAAAAATAAAAAATACCATTATTAGCCATAATTCAGCCATGAATTAAAAACATAATTAATTTTGTCAAAAATACAAAAACTGCAATATTTTTCAAAAACACAATCTGATCAAAAATTCCACTCGTACGTTTCTGGCTCAAATCAATGTACATTACCTGTAATTATTTCAGATTTTTAGTTTAACCCCTTTGAGTTAAAGGCTAAAATCGTGCTAAAAGAAACGAATTTCAAAAAACTACTTATCGTTTCTTAATCTATGTCTTAAAAGTTTTCTTTTGACGCCACACAATAAATTTTGAAATAAATATTTATTTTTTTATTAAATACTTATTTGTTTATATTTATCTCGAGATGTGTGTGTTTTTTTTTTTTTTTTGTTCTTTCAGTAATTTCCCTATATGTGCGTCAAAGAGTTGTATAAGCATGCCAAATTTTAAAAATCTACGTTAAGCCGTTTGTCTATAATTTATACCGTACAGACAGACACATGAGTGGCGTAATAAAGATTTTTTTGTGGTCCTACCTGCAAAACCCTAAAAATGATAAATAAATAATAATATTTAAAATAATAATAATAATAATAATGTGAACCTATTATTGTTAATATAAATTTATTCAACTCAGGTTTTTATCCTTGTTTCGTCGATTTAATCCATCATTTATCCACTAAGTTCATGTAAAACGTGATAAGTCACAACTTAAATAACCGATTTTTCGTAATTTTGTTGATTAAAATTTGAATGGCATGTCTGAATTCAATGTTTGTAACCTTAAAAATATGTGGATTGAAAAATTAGGTTCCCAACTTGCAAATAGGATTATAATGTTTATTGCAATTATCTCAAAACTGCATTACTGTGGCAAATCACGTTTTAAATGTTACCTTCTTATTTGAAGAAAGCATGTCAATATTCTGCATATCCTATTAATAGGAAACGATATAGCACATAATTTGATTAAAATGAATCTGACCCCTTGTACCTTTTAAGTATTTACGCAAAATAAGAAAGAAATTTTTTTTTTTTGAATAGACTGTTTTACTTATTGCTTTTCAAAATATTCGATATAAGATTTATATACATTTTTGCATGTGTATAAATTAAATCTCTAAATTTTTTCACTCTGAAGTTGGTATCCCAAAAACATGGTTTTCGAAGGCTTCAACAGCTTCTTGAGGTGATGAAAATCGCTGTCCACGCATTTTTTGTTTGACATTGGGGAACAAAAAAAGTCGTTAGAGATAAATCAGGTGAATACGGGCAATGATATATTAATTCGATGTTTTTCTCCTTCAAATAATCAATTGTTTGACGTGCTGTGTCGGAGCTTGATTTGTCATGATGAAGAATGATGCGACGTTTTTGGTTGTTTTTCCTGATTTTACTGTTTTCTGTTGTACATCACTGCTTGGCTATTATCACCAGTCTTATCGTTTATCACTCCACCAAAACGCACCCTTACGTATGTCCAGTATTTTAAGTTTTAGTTGTTTTTGTTTAATTAAATATAATGTCTATTTCTTATGCCATCAAGTCAGAATAGGCAGATAGGTAACGCTGGTCAACAAATTGAAACTTTTTTTTTGATGACTTAGATCTGATACTTGTTTTTAACTAATTTTGGGGTGCTGATTTCAAAAATGTTAACAGTTTCTGCATATCACGTCAAATTTTTGTTCTATGGTTGACTAGAAATGGGAGTTTACTAGTGTCGATTTTAAGATTTTTGCGAATATTTCACAACAGAAAAATATTTCGAAAAAATTTATTTAACAAAAGTTGCTATAAAAGCAATAACTAACAACTTTTATTTGAGACATTTTTTGATAAAACGAAAAAAATGTGAAGAATTTTTCGAAATTTATATCTAATTTTTTAAGTATCATATAAGTATGAAAAATTAGAAAGTATCTAATTTTTCATACTTATATGCTAGGATGATTAAGTAAAGGATGCGCTATTCGTATACAGTCGATTCCGCTTAATTGGGACACATCGGGACTTAGGCATTTTGGCCCAATTAAGCGGCTGCCCCAATTAAGCGAATTTCACATAAAATTCAACAATGCATATTTTTCTTTCAATAATTTTACTTTATAAACTCTTGGACAAAACTATAAATTACATATAACCAAAAAATATAAACTTTTAAGAAAAAATAATAATAAATTCCAAAATAAAATAATAAATAGGTACATACAATTTAATTCAATGCAAAAATGCGTCAAGTGTAGTCTGTATTTTGTTTTTGTAACATTTCACTTCTACAAAATCAGCACAGGTATTCAGTGCGCAGGGGCGCACACAAGGGGGGATCCGAGGGGTCCAGACCCCCCCCCCCCCCCGTACTGTGAGAAGTGAGGACTTTTTTTTGCTCTTCACTTAAAATTTAGAAGTGAAGACCTTTTTTTTGCTCTTCACTTCAAATTTAGAAGAGAGGACCTTTCTTTGCTCTTCACTTGAAATTTTGCCGTGTTTATAAAAATTATGTATAATTGGACCCCCCCCCGAGCCAAAAATCTGTGTGCGCCCCTGTCATTGCGGCTCCCTTCATTTCCTTCCTGCATAAAATAACGCTGTAATATTAAATTCTTTGTACATATTTTTTCTTGAGAATATGTGTAACATAATATGTACTGTGATCTTAAATTTACTGTCCCAATTAAGCGGAATGTTGTCCCAATTAAACATGTAAATTTAGTGTTGGTTCCTTGGTTTGGTTTCTGTTCTTTAAGATTTGGCCCAAATAAGCGGCTGCCCCAATTAAGCGGTTGCCCAATTAAGCGGAATCGTCTGTACTAACAACATTGACGATTGTGTGGAAAGGACTGTTGAGAGAGAAGCCAATATATATCTGTACTGTGTATACTGTAACTACGTAATGCGCATGTGCTAAATTTGAATTTGCAGCGAGCGTATTTTTAAATGAAAATAATTATGTGAGTTTCCTAGAAATGATTCTAAAATCGCGTAATTTCACAGCAAATTTTATAACATATTTGAGAAATGTGTATAACACGGTTATACACATATTAATTAGTTGTTCTGCGCATATTTTTCATGATATATTTTATACAAAATATAACAACGTGTCAAACGGACCTAAAACTAAAGTAAATGTATATTTAAGATTTTTACATATTTATTTTTTTTTATTTAGAAATATTCTCGTCTTATAAAGCTGCATTCACACTTCCCTAATTATAATTATACTTTTAATTTATACTTACAATAGCGAGAAAGAGACAGAAACTAACCTATAAGTAAATTTGAAATGTCAAAATAGATACAAAATACAACTGGCGAAATAAATCTTAGATGAAGAACTGTGATTATTTTAGCAAATTTAAAAATGAAAAACGTTTAAAAAACGTAGATTTTTGATTAATTTTATAGTAACTTTTATTTGTAACAACAGATGGCATCACGTACTAATTAGAATTATGATTTGGTATGTATGAATGCTCTCCTAAGTAAAAATATAACTTCTTGATTATTATTGTAAAATGTAAATATAATTTGGTAACTGTGAATGCAGCTTAAGGGATGATTTTTATCTAACTATAAGGGGTGTAGCACATGCGCATTACGCATAACGAGTGTACGCAGTACCGCGATATATATCTTTCTCACTCAGTAGACCTTTCCACACATTTTACACACGAATAGCGCATCCTTTACTTAATCATCCTAGCTTATATATAACGTTTCCATGGTTATGATAAATAATATCTGTTAGAAAATATTAGGCCGTTATTTCTACTCTGCTGCTAGAATGTATTTTATACAAGTACTTTAAGAGACGTCATTTTGGGACACTCGAAAACATTCAAACGTCCGTAACCGACCAGCAGAAAGCTATTCCAGTATCCGAGTTCCAGCACTGTTATGAGGATTGGAAAAACCGTCTCCAGCGCTGTGTGGCTTCCCAAGGAAGTTATTTTAAGGGAAACAATATTGAATTGTAATTCTATTCGAATAAAAAAATAAAAAAATTTAGTCCGGTTACTTAATTTACACACCTCGTATGTAAATAAAATTGGAGGCTATATCTGTTTTTTTCTACACCGTGTTTATGGGCATTTTTCATATAATTTCAGATAACATTATGTTTCACTTTTATACAGGGTGCGGCAGAGGAAACGCATGTTTTTTTCAAATAACGATAATAAAGTAGATTTTCAAGTTAAACAAAATTTAATTACACAGAAATAATGCTTGTACAATGCAGTTTAAGTTGAAAATTTCTGTTACAATTACTTCTTTATATTTCTTTTCAATTACTTGTTAAAAATAGCATCCGACAGATGACGACCTTTTGTCATTTCCCGTTTTAGTGATATCCATTGGCCGCCTCGCTCACCTGACTTACCCGTGTACGATTATTTTTTGCGGAGTTATCTAAAAGCAAAGGTAAATAAATAATCAAACTTCGCAACATACAGGAACTGAAAGATTCCATTCGCCTGGAAATCGTTAATGTGGAGGGAGAAAATATTGAGAAGAACAATGCGTAATTTCGAAGCGAGGTTGCGAGACTGCATACAGATGGAAGGTGTCGGATGTTATTTTTAAGAGGTAATTCAGAAATTGTCAACTAAAACTGTGTACAAGCATTATTTCTGTGTAATTAAATTTTGTTTAACTTGAAAATCTACTTTATTATTGTTATTTGAAAAATATTCGTTTCCTCTGCCGCATCCTGTATATTTAGACATGCTCCGTAGATAGGGTTACTTAAATTGGATAAGTTTGCAAATCTGTAGAATATTTAAAAAAAGGGCGCCTTGAATTACACTGGTTTACAAATTTTAACTTTAATTATGTACCCTTGACCAAAATCATGTACTTGTATTGATTTTTTTTTTTCTTTCTTGAAAATAAAATAAATGAGCTAACTAAAATATTACTTTACACGAGAAAAGTTCAAAACTGACCTGTATTTTATTTAAGTATTTATTTTTATGCAAATAATTGAAGAGCTACTGAGGTTTTATATTCATCATAACAGGCATATTAGCGATGGCGGAATATGTTTTTCCTCCGATTACCATTTTTCAATAAATAAATAATCAAAAAAATACAATATAAATATAGTTAACAGCATTAATGCGCGGGCAACCAGTACAGGAATGAATATTCTCGGAAACTGCACATGCGCATTGCTGCGAATTTATTTCTTCCCGCACACTGCACATGTGCTTTAAGGCGAATTTATCATTCTCGCATCGCCTGCGTGTGCATGAGGGTAGTATTGGAAATTAAGCTAATTTCCTGTCAACTAACAGTGTCGAAATGACACAGTTCCATAGTAGTCGTAGGAAAAAGCCATTGAACTTCCCCAAACACTTATTCATCTGCGAAGCTTGTTCGCACAATTGCTATAACATATAAGTGCCCACCTTTTGTCCCCTATTTTTCAACCAACATACAACTGATAGGCCTTCTTAATTTTAGGGAAAATACTATGTTTTTGACTCACAAAAGTCACTTATAACAAAATAACAAAAATCTCGCAACATATTGCTTAAATAACACTATTTGGTCTCAAAAATTAATACTTTTAAATTTCACAAAGGTGCAAACACGGCTAACTAACAACTAGAAATATATTTAGATACTATCAAACATGTCATAACACGCAAATATATCGAGAATAATAAATCTACACGAGTTTAAGATAGGGCCACTCGTATTAGGGTATATGTAAAGTGCGTTATACTTTATCACCTGCATCTATAAAACCAGAGTCAACTTGAACTTTTTCTTATCATATTGTTATTTACCATAACTAAATTACAAAGAAATTGCTATTTTTACTTCGAATATATTTTGGCTGTAGGCCAGTGTAATAGAGATATTATCTAAATCAAAATGGTATCAAGAAAAAGTCAAATTCATTTTGTACCGTACTTCTTTTAAAAATTAACAATACAAAAAATATATTTTTAGTTTTATCTAGTTGGGTTCTTTAATAAAACATGATCATCTAAAAGCGTATCACTAAAACACTTATTAAAGAATTACACAACAAATAATAACAACCACTCCTCTAAATTGGATTGCTTTCACAATTCGCGGTGCTAGTAATTATAGAAATTAGGGTGCGTACATAGGTGACTCGTGACTGAGACGGATCTATTTTTTCGCAGATTTGATAAGATACAATGTACATTCTGTGTAGGAGAAGCGTGACCGGCATAACTTTTTAACGACTTAAATTGGAAAAACTAAACATACATGATTATATACTACATTATACGAGGTCTGTTCAAAAAGTATCGCGAATTATGTGTTTTTTCAAAAATTATTTATTTATTCATGAATATCTTTTTTGTCCCCTTCAAAGTAATCCCCCCCAGATATTATACACTTGTGCCAACGTTTTTTCCAATCCTCGAAGCACTTGAAAAAATCATTTTTTGTGATCCTGTTCAGCTCCTCCTTCGATGCCGTCTTTATCTCCTCACTCGTAGCGTAGCGTCGTCCTTTCATGAGCCTCTTCAGTTTTGGGAACAAGAAAAAGTCACAGGGTGCCAGATCTGGGGAAAACGGTGGCTGCGGCACTATTAGTGTGTTGTTTATTCGACCGAACTTTGCTCGCTTTTTTCGGTCTTGGCTCATGCGGCAGCTTCCATTAGGACGACTGAGCTTTGGTTTCCACGTCATAACCATAAACCCATGATTCGTCACCAGTTATGACCCTCTGGAGCAAAATTTGGGTCGTCGCGGACAGAGTCCAACAGCTCCTTAGCAATGTTAATGCGATGCTAAACTTGTTAAAATCGAAGACGAGCCAAAACACGGCAAGCAAAGCAACTGTCAAAAATTAACTGAACATTCAAAATGTCCAAACTTGTCGGCATAAGTGAGAGACATGTGTACCAACATAACGCCACAAAAAAATCGAAAATCGAATATATTTTCCTCAATGTTATTTTCCTTTTTACGCTGCCTATTTTTTTTGCTCTTTTTTTTGCTCTTCACTTAAAATTTAAAAGTGAGGACCTTTTTTTTGCTCTTCACTTAAAACTTAGAAGTGAGGACGTTTTTTTTTTGGTCTTCACTTAAAATTTAGAAAGTAGGATCTTTTTTTGCTCTTCACTTGAAATTGAAATTTTACCCTGTGTTTATAAAAATTATGTATAATTGGACCCCCCCCCAAACCAAAAATCTGTGTGCACCCCTGCCACTGGGCCTATTCTGTAACTTTTAACAAGATCTTAAGATGTTAATTTTACATGCATATAATATAGGTTTTCATAGATACCTAGCAATTTAACACCTGTCAAAAATCACAGAATAGGGACCTAAATAATTTAATTTTGAGTAATAAAAATGAGTAATGCATTATAAAAAAAATTATTTATAACATTGCGAACATCATTTTTATCGCACTACAATAAAAGCTATTTGCGCCTAACGCAGCCCATCTAAATGACTACACTACATATTAAAAACAATAAATAAATAAATAAACTCAATAAAAATACGCATACTCAATAAAAGAAATCTTGCGCAGACAAGCACAAATAAATAAGATAAAAAGTCTGTTCGAAAAATTGAACAGACGCAGGATGATGGTAAAAGGCTGTTAAGGGTCCAATTACCATCGAATATCACAGTCTAGAAATAGAACACATTAAAATAAGGTGCAAGACTTCACAAATGAAACAGTTCTCTCAGGAAAAGTATCAGTCTGTGGACTGACAGGCAGTGGCGTAACTATAAATCCCCCCCTCCGCAAAAAAGTGATGCCCCCCCTGACATTTTTTATTATATTTAAAAATTAAATATGTAATGTTTAAAATTTTTTTCTTTTTATATCTAATTAATAAAACACGATTAGGTATATAAATAATATTTATTTGATTCCACATGGAACAGAAAACAGCAGCAACAATATAATATAAGCATGTACAACAATATCCCAAATTAGTAACTAGGTAACTATTTTTGATGAAAAATGATAATGATGAGTAATTGTCTATAGGGTTTTGAAGACAATGATACTAGAATCTCTGCTCCAAATAATTATAAAAAAAGAACGAACATTGAAATTAGGTTTGAATGAGGCACGCTTAAAATAAACTTAAATTCAAACAAAATGTCACCAACTAAGTTTACCTCACTTATGACTATGACGGAATTTTTAAATTCATATCAGTTATAATCATATCAATTCTGTAAAAAGTTACTGTGTAGTAACGTTACTACAAGATAAAATATTATAATAGTATAATGACTTTCATTCATGATAGTAACTGATCTTGCTCATAGTGACAAATTTAGTTACTATGACCATAGTAACTGAGGTACAGAATTGGTCTGACTATTTTCAAACGCAGTAACTCTCAAGTAGTACACAACTCGCAACTCTCCTCAACTTAACATTAAATGTGTATTTTTCTTGCCTTCTTATTCGCAAATTCTGAAATTATTACACCCAATTTTAATTTTTGAGCATTTTCGTTCTCTATTGCTAAAATTGAACAATGTCTAAGACGTTCCTGAGATATGCTATTTCTTAAATATGTTTTAATCAACTTCATTTTGCTGAAGGATCTTTCTGCACTAGCAACTGTCACAGGTATTGTCATCAATAGCAATATTGCTGTGTTTATATCAGAAAAATCGCACTCCATATAACTGTATTTGATGAGAAGTATATTGGCCAAATCTTTTATTGTAGTTGTTTTTGTGATGACATCATTTTTAATAAAAGTGATTGCATTTATTAACTGGATTGGATTTCTTTTTTGTCAAATCTTCAGGGTAATTCTGCTGTAATAATTTAGCTGATTCAATTATATCATCTTCCGCCGATTTTATTAAATTTTGAGGTTGCAAAAAATTAAAAACTTTTGAAATTTGTTCCATTTCAGTAAATCTATCACTTATTTGCATATTGACAATATCTATTGTCCTATAAAATACATTAATTTGAAATCTTTTTTCAGCGTATTCATATAAATAACTTCCACTTAACTCATCAAAATGTCTTTTATATTTAGGTTGCCTCTTAAACTTAAAATTGGTTTTATTTGCCATTTACTGTAAATAGAAATAGCCTCTAATTTAAATAAATCGTAATTTGATCTAAACTCTTTCAACTTGGATTTCAGAATACCAAATAACGTGGCCGCTTCGTTTAGATTTAAAGTCTTTTTTTGTAAATTTTTTGAAGCATGATTTACATTAGTTAATATGTGATAGTCGAGGGTCACCTAGGGTTGGGATATTTTTAGTAGTCCCCGAGCGAGCGACTAAAATTAGTTTGATCTCCGCAGGGCCCCCTGAGCTCCGGGCCCCCCGCCTTGCGGGGTTGTGCTCCCCCTAGTTACGCCACTGCTGACAGGTCATAGCACAGGCCTAACGTCTCCCTGACATCCTCGAACTATACGAAGTAGAAGTTAGAAAATTAACCTAGAAGAGGTGAAGTGGTCAAGCTCGAAAAATAAACAGACACATACTAAATCTGTGGTAGAATAAGATAATTTTACAATAGTTGGGTACGTAATGTTATTTATGAGATATATTATATCTTTCTGTATTGACACTGAAAATCTTTAAGTATTCACTAATAAATACATTTGTTTTTAGGCGAGCATGTTTATTAACGAGAACGAAATATTAAATTACACGAAAGAGGCTTCCGTATGGAAGATTTCAAGAAATACTAGGTTTAAATATAAAAAGGAAGACCTAAGACATGGCCTAATGGAACTTCCCCAAATTGTTCTGAAAAGAATAAAATTTCTTAAAAAACACATGAAATTAAAAGAGGCAGGAATCTATAAATTTATATATGAAACCTGGATTTTCAAAGATGGGAATGTTTATCATTCTTCGCAAGACGAAAATCTGCGTGTAGGTTATTTAATAATATTTAAGCGGAACTAAATGTAATATAATTTTCTTAAGTTGTCACTAGCTAACTTTTCATATATTGAAGTGGGCTTTTGCTGTATAAAATGATCAAAAATTTCAATGAACCGGTAAAAGTTACTAGATTTGAAAATCTTGTTCCGCTTAAAGCAAGGAAACCGACTTTAGTTCGAAAGTTATTGAATTTTATAATTTTTAATACTTGCTTTAGTTTAATTCAGTGTATTGATTATCTAACCAAAGTCAACTTCTTATTTTAATATGTACCCACAATTTTTTATCACTTACTAAATCTCTATAACATCCTGAAATGTAAGAAAATACATACACATTTCAATACAAATAATTTTTTGTTTTTAATAAAATATGTTCTATTTAAATTTGTTACACTCATTATTTTTCCTAATTTTAACATTAAATCTGTTCGCATGAGAGCCACAATGGTTTATTATCATCAGATGCAAGCACAAAGTAATTTTAACAGGTTCATGAAGTTTGCGCTTCTGGCTTATCTATTTGAACTGACGAACAGGTTTATTGCTATTTTCCTAATTCTATTATCCCTAAAACAGCTTATGTATTTATATTATAAACGAATGCACAATGATACACAATTGTAATTGGGCTAATCTGGGGTAAAATAAAGTAGTGTGCACCTAAAAACTAGGTAGTTAGGTTAGGTTTAGTTAGCATAAGTTTAGGAGAGAAAGTAGTCGAATAGAAGCCTAAACTTGAGAGACATAAATAATTAATGAAGTTTGAGCGGACCGGTCAGTACAAATTTACCAAGAACTGCAATTGTATAGTAAAGGAGACTTTATTTGACAGATGACGGTTAGTTAGAGCAATGTGGTTCAATGGGAGAGAACTATAGCAATAAAATTTCCATTTTTGAATAAAGCCATATCATTTGTTCACAGACAAAGCTAGAAATAGAGAAAGAGATACAATTTGTTTCACTCATAGAGAAGGAAAGAACATTAGCGACCGCCCAGACATGAATGCGCGCGCGTGTGTACAAGAGGACCTACGTTGAAGTTACCATATTATAATATAACAAAAAAAAGACAAAAATTATGAACATACGTTACAGTAAGAAGCAGAAATACGTTCTTGACATCTTACATAAAACTGTGTGAAATAGATATATATTTCTTTATCGGTTCTCAATCGATCAATCTGTCAAGTAAATTCTCCTTAACTATACCTAAGTAAAACTGGTAATAATGTTTGAATATTCATTATTTGAAGTACAGTTTTTCAACTGTGACGTCATCTCATAGTTATCGTAAATGAACTTTATCTACACATTTATTATTTCATTTATGAAAAATTGTGATGCCATACAGGAAACTGAAGGTCACTTAGAGTATTTTCACCTACATGACTATCTAAAACACATAGAACTATTCAATCACTGGTTAATATTATCTATTTTATTAATACACATCCGTCATCAATCAAATTTCAATTGCAACTTATATTTAAAATGGTTTCGTTATCGACCAATTCTTGGTACGGATGATACGCATATTAAATGACGATAAGAATGTAACAAGAAAAAGAAAAATATGATGAATCTACATTTATTTGCCTATTAAATGCGTAATTTATAGATTGTTTACTTCGAAATGATGTAAATAAAATAAAAACTCATAATTTAACATTCGTTTTTGAGTTTTATTAACACAGTTCACAAATTTCTAAAAATTTAAATAAAAACAAGTGTCGGATATCCATTAGTTGAATAAATCTGAAATTTCATGGTCAAACATAATATAATAAAGAAATAAAACTAATACTCAGTTGGTATCACTAAGGTTTATTCGATCTCACTCGATACTAGTCATCAGGATGACCAGGTCTCAGAATTTTGGGCCAGAGTCTCAGGCTTTTGAGCCAGAGTCTCAGGGTTTTGGGCCAGAGTCTCAAGATTTTGGGCCAGATGCTCAGGGCTCCGGGCTTTATTATAAAATCTCCGGGTTTGTAGTTTGGAGGAGAGGACCTTTTTTTTGCTCATCACTTACATTTTGGAGTTGAAGACCTTTTTGTTGCTCAACACTTGGATTTTGGAGGTGAGGACCTTTTTTTTTGTTCATCACTTATATTTTGGAGGTGAAGACCTTTTTTTTGTTGCACGTCACTTGTATTTTTTTGGAGGTGAGCAAAATAAAATAAAATATACTGTCTATTCAATTTTATTTAGTTTTTTCAATCTTAGGGTTTACCTCAACTGAAATCTGGCCATCCTGCTTGTCAATACAAACTAAATTTATATACAGGTATATAAAATCTACGGGTTTCTAGTTTGGAGGAGAGGATCTTTTTTTGCTCATCACTTACATTTTGGAGATGAAGACCTTTTTTTTTTGCTCAACACTTGGATTTTGGTGGTGAGGACCTTTTTTTTTACTCATCACTTATATTTTGGAGGTGAAGACCTTTTTTTTGTTGCTCATCACTTGTATTTTTTGGAGGTGAGCAAAATATAGTGTCTTTCCAATTTTTTTTTTTTTTTCAATATTAGGGTTTACCTCAACTAAAATCTGGTCACCCTGCTAGTCATTACAAACTAAATTTATATACAGGATGGGATGTAAAAACTTCTTTTTTTTTTTGAAGGCGACTGAAAGAAAAGTTGCTGATAAACAAAATATATTTTTTGATTCTGAAAGAACATAATTTCAAATTTCAAATCATGCTGTTTTAAACAAAATATCTTCAAGGTGGTGGCCAACATTCTCTTTACACTGATGCAACCGATTTCTGACGTTTCCTTCTACAAGTTCCAACGTGTCCACCGGAATTCGGGCTATTTCCTGCCCAAGAACATTCTTCAGCTAAATTAGGTTAGTGGGGCGATGTTTAAAAACCTATGCCTTGACGTATCCCCATGTCACCTCGAATCGAGATGTGCCGTCCGGGGAACATTGTCATCAAAACTGTCATCAAAGCTCGATCTATGTGGAGCTTGACACCATCCTGTTTGAATCAGACATTTCCTAGGTTCATTTCTTCAAGAGCCGGTTTGAAAATGTCTTGTTATTCGGCAAGAACTGGCCCGAATTACGGTGGACATGTTGGAACATGTAGAGGCAAACGTCAGAAATCGGTTGCATCACAACATCTCCAACTACTCGGTGCTCGTTCCAAATGTCTCCATAGCAAATTAATATGAGAAAACAGTTTTAGATAGGAAAAGTCGTGTATCGATGGTGAAAATAAAAAATATCATTAGAAAGAGCATAATAACTATAATGCCGCATTCAGAGCTCTTTAAATGAACACGTTGTAGACTGATCGTTGTCACGTTGTAAGTTATGTTTTTATGCATTGTTTTAACGTTCTATGTACCGTTCACAGCAGTTAGAAATTAATGGGTTACGAATAGTCCGACATCTGTGTGTCTTTAAACCAACTACATGGCTTCGTAAAATGTTTTCTATGTATTATCGTTTTTATAATTCTGTTGTCTTAGATTTACTAACTAAACCTAACCTAATTACCTAAATTGATCATATATACTATCCATCTTTGTAATTTTGAGCAAGATTTGTTAATGATGACATTATGTTAGGTTATGTAAAGGCATACGATAACTACGGTGTCACTGATAGACTGAGATAGCCAATGTGTTTATATGTTTGTCTCATTAAAACAGCTCACAAGCTACAAGTTTAGAAAATTATCCACAATCGACAAAGAACAACGTATTAAATTTAGAGGTCTGAATGGTTTAACGCGTTACCATATGACAAACTTGTTAGTGACAACCATCAGTCTACAAGACGTAATACAGTCTATTGATTTAAGAGCTCTGAATGCGACTTTAAATAAACAAAAACTTAAAAACGTCTTACGGATTACGGACTTATTATTTCGGTTACACTAAATAATAGAAATTAGTGCGTCATTTGGGGCCCAAGTGCTAAGCATCCGCCGTATCCCCCATTCGCACAGCCCTGAGTTTATGGATGAACGAGTATAGATAATATGAGGCCCACCTGTTACCCGTACTACGATTATAATAGTATGAGTATCCTATAAAAAATTCTTCTAAAAAACTGTCCAGCTCTTGTCAACATTTTTATAAAATTGAAATAAAAATTCCTGCTGGCGTGTATGTTTTAAAGGAAGTTATATTTGTTAACAGCGCGAGTTATGAGCGACATTGCAATTTCGTCAAGCCAATTATTTAAACACATGTATTACAACCCAAATCTATTAATTTTCTCCAACTACTAAATTTAAATTACAAGTTGTCGTCGAATTTAACATATTACATAAGAAAAGCAATTGTTTTATGTAATATGTGATTGTTATTCAACAATTTAATTCTCAGATGACGACATGTTGAATAGTCAAGATAAAATTGGTAATAAAAATTACTACTTCATAAATTTAATACCTGAAATATTACTACATTTCCATTGTTCTGTTCCTATAAAATTATTAATTTGTGCTACTCTAAACACAAATGCTTATTTTTCTTGAAATATCTGGGTACAAAAATCATATAAATCTGATGCAACAAGAAATCAAAAACAGAATTAAAGCTACTAATCATCTTACTTCGCATTCGGCCTCATCTTCAAAACGGCTCTCCTTCTTCTTCTGCGGTTTCAATCCAAGGATTGGTTGGCAGCAGCTCTCCACGCGTCTCGATCCTGGGCCAGTCTTTTAAGTTGGACGTAAGAGTGGCAGCCTAAAGCCTGGAACAGAATGCACAGCGCGCTACGCCGTCAGCGCGCTACGCCGTCAGCGCGCCGTCATTTGCGACGGCGTTGCGTTAGCGCCGTTGAGAACGCCGTTGAATTTTCGCCTGCACACAATGCAATCATTTTTAACGCCGTCAAAGTGTCACGTGACAACTTATATCTGTGTTTATACGTGCGCTTTCTTGTATTAAAATTATAATGGATGGTGAAGACTTGTGTGTGATGTTATTTATGTTGTATGCAAGTTATTTATACACACAAACACTTTACCATTCAGTAAAAACTGAGGTTAGGTGTTCTGCGTCAACGTTCAACGGCGTCAAAAGTTGGAAGTTGACGAACATTCAATATCAACGGGGTTCGAACGCCGCTAGGACGTTACACATTCTGTGCACTTGCGTACGACAGCTTGGTTTTAACTTTCCTCTGACAGATAGCGCCGTCCAAACGCCGTCAACGCGCCGTAAAACTCGTTGCATTCTGTTTCCCACGTAACTCCTCCATCAGCTGTCCAATGTAGTCCAGTCTAGGTCTACCCCTGCAGTTTAATCCATCTACTGCGCCCTCCAGTATAGTATTGACTAGTCCTGTGTGTCTGATAATGTGTCCGATTCAAGAATTTATTTTTTTACTTAGAGCATTCATCGCACACGGTGTCTCTCCAATTCTCCGGAGCACCTCTTCGTTTGTGACTCTGTCCACCCAGGGAATCTTGAGCATTCTTCGGTAATACCACAACTCAAACGACTCCACTTTTTTTCCGTTGCCCCGAGTGTCCAGGTCTCACTGCTGTAAAGCAAGCCTCTACTTCTTCATGTGGAACGACGAAACAAAAATAAATATCTTCATTTCTGATTGTATAACTTAAGTTAGAAAACCGTACAATAAAAACACTAATTTTATTCATACACAAAGAAGAAAAAATTATGTGAAGTGTGAATTTTCACACATTTCACGATTTTGTAGGTATTTAATAAGTGTAGAAAGCCAACTCATACTGGATGTCTAGGAATATTTGTTTTATAATCCCATCAAAATCATTTGATGTGATTAATTGATAATTTTTGATAATCATTTTTAGTCATTATTTGAGTACTAAGAGCTTCCATTTAATTTTTGTTTAACAAAATTTTAATAATTTGTCAAAAATCCCAGCTTATTTTTCTGCATTTGTTTCGTATTCAAGTCTTCCTTAGATTAATAAGTAATATATTGATAAATGACTTCATTTTTTTCAATTTAAGAAACGTATTAACAATGCATTATTTGATTTATAAGTATTTCATTACTATAAATGATTTATTTTCTTTGTTACTTTAAAAATAAAAGGTTGAATCACAACGTATATTAGTATAGGGTGACCATTTTCTTCAGAAGGTAATGCGGGACGGAGCAAAAAAAAAGGTTCTCATCTCCCAAATCCAAGTGAAGAGCAAAAAAAAAGGTCCTCTCCTCCCAATTCCAAGTGAAGAGCAAAAAAAAGGTCCTCATCTCCCAAAATCCAAGTGAAGAGCAAAAAAAAGAGGTCTTCACCTCCCAAATCCAAGTGAAGAGCAAAAAAAAGGTTCTCACCTCCCAAATCCAAATGCGGGACAATGCGGGACAAAATGTTAAAATGCGGGACTTTTGCGGGACGCATCTTAATGCGGGACAAAATGTTAAAATGCGGGACGAATGGTCATCCTATATTAGTATAATAAAATAACTGAACACCACACACTTGTTCAAAACTCGGACAGCAGCTGTTAATATTTTTTTATTATATTTTTTATTTCAAAAAAAGACGCACCATCTTAGCCATAAATACAAAAAATTCATAACATTTTTAGCCATAATTTAACCGTGAATTAAAAAAATAATTAATTTTGTCAAAAACACAAAAACTGCAATATTTCTCTAAAACGCAATCGGATCAAAAATTCCTCCCGTACATTTCCGACTCAGATCAATGTACATTACCCATAATTTTTTCAGATTTTTAATTGAACCTCTTTGGGTAAAAAGGGGCGGGACAAGAATTTTTTTCACTTTTTTGGGTAAAATCGTGTAAAAAAAAACGATTTTAAAAAACCACTCTACTTTATGGTGGAGATCTTTATGGAAATTTTTTTCAACCCTCCTGAGAGACAGGGTCCCCCTCCCTGTCTCTCAAGAGTTTTTGGACATATTTTTGGAAGAACTTCCATAAAAAAATATAAATTAAATCTCGGGATGTGCTTTTTTGAACTTTCAGCACTTTGAAAGTATTTTAAAAATCTCTTTCCTGAAAATAATGTACCAGTTTTACCTTGGCCCTAACAATCAAGAATTGAAACCCAATTGAAAATCTTTGGAACGAACTTTCAGAACTGTAGAAAAAGAAAAAAAAAATCTAATATGGGCAACTGTGAACTGTTAAGACAAAATGGAAATCTATATCAATCAAATGATGGTACGCGAAAAAAATTGGATGATTCATAATGGGCGATGGTCAACTAGGCGATACACAAATTTTAATTAATAAATTTTAATTAATAAAGGACGACGTTTAATTGGGTGATGGTCACTGAAGCAACAGAAAATTATTTTTTTTTGTAAAATGTTTGTATAGAAAAAAGGATGTAGAAAAAAGGATATAGGGAAAAGGAAGAAAGGTAATGTACATTTTTGCTGTATAGTATTTTCAAAATGAAATGGCCACTCTTGTTAAGAAACTTAACAAAGCAGTAATTCTAAGATTTGTTGCTGTAAAAAGAATATAGGAGGTATTACGGGAATTTTGACAACCTAAAAGAACGAAATTCCCATTTAGTTCCGCTTAATCGTTTGGAATAGCCTGTAACTACATTTTTGTATTTATTTTTTTTTTTTAATCACTGCACACAATTATTACTATATTTATAGTAACTTATTTATTTAATGATTTAATTATTTATACTTCTAGCTTTAGCAGCCACAAAGTTTAAAAATAAATAAATAAATAAAACACTTGTAAATTCTACTAAATAATAGAATAACAACTTAACATGTTTTGACTTTTCGATCATTGTCAAAAGTAACAGAATTACAATAATAGCAAGGTATTTAAACAGATAGTAGATGGCAAAACAAGGGGATTAGATTAAACCTTTTCTTAAGAGTTCAAAGTGTTCGGTATCTATATACCTCCACCTGGTATTAACAATGTTTTTTCCTGACTTAATGGTTTTCTTAATTTCGAGGAATCCCCAAAGGTTTAACCTAGTATTTTACTTGAAAGTGAACCATCAACTTCAACGTAATTAGTAATGTAATTTGAAAAGTAAAGGTCACTTATTTAATATTATTATTGTTAATTCTAGTAATATTAGTATTACAATAAATAATATATAATTATGGAATTTGTCTTTTTTACATCTGTCACTTTATTGAGGAAATAAAGTTCAAAAATTTCACTAGGGAATAAAGTGACACTTTATATGCCAAAAACTAGATACATGAAGTCGGTTTTACACCCGGTCGTGAGAAAAAGTAATTTAATATACAACATTATATTTTTATGTCTTGTTTTGTTATATTTTATTTTCACTAATAATAAGGGATGTCTTCTCAGTGTCTTGAAAGATGTCGATTCATTGTCTATTAGCTAAGTTCAACATAATACCGCCAGAGAGACAGACCAATTCTGTAACTCAGTTACTATGATCACAGTAACTAAATTTATCACTATGAGCAAGGTCAGTCACTATCATGAATGAAAATCAAAAGACATTATACTTTTATAATATTTTATCTTGTAGTAACGTTACTACACCGTAACTTTTTACAGAATTGATCTGACTGTCTCTCTTATGAACATTTGCCTATAACATGTACTGTTATCGATCAATGAAATCATCAGACATAAATATCTAAAAATTGTGAAAATAATTGCTATTGAATAAAAGTGTCCAACCTGGCCCACCATTTGGTTGAGTGAAAATATTTCTTTGGCGGCCCAAAAACGCCCCCTCAACCGATCCAGCCGGCGATTGCACTCAACATTTATGTGCCCAGTCCGCCTCTGCATGGGGCTCCACCAACTGCAATTGTTATTACAAGCGGACCTTGATGCCAAAAAGGTACAGAAACGCAGCTCCAGAAGATACTTCAAAAGACTTGACAATTCACAAACAAGAATTTTTTATTGTTTAATATTTAATAATGGTTGAAATAAAAAACATTGTAAATTTTCACTATTTTTATTAACTAACTGCTTACTAGTTTCGGCTTTCGCCATTTTCAAAGCAATGAAATAAGTTACAAACATAACTACTTAAATACTATTTACAGGTAATGATAATCCTATGAGAGGGGAGGTAGACAAGTCGGTCATCTCATTAAGGGTTTTTCCTTGCTTGTGCAATTTTATAATCTCGTGTGCCTCCAATAAATTTAATTTTGGACCTTTTGGTAGTGAATGAATAACGTCTGGCTTGAAAGTTGTAAAATGATTTTCAGAGTTGAGGTGTGCAGCGAATGTGGAATCGGTTTTTTGTTTCTTCCTGGAGGTTCTATGTTCTTCAATCCGGATGGCAAAAGATCTTCCTGTTTGGCCACAATGGAGGCACACGATCTTCCTGGAGGCAACTTATTTCATTGCTTTGAAAATGGCGAAAGCCGAAACTAGTAAGCAGTTAGTTAATAAAAATAGTGAAAATTTACAATGTTTTTTATTTCAACCATTATTAAATATACAACATTTTCACAAAGTTAATTTGTCGACATTAAATTATATAATTTTTTATTGATTGAGGAATTGTGAGGTTAAAATTAACCCGGGTGATAGTACCAAAGAAAAGAGTTAATTTGGGTGTATGATATCTTTATTGAGATTATGTCAAACTATCAGGCTCCTAAATTGCAAGTCATTTAAGTTACGTCACTTACATATTATGTGTCCATAAATTATATAAAATAACGAATAACAACAATGGAAGCAGCTGTATAAGAAAATCATTACGAACTGACCAACAGGAAAGGCTTTAACGATAAGTATAACCCCCACAGATTATAGTTTCTGATACAAAACCAATCATCTGAAATAAAATTAGTAACAACCTATAACTACATTAAAATTTACAGCGAATTTGTATCTATCTAATTTTTAACTGTAGAAAAAATTGTTGTAAATATGTTATAGCTCAATAACATAATAGATATCAGAAAATAATTTCCTGTAATTTTCTAAATATATTTGTTTCAAATAAATTTATATAAATGTTTAATATATTTATAGTGTAGAAATGTTTAAAAAATACGTCAAATTATTCAACATGAGTCAACATTCGACATAATTGTTTATAGTTCTCTTAACAGAGACTCTTGCGGCCGATGCTGACCAACTACAAGATTATAAAAGTATAAGGTTGTTTCGTAACTTGTAGTGGTAGGGGTAAATAGAGAGGCTACGTGTCATCCGTATGCTAACGGGACGTCAGTCTTTGTTTATCGTATATAATATAAACACGTGATGTTTTATTTTTTGCTATAAATATAAAAATATCGTTTAATTTTTTGATTTTCTACTTGTTTTAATTACTTTTTTCTTCAAATGGAATGTTTCCTCGTTCTAAATAAATTTTCTTACATTCATTTTTAATGTGAAGAGAATAATAAGTGAAATATTTCAATATTTTAGTTTTAGGTCCCCCCCCCCCACCGTAACTACCTGATAACTTTCCTGATATATTTTCAACCAATCTTCAGTCATTTAAAAGATCTATAAATTCTCTCCTTGCATAGTAGGTTTTACGTGTAAACATGTATATATTGTTATATGTGTTATATGTGTACTTATGTCACTATTATTTCTTAATATATGTATCTGTATGTGTAAGTTTCATATTAATGTATGTAAACTAATATTTTAAATACTATTAGCGCCTCACTGTAATTGGGCTAACTGCCTGTTGTATGGCCAAAATGTAAATAAATAAATAAAATAAATATTTGAAAAAATGCATAGAACAAATAAGATTTCTTTTCTTATAAACAATTTTTGTTGTATAGTTTTTTAATACCAATGTTAACCTAGAAACACCCCCTAAGAAAGAAAATTTTGAGATACCATGCCTATATCTGAATCCTGGTTCTACTCTATTGTACCAAATTTCGTTAAAATACGTCCAGCTGTTTTTAAAAACAGATATAATCTCCAATTTTATTAATTACTATATTATTACAGCAATTTCTTTTTCTCTTTTTATTTAAATATACCTAAAATTATATTTGTATTCGATTTTATTGTTATTTATTAACTATAATACAAATACCCATCACCTTAAATTTTATATAAATCGGTATAAAATTTCCTTGGGTTTTTATTTATAATTTGAAATAGTCAATAAATATATTTAAAAATGTGCAAGATCTATATTAATTCTGTATGCTAGTTTGAACTACGCATACGTGTGACGTATTCCCTCTCACGCTCTAATTGGTCAGAAGTTACGAGACAACCTTTACTTTAATAATCTTGGAACAACTATACACTATACAACTCGCTACAATAAAATTCCTGCGCAGCGCACTGACATTACTTTAGTTGCGTTCGGCATAAGCTAATAATCTACACATTCTGCATAATTTACACAAGAAACGTTCGGCATAAGATTTCTGTGTGCTCCGTGTCACACGAAGATCGTTCGGTAAATATCGTGCAGTGCAGTCTGTGCTGCACACTCGTCCCAAGTTATTTATTTGTGTTTCTCGGTGTAAGATTTCTATTATTGAGTATTTTTATTGATTTTATTTATTTATTTATTTATTGTTTTTAATATGTAGTGTAGTCATTTAGATGAGCTACGTTAGGCACAAATATCCTTTGTTGCTGTGCGCCAGAAATTTTAACTAACTAACTCGTCCCAAGTTTAGAGCGTGTGACAAACTGTGCAATAGTGTTTTTCGTGGTAAAAATATAAGTTATTATTTATTCTACAAAACGAAATGAGTGAAAACAATCAAGATATCATTGTTTATGCCTGCAGAATTTGCTATAGGCAAATAGCATAATTTTGTAATAATTGTATAATAATGTTTCATTTTACAAACGTGCATTTTCTCCCAAAGGCTCTCAAAATTTTCTGGATACAAGCGGAAGTGTACTTTTAAATTGATTAAGTCTTGTTTGGAACAGTACTCTCTGCATATTCAAACACTTTTGCCAAATTTTTTCTTCATCTGAATTGTTTTCCTCATCAAATAAAATTTCTTTTATATTACTTAAAAACATCCGAAAAACTTCATTCGTCACTTTTATAATATCGTGCAAAACAAGTAGCAGGAGACAGACTTCATCACACACATATAATTCATTTGTTTACAAAAAAAGAATAGGTTAGAATAACGAGAATAACTGCACAATTGTAACAAAGCGTTCGTCTTTGACTTTGTTGCACAGTGTACACAGTGGTCACGTGACAAAAAGTTTGTACGTGACAGAGTTAACACTGCACAGTTATTCGAACAGCTAAGTGTGCAGTTATATTGGATGCGGAAACGTGTGATTTTTTGAACGCACGAGAACTGACAACAAAACAAACGCACGAAGTTAAATAAGCATGGTTACAGTACATGCATACTCGCGTGCGGTAACTTGCATCGACGCACAAACATGTTTGTTTTTTGATACGTACAGCAGGCCAGAAATATAAGTTTTGATCCAAAGACTTTTTTTACAAAATTAGAAGAAGAATAGAATTGTTAATATGCTGCTGCCTAACAATAGGGATTTTTTATTTATTTATTTTGTTATTTATCTGTTTATTTATTTATTTTGTTTTTTTCATCTCTTTGGAGTTCTACAGAAAAAATAAGTTTATTTCTCTCCGACAAAATCAACAAAAAAATCCATTCTGTCTGTCTATTTTTTCCGGGATTCACTTAAAAATTATTATTCAGCCAGATGAAAAAGTACTTCGGGCAAAAATATTTGTTTTTTTTTTTTTATTCTAAACAATTTTTGTCATACACGTTTTTGCTGTTAACATTAAAGGAGATATTTCAAGATCTTTATTTAAGTGTGTTCCTCCGTAACTCTCCAAATATTCATAAAAAAATGCATAGATCAAAAATTATTTATTTTATTACTATAAATAGTGTTGTTTTATATGTTTTTGCTTTTCAGTAACTGAGATATTTAAAATAAAATAGTTTAATTTGAATGAGACCCCACGTATGTACTGAAACCACCCATCCCCGGATCAGGACAAGATCGTTGACGGTAAACGATCTTTACCATACGCACGGATACAGTGTAACCGTAGCCTAAGACGGTTTTTTTTAGACAAGCAATTCGCCCTAGCGCGAATTGCTTGAATAAACAAATCTGCAGGTTTATAGCCCCCGCCCCCTCTCCATAAATACGTCTTTGCTCACTTATTATATAGAGCAAAATTGTATATAATAAAATTTGTTTAGAATGAAGAAATGTTTCTTTTCTGTTCAAGATAGTTTTTAATAAGATGAATATTGGGTGTTAGGGGGCGCTACCTATAAACGAAGTATTTCACTTACTATTTACTTAACGTCAAAAATATATGCAAGAGAGGTTTAAAATAATGAAACGATTATTTTCTGTTCTGCTTCAAATTAAAATATCCCACTTAACATTTACGTTACAATAAAAATGTAGATAATAAAGTACGGGTACGCCAGTAGACACTATAACAGAGATATGGAGACTAGAGAGTAAATAATCAGATCAATTCTGTAAAAATTTACTGTGTAGTAACGTTACTACAAGATAAAATATTATAAAAAGTATATGTAAAATGACTTTCATTCATGATAGTAACTCAGGTCAGTAACTCAAGGTCAGCCACTCACAGGGACAAATTTTGTTACAATGATCGTAGTAACTGAGTTACAGAATTGGTCTGAATATGTCAGACATTTCAAGTTATCATGAACCCCCAGGGCTACGCGAAGCGCAGTTTCAGAAATACTGCTTTAGATTAAATCTTACTTCATTTCCTAACTCAATTAAAAAGTGTAAATGTGTAAACATAAACAAAATATCGTTTTCGAAATGAATATGGATTACTAAGAAATATTTAATAACATGCAATTATAATTTAAAAAAAAACAAATGTCTATACTTATCATGATTATTTAATTTAATAAGTTCTAAATATCAAAACAAACAAATTTCCCTGTAATTAAAACAGCCTTAAAACAACAACATTGTTTTTGTCTGGTGCTCAAAAATTGCTGCTTCATGGCTAGATTTTATTAGTCATCAACAGTGAATGTGAGTAAACTCAGATAGTAATCACAATTTTAATTTGCAACGCACTGTCAATTCAACAAAATGTACAAAATGCTTTGTTCTAAATAATTATATACCAAAGCATATTATATCATGTAATACAAGTGTACACCGCTTTACGGCGCGTCGTTATTGAAAATTTCGCTAATACGGCGGTTTACCATTCCATATTTACTTCTAAGAAGTTTGTTTATTACTAACTGACGTGCCCGTACTTCGTACGTTTTTTTGGTTATAAAATGTTGGCTATAACGTAAATAAAAAATTGATGTGACGTGTGAATTTTCACACATTGCAGGGTTTCGCAGGTATATAATAAGTGAAGGCGGCATGCTGAGTGTGTAGGACAAATTTTGCTTTGTAGTAATTACGGCAAAATGAACGATATTTTTAAAATAATTTATCATCTGTTAATCTAAGAGCTTTAAAAACAAATTTTATGTTAAAATATTTTTTTGTTAATTTTAATTCGAATGCCTAATACCATTATTTAGGTTTCTAAATGTGTGCAGTATTTTTTTTTTTTTTTTTTATCAAGGTTCATTAAGGTTTTGAAAATTACGCCTATGGCTTCCATTGGTTGTTTTAAGTATATGCTTCGCCCCTCTGATTTTGTATACATTGAAACATAGAAATGGCATCGCCTCATCTTAATTTTTTTAAATTAAAAGAATAATCGTCATTCATAATAATTTAAAACAAAATTTGTTTCGACAAATGCTAAATGAATAACTCCAAAGCCAAATAAAAAGAAAAAGAAAACTGAATTAATCAAAAAGAATTGTTCCTTCTTTCTATACAAATTTTTTAAAGCACATTTTTGCTGTCAAGTCTATAATAAGTAGGATATTTAAAGTTTGACGCGGTTAACGCATATAACCTTTTAGGTTTGCCATTGTTATCAGGTTATTTCCGTGACGCTTGGTTGTCAGACGTATCCGTTCTTCCGATTCCGGATACTCCTATGTGGCTAGGTATCCACTATTGCGACAGTGGATTTTTACTGCGGTTTCCATTTTTCTACAATGAATATATTCAAAAACATATATGTATTTCTACAATAGAATGATTTCATCAATTAATTCGTCAACTAGTAGTTACTAAACGTAAAATAACCCAAATTATAAACCGAGTTCTAAAGCTATGCAGGCCCGGCTTCTTCTTCAGCCCATCCCAACTACGTCCAAGTATAGTGTCACCGATCCACAGTAACAAGTACCGTGCTCCTACTATATCAGGCAGGAGCTTCCCATTTTGAAAAGTAAAGTTCTAAGACTTGGGTCACCGTAGATACAACTCTCGGGTTTGGAGGCCCTACTAGCGATATTTATTCCAATCTCTCTCAGTCACTATTTCTCTCATATCGTTTATCTTTATTGTTGAGGAACTGTGATTTGTCCAACAGTTCATTCGATCTTCGGTATTCAGAGGTGTTGCATAGCATACAACTAGTAAGTTCGCGTAGGTGAGGGTTTCCCAACTTTTTTTATCGACCCCTACACACGAAAAAATTTCATTGCCGTACCCCGAGTACAATGCTTTAGTTAAAGAATCAAACATAAATAATAATAAAACTTTATTGATAACAAAAATAAATAGGTATAAATATAATTATATTAATAAACTAGCAGACCCCTTGCCAACAACGTTGGCAAACTGGTAACGAAAAAAAATCAATATAAACAGGAATCAATTATTAAAATGCATGATTCTGCGTATATTAGCAAAACAAAAACGTTTCTTGATTATACCTAGGAAATCCTAAAAAGTTGCTTAATGCGTGTCGTTTCAAAATTAGTAACGCGCCGGATACGGCCCGCGGGCCATATGCTAGACATCAATGGTATAGGTGTTTCGGATTATACCTAGGTAATCCTAAAAAGCCGCTCAATGCATGTCGTTTAAAAATTAGTATCGGACCGGTCAGTCCGCGGGAATAACATCAATTAACACAACATCCTTTCATCAGGTAACCAAACGTACTGATTTGAGAGCTCTGGTAAGTCAGCTTTGTCGAGGTACGTCGTTTCCCCACTCAATTCGTGGCCGCCCGCTTGCCGCAACACCCGCTAGCACCAAGGAACTTAGCGTTACGTACACACAGAAATTAGGGCTTTTATATATATAATAAATATCTCAGTTAATTAGTAACCATGTATTGCAATTCAATACCTCATTGGGATAATTGTGGCAGATGACCACAAGTGTTTTTATATCTGTAGTAAACTGAGTAAAATATAAGAATGCTTTGTTACTTAAAAGCAAAAATATTAATAAAAAATCAGCTGTGGCCACCTTAAACAAAATACTCTCTAACACAGAAATTATTTACCATAACCCTGGAAACATTACATATATGTATGACAAAATAAATACTTAATAAGTATTATTAAGTATTATTGCTATAATAAAAATAAAGTAAAAATATTTGTTTTTAAATCAGCTGTGGCCACCAAAGGAGTGTCCCCCAAAAATCTTCCATTTCTAGATGACCGCTTTTTACCAAAACTTGATTAACTGATGCCATTGGTGTGAGAAGCTTAAAAATGAAGTTTCATAAAAATCCGTTTAGTCAAATTCGCTTTACACGTGTCCAAGGACCGACAGACAGTCATACAGATAGACCGACAGACAGCCATACAGACAGACCGACAGACAGACCAACAGACATCATGCTAAAAATAGTAAAAAATTATGTAGGAACCTCAATCCGTGGACATCCATAGAAATTTAAAAATGTCAAAATCGGTACGATCACAATACCTCCCTTATATGTATGTAGTGGTTGGTAAAAACTTAATCCATAAGTCTTAAGCCTAAGGAAAAACTATTGAAATACTATCTTTAAACACACTTGTCGTCTACTAGACGTTCTGAGAAGGAGACTTTGCCAGCTTTCTTTAACAATCCGTACTTTAGCCAGCGATCCATCGAAAAATAATCGCGGCATAAACAAATAAATATCACTGCACCACTATGACTTACTGACTTCCTGTCTGAATTATAAGAGATATAAAGAATATAGGTAATTTATATTCCCATTGCATGAAACGTCACAACATCCATTATCTATTATTCGGCAAATTTTAAGGAATTGTACTGTATTATATGCCGCTATAAAAATCAACACTATTTTTATTTTCACATCTGATCACATTTATTTTATTTACTTTTCTGTCTAATCTGCTCGCGGAGCACTAGTAGACGCACCGCGGAGCACAGTTTGGGAAACCCTGGTTTAATGCTTGCCACGGCACTCCCGTCCAGAACCGAAGGAATTGCACGAGTGCAATAAGTGACAAGCATTAAATCGTTTGTACTTGTTGTGTGAACTGCCTATGTCAGATAATTTGTGTAAAATATATTTATACAAATTACAGGTTCTGTTTAGCCATTCACATCAAAGTAAGTGCCTTTCTATGTATACTAAAAAAATGGACGTAATACTGACCATATTACTTCTGAATGTGTACAGACTGAAAATACGGTCAAGAAACCTGGAAACAGGAGGCCGAGGCTCACCTCGGGCTGTTGCGCCAATGATGAAGAATAAGTGACTATACTCTATCTCTGAAAGACTGATAGTAATAAAATTTATTATTTGTAAAAAGTTATTGTTTTATCACACAGAAGCGGCAAAACTAAAGCGACAAAATATGAATAGTTCGAAACGAAATATTGTTAAAAACAACCGAGTGTGCCGCACATATTACATGGGAATACGAACTAGGGTTAAACACAATAGACCTTTGACCCAAAAATTTTAAGGAAAAATATGGTCACAGGGGTGTGTTTAATGATATGATAAATATTGTCACAGGCGTGCGTTTAATAAAATGATAAATAGTAATATAGAAATACACAAAACCAATTTAAACGTGTTTAAAATGTGCACGCCACTGGTAACTGCCTGACAAAATGATTTATTACTATCAGCCTTTCAGAGATAGAGTATAATTTCTGCCTATTTTGATTATTCTTATGGTTTTATTTTATATCTAAATTCTAGGAATGTAACCTAATAGTTTTGTTTTTTTTTTTACCCGGCTATTTTATTGACTGAAACTGACCAGTGGCAACCTTCATAATTATGAAAATGTTTACATCACGATTTTAGACGTTATAACAATTTTTTGGCATACATGGAATTTAGAGGTTAAAGAATTTTAGAAGGTCAAACGAATAGTCTGAGTGATTTTGTGATAATATGAAAATTATGCAAAAATGTGCTATAATAAATCAAAATATATTCCATTTGGTCACTAATTAATCGCACTAATCGTGGGATTCCTTACATCTTAATATTGTTTAACGCTAATACGTTTAGCATGCTAAATTCTGGAAACCTATCCTATGCGTTAATGTTAATTAAAGATTTTTTTTTCCTTAAATTTTGGCCATTAGCAGAAACAGCTAGTTTTGGCCAGCTAAATGAAAAATCAAAATTTACAAACAAAAATTATCAAAAACGTTTAAGTTACGGATTTAAAAATTACGTATAACTATTAAGTACACATGTAATTTATATTTCAAAAGATATACAAGGTTAAAAAAATAGGCCGATAAAATGAAAGTTTTGTAAAAAACGTGCAAACAAATTGAAATGTGTTCTATTTAGTCTCAGGTTATTATATGTAAAAAACACAAAGGATTAATATTTCTAATTATATGTCAATTTATAGGTTTGTTAGGTCTAAATTTTAGAGTGGTAATTTCGAAATGGGTATTTTTTAAACCGCAATCATTTACTTCCTTTTAATAAATTATCCGTTTCCCTTCCTACGACTTATTACGAGTTATTATAAGGAATTTAGGACAACAACTGGTGCTCGTCAATATTGCGGATTATGAGAACAGAAAATAATAATAAACTACACCAACGTGATTGTATTAAGTGTGAGTGAGTATTCAGACACAGTCAAAATCGAAGAACAGGGAGAAAAGCTGGCATAACGCATGAGCGATTAGGGCTGTTTACATCCACGTTGTAAACAGTCAACGGTCAGTGGCGCATACAGGGGCGGATCGAGGGATTGAATCGGCCCGGGCGATTTGGATGTTTCGGCCCGGGCTCACGGGACTTGTTGACTATTATATTTTTTACTTTATAGGGAATGTTATTAGGTGTGTGAATTAATTCGGTTCATCTGGCGGTCAATTGCTGTACTATAGAATTTTCTAACCTCTAATATCTGCAACCGGCTTTATGTTTTAGTGTTGACATATGGCAGTAATATTCAGTTGATAAACGTTTGAGTTTATAACAATAACATCGTGTTTATCCGATTCGAAAATGTGCAAATTCGAGCCAAATAAGCATCATTTCCAGGAAGTTCTCATTTTCTGTTTTCATTTGCTGAAATCAGCCGGTGAAGCTCATCGAATGCTCGTAGAAGCTTATGGTGAAAGTGCTCCCACCAATAAATCATGTAGAGAACGTTTCAAAAGTGATGATTTCAGTGTCAGATTTGATGTCAGCCGAAGAAGTTCGAGGATGAGGAATTGCAGGCGCTAATCGATGAAGATCCGTATCAATCGCAACATGAGCTCGCGCAATTGTAGAATGTTGATCGATCAACAATTTCTGTGCGTTTGGCAATCATGGGAAAGATTTACAAAGAAGGAAGATGGGTGCCGTACGAACCGAAAGAAAGAGACATCGAGAGGCACAAAACTATGTCTGAAATCTTGATTGCCAGGCAAAAAAAGAAAAGGTTTGTTGCATCGGTTCATGATAGGTGTATGCTCTCCTAGATATTTTTTAGATCTAGTTAAGATCTATATTTTTTGTCTATATTATGTCAATATATGTCTTCAGGTTTAGCCTACGTAATCAATTCAAACAGCACGGAGAATACGAAGCTGATGGTTTAAACCCCCTCCCTCCCCTTAAGTTGAAACCCTCACTAAAACATTTCTCGGATTATTTTACCCCCTCGTACTAAATTTGGTGAAAATTGGTCTATCCTTTTGGCTTTGCATAAAGAACTGACAGACAGACGGACATACAAAAATTTATTTTTATATATAAGATTTTCAAAATGATGTATTTTTATCTACTTGCAACTCCTCCATTAGAAATTCTAACGATACGCTACTGGCATTGACTGTAAACACGATTAACAGAAAGATCTACCTGCATAGGATTGTAGTGTCCGTCAAAATGGGAAAATCCAAATGAACCATTTCTTGGAAAATCTTAATTTGATTTTATTGTAATATTGAGTCATCGCTACAACCACTTATGCTGCTATATAGTCTATACAGGTAGGCCTTGTTTAGTTTCTATGAGCGCAGATTTCAGTTACAGTGATATAGTTAAATACCCATCAGTCTCCAACAACACGGTTCCATTGCCACGATATTTTACTGCAAAAAATTGTATAAAGTACAAACTTGAGCTAACTCTTTAGTATACAAATCGCTAAATAACAGATGGTACTATAAATAGTGACCAATCACTACGCTGACCATATATATATATATATATATATATATATATATATATATATATATATATATATATATATTTTCTCTATCTCTCTCTCTTTATATTTAGTTTTGGTTATTGCATTAATTTCAAACATAGATGACTTCAGGTAAAGTCTGTCCAGAATTCTAGTGCGATTGCTGAACAAAACAAGCAGTAAAACTAGAAATTATAAAAAGAATCACGGCCCGCAAAAAAAAATGTTACTGAACCGCTCTGTGTCGGTTTTTATTGCAAACACACAGATTTCGCCGAATTTGTCTGGACGTGTTCGAGGTAGTTCTGAAGCGAAATGTACGTTTGACACAAAGTTTACATAACCTAGAGCAGATAGTAATGGCCCGGTTACACGATGCCAGTAACTTGCACTACAGTCTATCTCAGAAAGACTGATAGTAATAAATCTTTTTGTCAGGCAGTTACCAGTGGCGTGCACATTTTAAAAACGTTTAAATTGGTTTTGTGTATTTCTATATTACTATTTATCATTTTATTAAACGCACGCCTGTGACTATATTTATCATATCATGAAACGCCCTCCTGTCACCATATTTTTCCTCAAAATTTTATGGTAACATTTTTATGATCTATTGTGTTTAACCCTAGTTCGTATTCCCATATAAGATATGCGGCACACTCGGTTGTTTTTAACAATATTTCGTTTCGAACTATTCATATTTTGTGGGCCGCTTCTGTGTGAAAAAACAATAACTTTTTACAAATAATAAATTTTATTACTATCAGTCTTTCTGAGATAGACTATAGTAAGAACTTGCACCAGTCACTGGCATCGTGTAAACGTACATGCCAGTACTGGTGCAAGTACTGGCACTAGTATCTCACACCAGTCAAGTGAATAGAAGCCGATCCTATTTACTGGCACAAGTAGCCGTGCAAGTGACTGTTAAAAATGCCGTCATGAACAGCTTATTTGTTCTCGCTGATACGTTAAATAACGTTAAATATACTTAAAATGTCCATAACAAAGTGGTCGGAGGACCCCACAAAAAACAAGTAAATAGGGAGCATGGGTGCTTGTGGGACTTAACGTTAAAAAATTATAGAAATAAGCATGCTCGGGATGCTGCAGTAAACAAGTTAGCGAGTAACATGAAAATCGAGGGTTTTGATACCGTGGAAGTAAAAAATAAAATTAAATCCCTCCGCACAACATACCACCAAAAAATAGCGAAAATAAAAAAATCAGTTCACTCGGGTATGGGAGTGTCAGGTAATCCTTTTATTTGGTAGGTGGGCGATAATATCTTCTGAGTTATCAATTAATTCTTCTAAAATCATTTTGCAAGATTTTTTTTTTTTAATGCAGTTTTTGGCGGAGTTAATTTTTGTTTATAGGTGTGAAAGACGTACGCAACATAAAATTAGGATAAACATCGAAAATTGGCGCGTTAAAAAGACGGCTTTACGCATAAAAAATAATTGGAAGCATCTATATTTTGCAGTGTTTTTCGAATTCTTTGCAAGGATACTTAATAAGTTACTGGCATACGAGTAAATGACAAAACAACTTGTGCAAGTACTGGCACTAGTACTTGTGCCAGTACTTGCACAAGTTACTGGCATCGTGTAACCAGGCCATAATTGTAAATTAATAAATTTTTTTAATTATTTTTCGACATGTTCCGCCAGCACTTTGGCTTCTTCACGATTTTGTGTGTGTTGTGTATATTAATCGTATAAAGTTTTAATAAGAATTTAATAAAACTACAGTGCATAGTTCATCCTAACCAAACATATCTTAACCCAATAATGCCAGAGTAAATTTTTTACGAAATTTTGTATAAAATGAGTTACATTGTGAATTTAGAATACCCCCTAACTGAAATTTTAATTTGTTATTAATTAATCTTGTTATATCGGATGGTTCACAGAAAGATTGCAACCTTTAGCGATACGTTAGAAGATCGGTACGCTAATGTGGACCCAGCTTAAGGTACTATTACCGTCTAGAATGCTAAAAAATGGCATATATTCAACAATTTTTTTTTCACTTTCTTTACTATATATGGTTATCAATTTTTTTTTTTAAATATAAAACAATCCTTAAAGATAACGAAAAAAATTTTTATTTTTATTTTCAGTTAATCTCTGGAACGGTAAGTCTAAAACATAAAATTCAAAATGCGTTACAAAAAGGAAGTGTTCTTACGTGATAGTTTACCAGAAAAATTGAAAAATCATTAAAAATAAAAAAATGGCGGACATTTTAAATTTTTTTTCAAAAATCGACTTTTTTTCCGACCTTTTTTGAGACTCAAAAATTTTATATATTTTTTTTGTGGTCAAATTGTGGTAAACTATCATACAGGATATAGAAACAAACAAAATGCTTCAAAGTTTATTAAAATCGGCCAAGTAGATCCGGAGATTAACTGTCCGCCAGTTAAAAAAATATATATTCGAGAAAAACGCGTTTAAAGTTTTTTTTACATTTTTTTGTATTGTTTTTAAAATTGATTTTTATGACTTACAATCAATTAATCGGCAATGCCTGGACCGTACAGAAGTAGACCTTCGTCCTCAAGTGCCTGATGTTGCTCCAGTAGGTCTTGCTTCTTCTCCAAGCGACCGCTTTTCGTTGCCGCGTGGTGCCTTTTTCTGCTAAGGAAACTCGCTCGATATCTTTTTTGATCGCGTATTCGTAAGAATTTTGATTTAATATTTTAGAAAGTTATTATTGAAGGTATAAAGAATCTAAATATGTAAAAAAAAAAAATTGAGTTTTTGAAAATTCTAGACGGTAATAGTACCTTAACACATTGTATGCGGGACCCGTACTAGTACATTTTCTGACGATTGATACTTGAGCGCGGATCACGTACTAGTACGTTTTCTGACGATTGATACTTGAACGCGGGTCCCGTACTAGTACGGGTTAGTGTAACGACATGGTTTGTTTGTGGGTACAAAAATACCGGTATATGGAGTTTTTTTTCTATACTTTTTTCATAAAACAAAAACTTTATACGATACTATTATAAATTTATCCACTAACAAATTTATTTTTTGTTTACAACAATCTTATGTTTGTTGTTTATATATTTCTATTTATATATTTATTTATTTATTTCAATACAAAATACGAAAAGTTGGTTAAAAAATTAAATAATTTTCGATCTATTGAGATTTAACTGAATAACTAAATTTTCGTGCAAAACGCCCGCTCCCGGCACAATTCCGCTGCGAAATGTACCCGCACACAATGTGTTAATATCGGAGTTGTTCGCCAGGAAATAGAGAGTTTTAAAATAGAGATTATTAAAAATTAAACTGCGCCTATATATAAAATTGCTGAAATGAACCAAGTGAAAAAGAAGAAAATCGATACCAAAAGTTCGTGAATTTGTTATTTATTTAGATAAAACTTACTATGACATCCATGATATTTTTGCCACAAGTTGGACATAATATGACACTCAAGAGTGTGATTTAGATCAGCGGTTCTTAACCGGGAGGTCCCGAAATTAAAAGAAAAAATTATTTTTCACCAGTTTTTGCTTTTAAAATTACAATAAACTTAATTATTAAACAATAAATTATTAAGAACATTTAAAATATTATTTCAAAAATTTTCTTGGGGGGTCCAGAAAATATTTTAGGCTATTTAGGGGGTCCCAAGTACAAAAAGTTTAAGAACCGCTGATTTAGATGTTGCAATAACATTAATAGTGTGAAAGACATTATTGTCGATAGTTGTATATATTATTAAATGTTGTTATTTTTTAATAAATAGCCCAAAGTTATTCAGTAATCAGAAGTAATTATTTTAACATTATGCACCAATCTATTAACAATGTAGTATAATTTTGTTACATTTATTGAATTTATTTTATTTATATAAGTATAAGCGGGAGTACCCGTGCTTCGCTATGGCATTTCATTACTTTAATTCCAAGACAGTACGCGCACAACGTTAAAGTAAAATATATAAAACGGTAGCTAAAGTACCTACTTTTAACTACCGTTACGCAGTGAAAAATAATCAACTAACCAGCAGTGCCATCTCTTGACAAATTCCACAACTCTCAATATGGTCATATAAATGGTCTAATTTATTATTCTAAAATAATTGATACATCACTTTATAATACAATTAATTAATTTATTTAATTTAATTAGTTAATTTCATAAACTTTATAATACAAAAACTTTTTTTTAGATCTAGTTAAGATCTAAATTTTTTTTGTTTCCGTTATGTCGATATATCTCTTAAGGTTGAGCCTACGTAATTAATTCAAACTGCACGAAGAGTGCGAAACTTATAGTTTACTTCCCCATAACGCCCCTTAGAGGGACACGGACGAAGTTGGAACCCTCACTAAAACCTTTCTCGGATAATTATACCCCCCTGTACTAAATTTACTGCAGACAGACAGACAGACAGACAGACAGACAGAAATCAGAACCCCCCCCCCCGGAGTAGCAGGCACATACTTTTACCAAATTAGCAATAGGAAAACTGTTCCGGCTAGAAGTAAAAACGTTTTTAAATGACTCTCGACTTTACAACTAACGACGGGAGCTTTCCAAAAATAATTTCGATATTGATTGAAATATAATTTTAGAGAATTGGGGCTGTATTCGGAATAAATTTGAGAAAAAAAGAAAAAATCTGGATTTATATTAAAAACAGCATTTATTTTATTAGTTACCTAGTTATTTTAAGTTAAAACTACTCAAACTATGAAGTCGTGATCATTTTTGTTTTTTATCAAATAGTTATTCTTGAACGATACAACTAAAATAATAATTTATAAAATTTATGGTATAATTTACCCTTGTCCGGGCCCTAGTAATTATATAAACATGTTATAATTTATAAAGGACAAATATGGAATTTAGACTTCTATTAATTTTAGACATTAAATTTAACTTACTAGGCACAATTGTTTGACCGTTATTTCTATTGTACAAACAAACAGACACACGAGACACGATGTAAGGCGTTCTTGGTTATCCCTATGAGACACTTTTTCCTATATATAATTTTATATATCTACTTATGTAGGTTGCAAGAATAGTAATTAGAAAACTTATACAAACATATTTATCAACAAATTATTTCGATAAAATAAAAATAAAAGTTATTTTATCCAAGATAAAATAAATTGGACGTTAAACTTTTTCTACTATTAAAAATAAAATTATAATACTGTGAGCAGTGTTTATTAAAGTGGGTTCCGCGAATTATTTCAGGAGTTTCGTGAGACAAGATATTTTGTTTAATTTTATAAGAATTCTATACTTCGTTTTGTTTTTATGATCATTAACTTTTGTGTTCCGTCCATTTTTGTTTTGGTACAGTGAATAAATTATATACCATTAGCAGGCCACCATTTAAATAGTAAGCAAGGCATGTCGTGCTTATGGGCGGAAGGTTATAATGGGTGGCAAAATTCAATAAAAAAATATATTTTGGTATAGTAATAAAATGAAAAAAAAAAAACATTGCTTTACCATTGTGATACTGACTGATAGTTAATATGTACTATATAAGCTACTCAAAATGAATTAAGGGACAGTACGATATTAAGCATTTTATGACGATAAATATATTTAAATAACAAAATAATTAATAAGTTATCAAGTTATCAATAGAAAGCGGACAGTCTAGGAGTTAATACGTTTGAATCCCATTCAATTACAAAGACCAATGTTTTTTTTTTTCAATTAAATAGGATTAAAACGTATTAAGATATAACTTGGCCGCACTCTATTTATCAAAAGGAATATGTTGTATCCACTTTTTGACAAATCTATTAAAATTTATTAGAATAGAACGAAAAATAAAACATAATTTAGATTTAAAATTATTAATATTAATTTCATATTGTAAATTAGTAATGTGTGTGCCCTCCTCTGTCTTGAGGTATTATTTTCCATTCTTCTATAAGTATAATATTTCCAAAATGAAATGACCAGTCTTGTTAAGAAGCATAACGATGCTGTAATGGGTTTATGGCAGTAATCTTAAGACTCGTTGCTGTAAAAAGAATATAGGAGGAATTAAGGGAATTTTAAATTTGAATACAATAGATGTACCAGTAGTTCAATTGAAGTTTCTTAAAAACCATTAAGGATATTTTCCAAGTTTATAATCCTATTATTTCTAAATTTTAGGGGTTGTTATACTTGTTTGTTAGTTAATTTTTAACGTTCATAGCATGCATACATTAACAACATGGCTCTTTGGCGACCATTTGATTTTGCAGAAATTCCTAATTTCTGTAGTGAAAATAGTGAATCTGTGCAAGGTGATTTGCAGTGCGAAAGTGTGGACGTGGCTACTATTTAAAGGCTATCACCATATTATTGTATTTTAAACCCTATAGAACTAATATGGAGCCAATTAAAAGGTAATTTGCGCCGGAAAAATACAACACCGACAGAAAATGACACTGTAGTACAATTAATTAAAGACGAAACAAGTACAATAAGTAGTGATTTGTGGAAAAAATGTGTAGAACATGTAAATACAATTAAAACATTTTTTTTTATAAATACACCAAATAAATCTTCAATAATTATTAATTTAGATGACAGTGGTAGTGTCACAAAGTCTGATAGTGATATAAACAATGATAATAGTGATAATGATTAATATTTTAATAATTTTAAATTACCATGAATTGACAAGTTCAAAAAAAAGAATGATTTTTGTTTGTGCAAATTTGAAGTATTTAATATAGACTATAAAGACTTTAAAAGAAAACGATTTTTAAACATGCCTATATTTATAATTCAAATATAGCGATTCCTAAGCCTGATAAAAATGTGAAGGAATGCCATGTGGGTATATACAGTTGATTCTAAATAGCATATAAGAGACACGTTTATTTTAAATAATTATTACGGTCCTGGCAACTATTTTTAACAGAACTATAAACTCAGCAGGTATAATCGTTATACTGTCATTATTGGAATCAGCAAGTGAGAGTGGCCATTTCATTTTGGAAATACTATACAACAGGTAACACATTCGATTATTTAGTAGCCCACGTTGTAGAAGTTACTTTCCCATGTAATCCTAAAGGCAGTGGCGAGACACCAGGACACCGGGTTATTTCCCGGTGGGCCGATCCCAATAGGACCGATTCTTACGTCAATAGGCCGGGTCCTAGATCCAATGAAGCCGGCTCTTGACCCGGTGGGGCCGATTTATTCCAATTATCCAGGGCCGGAAAATTTTGCCAGTCCGCTACTACCTAAAGGTGGTTAAATCCTAGTAAACACCTCTGGGTTTCCATGGGAAAACGATTTCTTCGACGTGAGCCACAAAATGACTTGAACCCGTTCGCTATTGAACTTACATAAGAATAAGAATTAATACTAGGGCACCGATCAGCAAATAGACGGACTAGCGATTAATCGGTTGTCGGTTATTTATAATGTTTTGATGTAGGGTAAAATGTTGAACAGTGGATCGAAGTACACAGTGGATCATTGTATACAACATACTTATGTATACAGCGCACGCGGGTATTTACACGTTTGTTTAGTACATTTGAATATCACCAACCTTAAGCCACTAACTTAGGGTGTTTGCTTGATAAATGACGGTTGTGTGTACAATATTCTGTTTTAAAGTAGGTATACTATTATTTTATATTTACGAGTTTGGTCTTTTTGTGAACATATGTTTCGTGTTTAATTTTATGTTGAATTTATCACATATAGTATGATTTATTAGCAACATTTTGACGTTTGAATGAGATTTCTCAATGCTATCTTCTTCATAAAATTCATAATGGATCAGTGATCCACTGTGAACACATGATCCAGCGTCATGTGTACCATCAGCGTCTCCAGGATCATCTAATAGCCCAGATATGTTCCTCAGTCCAGAAGTCTTAGAGGACCTCTGAAAGCTGGTCCTAGGAAGACGAATCGAAACCAAAGGAAAAAAGGTCGTAGCATGATAGCTACAGATACTCCTGAAAAGAATGAATTGGCTGAGAGAGCACTAAAAAAAAATGAATTCCAGAGAAAAGAAAAAAGTTAAAAAAGTAACCAAGCAAATTCTTCAAGATATTTCTTCATCTTCAGATATTTCTATTCATCTTAGCAGCAATGATGACTGGATAAAGGAAGAAGAATCACCATCATTGCCTGAGAAATTTTCTCAACTGCCAAGGAATCCCACCGAAGGAGATTATATTTTGGTTGAATTTGCCGGAAAGAAAATTTTAATATATTATATTGGCAAAATTCTTGAAGAAATTCAGGAGTCGAGTGAATAACAGGAGAGCTGTCTTCGAAAAAAGATTAACTGTTTTTTTCACATGCCAGATATTCCGGATTTGGCCACATAGGCATAGTGTTCTTTTCCATGATATCAAAATGATTTTGCCAAAACGAACAGTGATGGGTACTACACAACAAAACGACAAAAGTCATGCTACACGTTTGCTGTGGAGCTGAGATCCATAATAATTTATTAAAAATATTATTCTGCCTCATTGCATTGTGTTTGATTATACATTTATTTTTCTACCAATTTTATAAATATTATTACTTTTTGATCAAGAAAGATGTTTTCTTTTCGTTTTCTGATTAGATGACAGAATATTTAACCTAGTAGGTTATTCCTATAAATTGGAGTAGTTAATTTAGGTAACTTTGGTTCGTTTAATTTTTTGTTTTTGTTATTGCTCATATACGTATTATTTCTTGATGTTTTTGTATATATTGTAATTTTATAAAGACTGTTTGACAATAATAAATAAATTGTTTCAAATGTTATGTGTTTAATTTTACATGATCCAGTGTTTACACACACCCGATCCACTGAGATGCTGTCATGTGGTAGAGTGGATCAAAAACATACTTTGTATTTATAATTTTTTAAATATTTTCTAACAAGTTTTTTTTATGTTTATGTACAATAATTACCTTTGGATAGATAGGTAATACCCTATCATACACGATATAAAATTTGTATTGCAGTGTGACTTAGCATTATAGATGTATACACCAAAAACAAAAAATTGATCCACTGTTAAACAGTTTACCCTATATATATATATATATATATATATATATATATATATATATCAATTAAACACATAACTTATATAACATATAAAAAAAACGTCGCACTTTCTCATTAAAAATGCAATGAAACGTAAAAAAATATATATTTTATTATCAAATCTTCTTCAACCCATAAACGTCCCACAGCAGTTTCACCGAGCCGTTGTTTTCACTACCGTACTGCTACTTTTTTATGTCTGGCACGGGCCTTTCACTCCTAAAAGCGAAGTTTTGGGTCTACAACTCCCACGGTAACCTAATCCGGGTTGGGAGTGGTTTATAATCAAATCTTGATCAAAATAAAAATAAAATCGTGGGGTGCAATATGTCTATTGTATGTCTATTGTATGCAATATGCAATATGTCTATTGTATGTCTATTGTATTTTATTCCATTGCTCTCACTGATTTACACATGTGTTCTGCTACGAACTTTTGTTCATTTCAGGTGTGTGTGTGGATCGGTGGACAATATTTACCTCTTGTATTTATGTATTTATTTATTTATTTTATTTTGTTTTTGTTTTTTTTTCTCGTTTTTGTATTTTGTTCTATTGTTATTTTCTGTTCTTATATTTATTCTGTATTCTGAGTACATAAATTTATTTGTAAAGAATTTTGGCAATTTGCTGTAAAATAAATATATAATAATAATAAACATTTACATGAGTTAACAAAAACATAGTTAAGTGGTGTTTATAAATTTCAATAAACTTGAACAAAACTAAAAGGTAAACTGAAATTTTTTAATCATGGAATGATTAATATCATGACAAACACTTTTTATATGATACATTATACAATACATAATATAGCAAATGTTTTCCGTCACATGACCAAGATGTGACAACCGAAAAAAAATATATATATTTTTAGTGCATTTCTATATAAAACTGTGTAATTTAAAAAGTTATTTTAAAAGTTTTTAATATAGATATATTACATGTTGAATCCAACGTTTTTCAAATATCTCTGCCATCAATGGTTTTACGTATCTTTTCAGCATACGTGACTAACAATAAGAATAAGAATGGCTGGTTATCAAAATTGATTAATCGATAAAATGGTCGACTACCAATTATCTGCTGATTAATAAGTATTTGTATTTTTGTATTTGTATTTGAACGAAAAATAGTAAAATATTACATCAAATATTCATCATTATACAAATGTATGTAACATATTTCATATACCATTGATGCAAATAAGATGAATTACAAAATAGACTTAACAATAAATAAAATGTATGCATGCATATAATAATATAAAAAATAAACAAAAAGTTAGAATAATAATGTAAATGTAATTCGATAAGTCAGAGCCGCACCAAGAGAGCAATATGGGCGGATAACCCTTCCTTCCTTGATTATAACTTTGCTTCCTACAACTCCATACGAATTTTGAAGAATGGAAGCAGTCCAAAGGGCTTCCATCTTTTCATGTATAAATGGGACTGTTTAGTCAATAATTTTGCGGTAAAAATGTAGATCCCAGTTCGTCCCTGGGTGCAACCCTAATTAATACCCCAACAAATAATCCAAATTTTAATCGAAAGTCTTCCTAGAAGAATGGTAGAGATCATTCGAGCCAGAGAAGAACCCACACATTACTACATTACAATATAAAATAAAAAATAAAATAAATATTTTTAGATCGTAACGTAAATTTTGTTTTATTTCATTTTCCGGTCTGTTGATTAATATATTTTGATACTTTTTGTCAAAAATGTAACTAAACATATTCTTTTTGTTCTATTAAACTTATTTTGGCAATTAAATATATTAATTGTCATATAATGCTTAGTAACATACTGTCCCCTAATTCAGCGTTCTCGACCGGCAGGCCGCGGCCCCCTGGTTTCGTCTTCGTCTGAGCTTCGTCTGGGGGCCGTGAAGTAAAACTTGATCGAAGCATGAAAATATATTATGCTTCCAGCTACAGATAACTCAAGAATATTGATACGTAAGTGTTTAAATCAAAATGGAAGGCACTTTGAACACTTGTAAATAATTTATTTTCAAGTCATTTCAAAGATACCAATATGACATACGTCCCCATTTAAAAACTAAAAGTTGCCCTTGATATCCTTCACTTCCGGTTTATTCGGGAAAATTTCAGTACTATTATTCAATTCTTTCGATAAACTCATCAAAATTTTTCCCCAGCTTGCTAACACGTAGCCTTTTCTAGAAAAATCGTGTCCTTCTATCTTAATACACACAATATATATCGTCCCCTAATACTACAACTGGGTAACTCAAATTTTGGGTATTTTGAGCTATTTGCACCTATCTATCCAATTATTTATTATATTTTATTATTATTATTATTTATTTATTTGTAATGCTAAATCTAAATAAGTGCTGCTATATGTCTTAAGTACAAAAACCCAGTAAAACAAATAAATAAATCCATTCCTGTCTATTGCTTTTCAAACCTTAAAATTGATTTTCTGAGAAACTACTAATTTCAAGTTACCTGGTTGTAGTTTTAAGGGGGCTATATATAGGAGGACCGCAGACAATATGTACATAATTTCGGGGGGTTCCAGGCCAGAAAAGGTTGAGTAACACTGCCCTAATTAGTTTTGAATAGCTTATATGTACGGAATGTCTACTTTTTCTATTGAACATGGGGCATAGCAAAATTAAAAACGCCATCGTTCGTTTTTGTTTTGGTCATCACTATTTTAGAAATGAGCTTCTTTTTGTCATCACTTATATTTTAGAAGCGAGGATATTTTTTTAGGCCATTACTTGTATTTTCACCCAACTGTCTATTAAAATATAAATTATGCCCTCCTCGAATAAAATGAAAAAAGATAAAAAGGGCGCTACTAAGTATTTGCCAAGGGCGCCAACAACATTGCTACGGTGCTGCCATCACCTAGGTTATCCTAAAATTGAGGGTATCCGAAAAATATAGGTATGGCAATCTTTGGAAAATCATATAAGGCTTACAAGACAAAATAAGTTTGGGAACCATTGTACTAGAAAAGTATTTTCCTGCATTTTTGGCCTCAGAAACCCTTTTTAACGTATTGACTGGTCGCGAACCCCTCAAAATATATCCTTTTTCCTAAAGAACCTCTATGTTTATATTAACTGAAAGTATATATTAATTCTGCGTTTTTTTTTTTTTTTTTTATTAAATATTAGCAGTACTGTAGTGAAACAAACCACGAAAATATATTAAATTTGAATCTCATTACCTAAAAGAATGTTACTAAGAATATTTGTCATTAAAAATATATATAACACGTAAATTACGCCATTACATAATTTTTAATACCTTCGCGAGGGGGTTTGCCAACCACCGGTTGGGAACTGATATAGTAAAGGACAGTACACTCAAACAAAATACTGCTCTATATAATAAAGGACGTAAAGTCCTGTTACGTATTTTCTTTTTTTTTCAGTTTTCGGCCCTGCATATTTTCTTCTTGCACTATAAATTTTGCAGACCCATATTACCGTGCAAAAACCGAGGGCTGCCTTATTGAAAAGAACAAGAAGGTGTCAAGGACGAAAAGAAATTAAGTACACATGATACATACCATCAATATAAAGATACTTCCATACTAATGGTCAGAATAAATTTTAAAATATGCATATTGCCACTTAAATTTGACATAGTATCTTAAACACCACATGAGAAATAGACAACTACATTTCTGTGGTTTTATATACCAACAAAATAAGAAAAAAGCTAATCATGTGACCATTTAAATCATGTGGCTTCAACATTCACATTAAAAAACAATATTAATGCAGTATAAAAATGCATTAAAGAAATGACTGGAAACAATTCAGTAATTAAAAATATTAAACAACCGTAACAATCAAAACATTCCAGACTGCGCGAATATTAAAAGAACAATTAAATTAATTACAAACCATTGAGATGTATGTATGTTAGAGATGCTGCAACACCAGATTTCCATCTTGGCACAGTAATAAACAGTCTGTCTTTATAAACTTCTAAACCGAGAGGTAAATTATTCTCGCGAATATATTCCCTTTTCGTAATCGCTTCTTCTTTGGCTTGTTCACTCGGAAAGTCAAAGTCAATTTGTTTCCATTCATACGCAACCCGTAAGTTGTCCATACCCGTGACACTAAACACAAAACAACATAAACACACTAGTAACAACATTTTATAATTTTCACTATTTGAACTGGTTAAGTTAGGAGAGTTTTAATATACTTTTTGCAGGAACTGAAGTTCACCACAGTGACTAGTGTAGCACATAAGCGAGAAATGATTACGAGAAGCGTATATAAGGTGTGCCCGCTTGTGTATGTCTGAGTGGCCTTCGTGCTCGCAGCTAGTGAAAGTGCGGACTTGGTATTCGTCACTTAACTGTCGAGCGTTTGTACCGCTGACCTAAACTGTGGGAAATCCTAGCCGAGCTGGCGGCTTCGGATGCTGATCTACCTTCCATCCATGCTGCTTCCTTTGCTTACAAAAATTATATTGACAATTCTACATTATCAGCGCTGTACACATACTGAATAATGACTCATTGTTTTCTTTAAACCACTATATTTGATCAAGAATGAATTTTGAATATGCTGGGTTTTTTCAAGGTGGACGCTGCGAAGGTCAGTTCTGTTGAGCCTTGTTATTGGTACAGACCTCAAACTGATTAAATTGTTTTATGATTATGTAGTAGTCGGTGTTGAATCCAAAATACAATAATGACTCGTACTCAGGGCCGTACTTACATTTTTCGGGGCCAGAGGCGCTGGATCGATGTGGGCCCCTCTTAATGCAGTGGCATCTCATGGATATGTATCAGCGAGGCCCCTAAAATTGCGTCCTCTCTCCCGCCAAGCACCTCAAGCGGCGCTAAGGGCTCCTTTATAGGGTTGTCATAAATCTCTCAGCCGATATCGGGACACTGGCATAAATTTCACAGCCGAAATCGGGACATCCAAAAATTAAAATTATGTTTACAAATGTAAAATCGGAAGTGTAAAAGTAATGTAAAAAAAAATAAAATCAAATATATATTTATTTTTTTATACAAAACAATTTATTTACTTAGTTTAAAAATAATACTTTACTAATGATTTGATTTCTTTCAAAATATCTTTTTAAGGTTTTGTAGGTATGACCACCAAAAAAACCGTTATAACGTCACAGTCTGTCTGTACAGTAGAAATTGTAGCCAAACGGCTGAACATAGAAAGTTGAAATTTGGCATGCTTGTGCAACTCTTTGACCCACATATAGAAAAGATACTGAGTTCAAAAAATTTATGTGAAGTGTGAATTTTCACACATTTCAGGGTTTCGCAGGTATTTAGTAAGTTAATGATGATTATTAGGGATGCCAAAACAAATTTTATGTTAAAATATTTTTTTATTAATTTTAATTTGAATGCCTAATACCATTATTTGGGTTTCTAAAAATTTGCAGTATTTTTTTTTTATATATATATATATATATAGCAAGTAAAAATATTTTTCATTCATATTTTGAAAATTGCGCCTACGGCTTCCATTGGTTGTTTAAGTCATACACTCCGCCCCTCTAATTTTGTATACATTCAAACATAGAATTAAATTATAATTTCAATAAGACATAAGGCTCAATAACGGTGACAGTCCCGATATATCGGGACGAATGGCAACCCTACTCCTGTAGGATACAGACCCAAACTCTCAGGGAATCTCCCATTTACCTCCATTAATTATCATTGGCAACGCAGATCTTATTATATTTTATATTTTTAATAGAAGGTCAATATCTAAAAATTAGACTGGATGATGCCTGCTCTTATTAGAGGTAAATGATTCAGCTGACTTAATATTATTTTTTTAAATATTTTTTGGACTTAGCTATTAAGGATATTATTATTTTTGTTTGTATGTAAATACAAACAACCTAATGAAAATTCATTTATTGTTTCTAATTTACTATTTTTTAGCCGTCTAGGAACTTGTCAAATGTCAAATAACTATTAATCTAATCATCATTGCATATTTGTTGCCATGGATATGAGCTTCCTTTCATAATTTGCTATGTTGCAAATGAAATAACTCACTTCATTAACATTATATGTGAAATATGTATGTTGCTCCTAAAATAATTCACCCGGTATATCTTCCTCATTATTGCTAAACAGCAAAATTATGTATGACAAAAATAACTTATAATAAGATAACAAAACTTTTATTTCTATGCATTTTTCATTTAGATGAACATTTGGGGAATTACGGAGGAACACCCTTAAACAAAAATCAACCTACATATATATTCCTTATTATTGCGAAACAGCAAAGTTATGTATGACAAAAATAGTTTATAATAAGATAACAAAACTTTTATTTCTATGCATTTTTCATTTAGATGAACATTTGGGGAATTACGGAGGAACTCCCTTAAACAAAAATCAACCTACATATATCTTCCTTATTATTGCGAAACAGCAAAATTATGTATGACAAAAATAGTTTATAATAAGAAAACAAAACTTTTATTTCTATGCAATTTTTCATTTAGATGCACATTTGGGGAATTACGAAGGAACACCCTAAAACAAAAATCAACCTACATATATCTTCCTTATTATTGCTAAACAGCAAAATTATGTATGACAAAAATAGTTTATAATAAGAAAACAAAACTTTTATTTCTATGCATTTTTCATTTAGATGAACATTTGGAGAATTACGGAGGAACACCCTAAAACAAAAATCAACCTACATATATCTTCCTTATTATTGCTAAACAGCAAAATTATGTATGACAAAAATAGTTTATAATAAGAAAACAAAACTTTTATTTCTATGCAATTTTTCATTTAGATGCACATTTGGGGAATTACGAAGGAACATCCTAAAACAAAAATCAACCTACATATATCTTCCTTATTATTGCTAAACAGCAAAATTATGTATGACAAAAATAGTTTATAATAAGATAACAAAACTTTTATTTCTATGCATTTTTCATTTGGATGAATAATTGGGGACTTACGGGGGGACACCCTAAAACTTATCGGCAGTTATGTAAAGTGTATGGACAACAGTGTATGGATATCAAAAACGTGCGAAAATGGTGCAGAGAGTTTAAAAACGGACATATAGACGTCCATAATGAACAGCGTGCCAGACGGCCATCGGTTTTGGACGAAATGATAGCAAAAGTGGAGAGGGTAATGCTTGAAGATTGACGGGTGCCGTAGCAGCAAGTGCTTATCATCTCTTTCCTGCGTTGAAGTCACACCTGGGTGGAACGAATTTCAGGACCAACGAGGAGTTGAAAGGAGAGGTCGAACGCTACTGCGCGCCGCGGCGGGAGAGTTCTATGACACGGGTTTACGAAAATGCTACACCGCATGCAAAAATGAATCGATCGCAACGGGGATTATGTAGAAAAAGAGTAGAAAGTCCAGGCTTTCCAATAATGTTTAACTCATTTGCAAATAAACGTGATTTTCTTTGTGAAAAAAATTGGAGATCTAATTTTACGGACAACCCTCGTATATAGGAAGTATTTTTTTCTCTTCAATGCAGTTTTTAATAAGAATATTATTTAGGGGGCAAGGGGAGTGTTACTTTTAAGGTTGATATATCTGATTTATCATTTACTTAACAGCAAAAATTAATATGAGAAAATAAACTATTTCTCTCTGTTCATTGTAGTTTTTAATAAGATACATATTTTTGGAAAGCACAGAGAGAGCTACCTATAAGCCAAGTATCTAATTTATTATTAACTTAACATCAAAAATATATACAAAAAAGTTGTTTAGAATAAAAAAAACGATTATTTTACTCTACTTGAAACTGATATATTTCAATTATCATTTACTTTACAGCAAAAATGCATCTTACAAAATCCGTACGAAGTACGGGTACTCCAGCTAATATAAAATAAAGAATACAACTAACGGTGCGCTACTGTAGGATAAGTCCGGGAGAGATTTCCATTCGGGAGTGTTTGCCATGCGTCTGAATTTCGTACTAATTCATCCGACTGAATCTAGACTTTATCTCAGAAAGACTGATAGTAATAAATCATTTTGTCAGGCAGTTACCAGTGGCGTGCACATTTTAAACACGTTTAAATTGGTTTTGTGTATTTCTATATTACTATTTATCATTTTATTAAACGCACGCCTGTGACCATATTTATCATATCATTAAACACACCCCTGTGACCATATTTTTCCTCAAAATTTTAGGATCAAATTTTTATGGTCTATTGTGTTTAACCCTAGTTCGTATTCCCATATAATATGTGCGGCAAACTTGGTTGTTTTTAACAATATTTCGTTTTGAACTATTCATGTTTTGTCGCTTTTGTTTTGCCGCTTCTGTCGTTTCTGAAAAAACAATAACTTTTTACAAATAATAAATTTTATTACTATCAGTCTTTCTGAGATAGAGTATAGCATCATACTATAGCATTTACAATACGAAATGGTCACCCTAACTTATTGATTCCAATAATAGCTGACAGTATAACCATTATACTTGCTGAGTTTATGGTTCTGTTATTAGTTGTGGACAGGACCGTAATAATTATTTAAAATAAACGTGTTTTCTTATATGCTATTTAGAATGAACTGTATACAGGGTGTTTGTTTGAAACGGGGCACCTCGAATAACTCCTTTATTTTAAGAGATACAAAAAATTCTTCAGAATAAAAGTTAAACTAGACAAAAAGGCCCATCTAAAGGTTACTATAAGAATTCTGAGGCACTTCCGGTTTCACCGGAAATGATGTCAACTTTTGATCTAGCATAGGGAATCGATAATTTTATATTTTTTTCCTAAAAGTAAATTAAATTAGCTTTACAATGACACCAAAAAGTCATATTTTTATGTTAACCATTTCAAAATGGCGACCATTTATTTACAAAATAATAATCAACATAAGTTTTACAAACTTGAACGTAGCAAGCTTTGAAAACAATCGCAACGGGGATTATGTAGAAAAAGAGTAGAAAGTCCAGGCTTTCCAATAATGTTTAACTCATTTGCAAATAAACGTGATTTTCTTTGTGAAAAAAATTGGAGATCTAATTTTACGGACAACCCTCGTATATAGGAAGTATTTTTTTCTCTTCAATGCAGTTTTTAATAAGAATATTATTTAGGGGGCAAGGGGAGTGTTACTTTTAAGGTTGATATATCTGATTTATCATTTACTTAACAGCAAAAATTAATATGAGAAAATAAACTATTTCTCTCTGTTCATTGTAGTTTTTAATAAGATACATATTTGGGAAGCACAGAGAGAGCTACCTATAAGCCAAGTATCTAATTTATTATTAACTTAACATCAAAAATATATACAAAAAAGTTGTTTAGAATAAAAAAAACGATTATTTTACTCTACTTGAAACTGATATATTTCAATTATCATTTACTTTACAGCAAAAATGCATCTTACAAAATCCGTACGAAGTACGGGTACTCCAGCTAATATAAAATAAAGAATACAACTAACGGTGCGCTACTGTAGGATAAGTCCGGGAGAGATTTCCATTCGGGAGTGTTTGCCATGCGTCTGAATTTCGTACTAATTCATCCGACTGAATCTAGACTTTATCTCAGAAAGACTGATAGTAATAAATCATTTTGTCAGGCAGTTACCAGTGGCGTGCACATTTTAAACACGTTTAAATTGGTTTTGTGTATTTCTATATTACTATTTATCATTTTATTAAACGCACGCCTGTGACCATATTTATCATATCATTAAACACACCCCTGTGACCATATTTTTCCTCAAAATTTTAGGATCAAATTTTTATGGTCTATTGTGTTTAACCCTAGTTCGTATTCCCATATAATATGTGCGGCAAACTTGGTTGTTTTTAACAATATTTCGTTTTGAACTATTCATGTTTTGTCGCTTTTGTTTTGCCGCTTCTGTCGTTTCTGAAAAAACAATAACTTTTTACAAATAATAAAGTTTATTACTATCAGTCTTTCTGAGATAGAGTATAGCATCATACTATAGCATTTACAATACGAAATGGTCACCCTAACTTATTGATTCCAATAATAGCTGACAGTATAACCATTATACTTGCTGAGTTTATGGTTCTGTTATTAGTTGTGGACAGGACCGTAATAATTATTTAAAATAAACGTGTTTTCTTATATGCTATTTAGAATGAACTGTATACAGGGTGTTTGTTTGAAACGGGGCACCTCGAATAACTCCTTTATTTTAAGAGATACAAAAAATTCTTCAGAATAAAAGTTAAACTAGACAAAAAGGCCCATCTAAAGGTTACTATAAGAATTCTGAGGCACTTCCGGTTTCACCGGAAATGATGTCAACTTTTGATCTAGCATAGGGAATCGATAATTTTATATTTTTTTCCTAAAAGTAAATTAAATTAGCTTTACAATGACACCAAAAAGTCATATTTTTATGTTAACCATTTCAAAATGGCGACCATTTATTTACAAAATAATAATCAACATAAGTTTTACAAACTTGAACGTAGCAAGCTTTGAAAACAATAGAGTGTATCGGACAACACCAACGACGATAGAAGATTTACAAGAAAGGGTTAGAAGTGCAATCCGGGATATCCAAGAGTGTACTCTTATAAGGGCGATGGAATAGTTTTTATTAAGAATGAGAAAATGTGTGGACAATAATGGTGGTTGGATCGAACATTTGTAATTTTCTTTTTTTTTTTGTAAAATAATTGTAAAAAGTAATAGTTTTTTTTTTCTAAATAGTCAAATAGTTTATTTTAGAGATATTTTGTTTCTTTTTTTATTGTTTTCAAAGCTTGCTACGTTCAACTTTGTAAAACTTATGTTGATTATTATTTTGTAAATAAATGGTCGCCATTTTGAAATGGTTAACATAAAAATGTGATTTTTTGGTGTCATTGTAAAGCTAATTTAATGTACTTTTAGGAAAAAAATATAAAATTATCGATTCCCTATGCTAGATCAAAAGTTGACATCATTTCCGGTGAAACCGGAAGTGCCTCAGAATTCTTATAGTAACCTTTAGATGGTCCTTTTTGTCTAGTTTAACTTTTGTTCTGAAGATTTTTTGTATCTTTACAAATAAAGAAGATTTTCAGGGTGCCCCGTTTCAAACAAACACCCTGTATACTCACATGACATTCCTGCACATTTTTATCAGGCTTAGGACTGGCTATATTTGAATTATAAATATAGGCATGATTAAAAATCGTTTTGTTTTAAAGTCTTTATAGTCTATATTAAATACTTCAAATTTGCACAAATTTAAATCATTTTTTTTTGAACTTGTCAATTTATGGTAATTTAAAATTATTAAAATATTAATCATTATCACTATTATTACTGTTTATATCACTATCAGAGTTTGTGTCACTACCACTGTCATTTAAATTAATAATAATTGAAGATTTATTCGGTGGATTTATAAAAAAAATTGTTTCAATTGCCTTTACATGTTCTAAACATTTTTTCCAGAAATCACTACTTATTGCACTTGTTTCATCTTTAATTAATCGTACTACAATGTCACTTTCTGTCGGTGTTGTTTTTCTAGCGCCCATTACCTTTTAATTGGTTACATATTAGTTACATATGGCTAACTTTGTATGGAAATTCTATTCCGTCTTCTTCAAAACTTTTTTATTAAAAGATGCACAGTCGGCACTATATTTTTCGAATAAAAGTAGTATATTTTATTTATTATTGTTTTTAAACTATCTATTTTCTTGAAAACTTGTAAATCGGGTCGTTTCCGCTGCTGATTTTTACCACGAACGTTGAATTGTTCTGTATGGATCACTAGTTAATTCCGCAGTTTTAAATATAGGTTTGTCATTACTTTCCGAAACTAACTTTTTGTAAACGTTCAGTATCACAACTTTGCAATCTTATGACAAATGACATTCTATTTATTTGAATGTTAAAAATTAACTAACAAACAAGTATAACAACCCCTAAAATTTAGAAACAATAGGATTATACATTTGGAAAATACCCTTAATGGTTTTTAAGAAACTTCAATTGAACTATTACATCTATTCGATTTAAATTTAAAATTTCCTTAATACCCCTTATAAAGGGTGATCCAATTTGGACTCTAAGATTTGTTGTTTGAATAAAACACAACATATTGAAAAAATCCGAATTTTATTGTTATTAGCGTAAAGTACAGACTTGGCAATTATTTATGAAATATGATGTCGGCCAAATGCCCTCCACGACTCCGTTGACATGATACCATTCTTTTAGCGAAGTTTTCCGTAATTGTTTCCAATAAATGCGGTTCGATTTCAGCAATTGCACGTCTGATATTCTCTTTTAGTTCTGGAATCGTAGCAGGCTTGTTGACATAGACCCTTTCCTTCAAATAGCCCCAGAGAAAAAAGTCTAATGGGGTTAGATCGCAAGACCGCGCTGGCCAATTGATGGCGCCCCTTTGACAGACAACATGAACAGGAAATTTGGTTTGAAGTAAAGTGAGTGTTTCACGTCCATGTGGCTCCATTCTGTTGAAACCACGTGTCATTTAAATTCAAATCGTTGGTTTCATTGAAAAAAAAGTTGTTTAGCATCTCCCGATAGCGTACACCATTGACAGTAACAGCGTTACCAGCTTCGTCTTCAAAAAAGTACGGGCCAATGATTCCTCCAGCCCATAATGCACACCAAACAGTGCATTTTTGTGGATGCATTGGTTTTTCTTGAATAGCATGTGGATTTTCACGTCAATTTTGGCGATTAACAAACCCATTCGAAAGAAAATGAGCTTCATCGCTCCATATAATTTTTTTGCAAAAATCAGCATCAACTTCTGTGTTTTCCAAAACCCAGTTCACAAATGTACGGCGTTTCTGGTGGTCCGCTGTTTTCAGTTCTTGCGTCAGTTGAATTTCCAACTTTCAACATTCACTGAACGAAAATGGCGCGCAATTCAAATCTCGGAGTCCAATTTGAATCACCCTTTATTTGTTTTACTGCGATAAGTCCTAGGATAACTGCCATAAACCCAGTATCGCATTGTTAAGCTTATTAACAAGACCGGTCATTTCGTATTGTAAATACTATACTAGCGCCTTGTTACATATAAGTGTTCGTGCAGGTGCAAGTGTTCTGGTTGCAATATTTAGCACTTTACGGAAAGTAATAAATAAATTTCATTTTTTGAACCTAATTTTTTCTTTTTTAGATAATTTTACTTCGTAGCATATTGTAATAATATATTATTCCTAAAAGCAAATATTATGCTAGATAATGATACGCGTACATTTTATGCGTATATTAACTTGAGTTTTAATACGGTTGCTACGGAATCTGTTGTGGTGGCAATCTCTCGTCGATTTTAGGAGAGTTTGCCACACAAAAATGGAAGAGAGATGGCTATATTTTCGAATAAAAATATCGCTCTTGTTTTTTAGATGCCTAACATGTATAAACGAAAGACGAACAGTAACTGAGCTAAATGGACACGGGAAAACTTAATGGCTTAATAGCGGCAATTGAACATGCAAAAAAAAAATGATGTGAAGTGTGAATTTTCACACATTTCAGGATTTTGCAGGTATTTAGTAAGTGAATGATGATTATTTGGGATGCCAAAATAAATTTTATGTTAAAATATTTTTTGTTTGTTCATTTTAGTTCGCCTAATACCATTATTTAGGTTTCTAAATATGTGCAGTATATATATTTTTTTTTGTATAGCAAGGTTCATTAAGAATTTTAAAAATTGCGCCTATGGCTTCCATTGGTTGTTATAAGTTCCGCCCCTCTGATTTCATGTACATTGAAACATAATTAAATTATAATTTAAACAATTTCCACTGGTTATTAAATTTACGCTTTTAAAAATTAAATGCAACATTTGCCAAAATATTACTAGAATTTTGAAAAAATAATTTAAACAATATAAAAATTTAAAAAAAAAACTAATATAATAAAAAAATAATATTGTCTCTTCTCGCAGGGTTCGATCCCTTTCGGATCGAGTTACTTGGGTGAAACGCCAGCATCAAAACCACTACACCAGCATACACGTTCCATTGTAGCGTGTTACAAAGCTATAATTTGTGTACATCAAGGGTGTCAAACTGGCGGCCCACGGGCCGCATGCGGCCCAATACTTGCATTTAAGTGGCCCGTAACGAATTCTTATACTATAATAATTTTTTATACAATATATAGTATAAACATTTATTTGAACGAAAATACCTCGTGACAGAAACTGTACGGGCTGCGGCGTTAAGACTTCGGCAAGGGCGGAAAACCAATAGTCAGGCAATAACTGTTGCAGTTAGCCGTGCGATAGTGGGTAGATCAGTGATTCCCCGTGATTCCAAATAATACTCTCGTAAGCAGAGCTTTCTAATACCACTTTTCTCTAGGTGCAACAGCTGTGTACAGTACCACTACGCTGATTTAGACCCGTTTTTGTTTTGTTGTTCGATAAAGCAAATATTTTGGCAAAATTTAATTGTTATTATTTAAATGTTATTTCCTTACTTCCTGCAAATAAATATTCAGAAAAATGGACGAAAATAAAAAACGAATAAAAAGAATAAGTAACAATATAAATATAGGCTATTCCAAACGTTGAGATGGAACTAGATTTTGAAATCTAGTAATTTTTATCTATTAATTTGGACTTTTGGTCATTTTGTTTAAGCTTTGTAAATCATATTCACATTGCAAATTCTAGATTAAATTGTTTGTTATTATAAAATGTCCGTTTCAATAATTTTAATTTTTCGTCATTCTTAATAAAAAATTTCCCATTTATTATTATTATTATTTTTTTGTCTTCAAAATATGTGAAAATGTATTCAAATTTTTAATAAATGTCATCGTCTCTATGGTTTCACTGTTGGAATTTTAAATTTTCACATACCAACATTAAACTTGAAATTATCCAAGCAAGGTTCCTTCTCCTGACAACCTTAAAGAACGAAATTCCCGTTTAGTTCCGCCTAAACGTTTGGAATAGCCTGCCTGTACATAACGTGCGGCCCGCGTAAATTATACTTGTTAGAAAAATGGCCCGAGGCTGAAATGAGTTTGACACCCTTGGTGTACATTATTTGCCAAAAATCACAAAAACTGCGTTTTTTTCCAAAAACGTAATCTGATCAAAAATTCCTGTTGTACTATTCCGGTTCACACCAATGTACATTACTTAGATTTTTTTCAGATTTTTAGTTTAAACCATCTGGGCTACAGGGTGTGGGACAATTTTTTTTTGCACAATTTTGGCAAAAATCGCTTCAAAATAATTTATTTTGCAAAAATAAAAATTTGATCGTTAATCCACGTACCAAGGGCTATCATTTGATACCCTACTCAGAATTATAAGAAATTTTTTTTTTTTTCGATGAGCACATATTTGTTTATATTTTTAGGGGATATGTTTTTTAGATGTTTTAGTATTTTTCCTATGTGCGGGTCAAAGAGTTGTATAAGCATGCCAAATTTCAACTATCTAGGTTTAGCCGTTTGGCTACAATCTTTACCGAACAGACAGACAGACAGACAGACGACAAAATGACGGTATAAGGGTTTTTTGGTCATACCTACAATATTTGGTAGAGAAAATGGGTAACGAATTGCGAGGTATGTAAAATCCATGCAAAGAAGTAGTTTTCCAATGACGAGAACAGATCTAGGTTGTTTGGCTTTCACACCCAAAAGGTGCGAGGTTGAAAATGAAGAAGAAGAAGAAATGGCAGATTTCTCTCCAGCGACGAATATTTCTGCCCTTACTGCGACGCGCCTTTTCGTCAATCAAAGAAAGGAGAAAAATGGATCCAATGTGGATCATACAAAAACTGGTGTTACATGCTTCTCACCAAAAACCATTACTTTAAAATGCGAGCTTCGCGGATAAATATATTATTTTATGTTGATCTCATTTAATAGTAGATTAGTATTTAACGTCCAATTTTGAGTAAAGGTTTATTTCCTAGTTCTACCTTGATCTCATTTAAGTAATTCTATGTTTGTCTTATAAATACATGTACCTTACATTATTTATTGAATAAAACTATATTTTAATCTCTTTTCTGTGATTTAAAGTTTGTGGCAATTTCTCCTTCAGTATTTGGCAATCTCTGCTCTAAAACATGTATTCAAAAAAAAATTAAATAACACCGAGAATGCCTTTTTTTATGAGAGGAATTCTAATATATTCGGATTCTCCCAAAACATGGCATTCTCTCCCGGACTTACCGTATGTTATCGCAAATCGATTTAATGTCTTTTCGTCCAATCATCCAGAAATCAGGAAGTTTCCAATGCTTACATGGATTCTGTGGTCTCCTTGAACAGAGTATAATGCCAGATGTCCTCTCGTACTTATTCTTCCTGTAAAAATGTGCAGTATATTTCATTTTAAATATTACGTGCAAACAAAAATCATAAATCAAGGTTTAATAAGTAATAAAATATCATATACATATGCATGTACATGTGTATGTATCATAATGGCTATATATAAACCATATTATTTTTGTTGCGCCAAGTGCTTTGTAGCGCAAGGATGTAACTATGCAGGCGAATGTAATATCTAAATAAAATAATACTGTTAAAATAAATTATAATATTTAATTAATAGCGTTACAAATATATTATTATTGTGGTTATGTTTTTATTGTGTAATAAGTAATTATGTCAAATTATGTTTTTCTTCGATACAACACCACATTTCAAACATTCAATTGAATGGTTCATTTCAGAAATCATCGAGCAAAATTAAGTTTTTTCAAGATTCATATTATTTGTAGACTAGCTGATGTACCCGTACTTCATATGGTTTTTGGAAATACGTTGTTGATAAGTGAGATATTTGAAGTGTATATGTAGCGCTCCTCGTCGGCCCCGTAATATTAATTTTATTAAAAACCACATTGGACAGAAAATAATTGTTTCTTCTAAATCTCGTTTATTCTAAATTTTTATAAAAAACATTTTCTTATATATATTTTGCTGTTAACTAAATAATAAGTGAGATTTTTCGAGTATATTATAGGTAGCACTCTCCATAGCCTCTCAAATTTATGTACATCTTATTAAAAACTACACTGAATTGAACAGAATCATGTCTACTTCCTAAACTATTTTCCTTGTATTATTACTATTACACATTTTTGCAGTTAAGTAAATAATGAGTTATTTCAAGTATCCAGGTAGAGCTTCCCATGCCCCCCCCCAATTATCCGAGAAGAATTGTTTCTTTATTCTTAACAACTTTTGTTATATACATTTTTGCTGTTAAGTAAATGGCAAGTGAGATTTTACAAATTTATAGATAACACTCCCCTTAGTCTCCTAAATTATATTCTTATTAAAAATTTAATCGAAATGAGTCCTTTCTTCACTTTTAATATTTTTTCTTACATGCATTTCTTTTGTAACTATACTCCCTCCATCCGAAAATATGGTATACATTTACAATTTTATTTAATTTGAATGATTTTATTTCAACAAAGCATAAAACAAAAAGTTTTAATTTAACAAGGACCTGGCTGTCTCCACAGCTTGCATGGAACATGATAATAGTCACTGTAGATATGCCTAATATGTAACATATATATATATATATTTTTATTTATTTATTTTACATCGGCCTACTTCTGCAACGAGGCTAATCGCCGATGCCAGGGGGCGAGCTCCTACACCTGGATGAGAGGTGCATGATTGTGAAATGAGAGTAATGTTAACATATTATTTTCGCCCGAATAATATCATAATGGAGAATCGAACTACCAACCTCACAATCCAGACTGTTTTCACCAATCCAAACTGCACGATTTAATGCGCTCGGCCACTCCGTTGGCATATGCCTAATATAAGGCAATGGAAAATGAAGCATGTTACCATCTCAGAATTATGTAATGAAGATAACAAAGTTTTAATCGTTGTCCATGTAGAAAATTACAAGGTTATCTAAACAACTACTGCTATTGGCTGAATAAAATAAACATAAAAAATCAATTGCAAGAAAACGAACACTATGATCATCAGCAAAAAACCATCAGGAAAAATACCTGATTAAATTAAAAGCAAAAACGATAAAACAGATCTAACAGATCAAGTATCTGCAATCTATACTTTCAACAGACATAGAAATAACAAATCGAATTGAAGCAGCGGGTAGACTATTTAATAGCCTAAGCAGAGCCGCAACTAACAATACTAAATACTAAATAACTAAAATAGCATTTTTTTAATTTTTGTTATTCTAAAAAAAAAATAATAATAATGATATTCTAAAAAAAAATTGTCTAATGACATTCAATGCATTTTTCAACTATATACCTATACGGTAAATAATTTAAAATATATCTTTATAAATATTAAAGTTATCGTACCTTTGTCCTATTATGTTTTTAAAATCTAAACCATCATTTTTAACTCATCCAAAACTTCAATAGACCATATTAGTGTGACGTCACATACATGTGCTGCCATCTGACAGCGGTTTCCTTTGGAAGTTTTTGGCTGGGTTAAAAAACATATGTCATTACGTTTGTTATCTTAATTTTATTAATATTTTCAATTTTGGAGCAAAATATATATATATAAAACTAAATTAATTCCAAAAAAATTAAATGATAGGTACTAATATATACAGTCCAGATACTTTATATTATAGAATAATGTTTTTATAAAAATATAAATAAGGATTCGAAGATATATTTATAGGTTATGTTTTTAAATAATATGAAAATCGAAATATCTTAATAATATCTTAATAAGTATTTATTTAATTAAAACGAAGTAATGATTAATATTTTGTTTTAGAATGCATAATGGTGTATTGTTTTGCTTCAAACTGCAACCATTATAGCCACATTCTTAATTGCAAATTCGTTTTTGGCAGATGAAAATGATAAACAATAATGGATAAAATAAGAACAACATATTGTTCCTTCAAACCATTTAGATATGGCACACACACTTATTGCTATGTTACTTGCCATAATAACGATTATTAATATACATTTTTCAAAATTAACCTGCAAAATAATATTTTTCTGCAAAAATAATGACATATTAAATTATAATGTATAAAATAAGAATTTTAATAAATAAATATTGATTGTACTTTTTATATGTAGCATTTTCTTAATTTATACTTCCAAAATACAATTAAAAAAAAAAAAACAACATACTAAATTCAAATAAAAGGAAACCAACCGCGAGGTGACAGCACTGAATACCATTTTGTGACGTAGTTACTAATATGGTCTATTGCAAGTACGTGTCGTGTTTTACATTTTCATAGTACAAAATCAACAAATCTCTCTTCGATAATTACCATTTCATTTTCAATTTTAACATATCTGATAATCTGGCATAATTGTTCTTTATGAGATATATCGGTAGTACTATCAATTATTATGCTAAAATATTTTGCTGTCTTTATATTATTTATAATTTTGTTTCTACTTTTGATTAGGGTAACCATTTTCTTGAGAAGGCAATGCGGAACGGAGCAAAAAAAATGTCCTCATCCCCCAAATATAAGTAGGGCAAAAAAAAATCATCACTTCCCAAATGTAAGTAGAGCAAAAACAAAGGTCCTCACCTTCCCAAATACAATGTCAATTGCACAAAAGTTAGAAAATGCAGGACATTTTGCGGGACATGTAATAAGGCGGGACACCGAATCAAAATGCGGGACTGACGAACGGTCACCCTACTTTAGAGGCTATTAAAAAAAAATGTTTTTTATTTTTGGACTTAAATACGATCTTTCGCCTTTTGTTCTATCAATAAAGACGGTTTTTAAAGTAGTGTCATACTTGCTGACAACTTCAATTACATTATAATAAAATGCCTCTATTCACATCATTCTCGGTGGAATTTCATGCGTTCCTCTTATGCCTGGGCCACACATGCGTTATAAGCTTTGCTGATAATTGCGCGCTATATAAATTCGTGGTAAACTGCATCTATCGATATCGTGATAAAGCGCAACTTGATGCCATACCTGCGTTTTCGCCGCTACACTTTATTTACGTTTAAAAGGTACAGGCAGTGATGACATCCTACCGGTTCAGACCGGTTCGCGCGAACCGTTTCTTAAAATTATTGAACCCTTAGCGAACCGGTTGTTAGAATTATTAAAAATAAATTAATTATTCTGACTTCAGTTTTCAATCGTACGCCGTGCCCTGCAGTGTTGCAAATATAATATTTATTTTATAGGTTATTAATAATACGCTCTTAAATTTTTTTCCTTATATGTATTTAATAAATGGAAGTAAGTGATTTGTTTTCACTCTCAAAAATACAGAATAGGTTCCTAGATATCACATGATTTTATAGAACTGTTTCCTAAAAATTTAGGATGCCATCACTGGGTACAAGCGTATTTATTTTGCTGTAAATTAAATAAAATTATGGTGTATATCCATCATAACTGCATCCTAAAATTATTTTTTACATTTAATTTTACAAATTCAAACATATTCTTACCTGATTTTGACACAAATAAGTTGTAAAATAATATGTATAACATAATCTTAAATGATGCCGAATAAACAACAATACGCGCCAAGAGAACATACTACGCTCTGCGCTAAGTTCCTTTGATGTGCGCTCTAAAACTGCCACTTCGGTTATCGGCATGTGTCTAGTGGCGCGCACTGCTAATATTGTGAACGCAAACCGATAGTAGCTGGCTACATTAGCGTTTATGTCACGTTAAACCGAAGTTTAGCGACGATAGATGCAGGTGTAGCCCAGGCATCAAAGCTAAATTATTTGTAGCATGAAACATCACACAATTTAAAACAATTTTAAAAATATGGCGCTGCTTATTTACTTACTACTATTATTTATTTTGTACAACAATATTAATGAAATTTTGTTCAGTATTAATGTTTTTTCCAGAATTTTCCAAGTTGTTAACTATTTATGTGTTATTTTGATTATTCATGATTCGGGATTCTAGGATTCAATTGTTTCCATTTAGAAAATCCATTTTTTCGATCAGGCCCGTAACTAGGGCGTGGCGAAAAAGGTGCCCGCCACGCGTTTTTTTTTTTTTTTTTTTTTCTTGTCACTTGTATTTTTGTATTTTGGAGGTGAGGACCTTTTTTTGCACATCACTTGTAATTTGAAGGTGAGGACTTTTTTTCTGCTCATCACTTATAAGATTCGTTTTCCTTTTTTTTACTCATCAGCATTCGAAATAAGGCCCGAATATTTTCGAAAGGGCGCAACTTGTACACTTGCCACCGGCGCTTAATATTCTCGTTATGGCCCTGTTCACGATTACTAAATAAAGAAACTGAATTTTAGCAAAATAATATGCACGGAAATCAAAATAAAGATTTTTTAACTTAAGAATAAAACCAGGGATGGAGAGTGGACCGAAAAATTACCGACTCCCGAGTCGGTATTTTTGAAAACCGACTCCGACTCCGACTCCCGACTCCTTTCACTCGTAAAGTCTATTCCAAATATTTAAGCGGAACTAAATGGATTTTTTTTTTAAATTATCACGAGTTCACTTTCTAACGATCAAAGTGGGCTTTTGTTAAACAAAATGATACAAAGCCTCATTCAATCCTTAAAAGTTAGTAGATTTCGATATCTAATTCCGCTTAAACCAAAGAAACAGACTATACTTGCATTAAATATCTTGGGTTGGGGTGAGATGTTTTTATAAAATGTCATTCTCATTTCATCTTGACTATTGATACAAATCATTTTTTATACAAATTTTCGAATATATTAGTTTTAAAAAATTTTGTTTTGTATGTTATATACTTTATTTTTCATAACATGTCAATTTTTTCTCTTGACATTTAGATTTTAGCTGCCAACATGAAACATGAAATAATCACAAAGCTCGTTACAACTTAAGAAAATAAAAATCCAGTTTATTTCCGTTTAAACATAATAAACAAAGTATACAGAAAAAAAAAATAAGATATGACTAAAAACAAAAATCTTTATCCTACATCAATAATCTGTTAATACTAGTAATATTAATTAAATTTTTAACTGGAAAGCATGAAGGAAACCGTGTAAAACCGTTATACAATATTTTTAATTTCATTTTCGTTCATGAACAGAGAACAAAATGTCAATCCTGTTTCCGTGCTTTAAAAAATTCTGGTAGCATAGTATTTTGCTTTCGTTTTCGGATTGTTCTCATCCTTGATAAAAATGTAATCAAAGAGTCGGGGGTCGATAACTTTTTCTGACTCCCGACTCCGACTCCAACTACTCCAAAAAGCTTCGACTCCTCGACTCCCGACTCCCGACTCCGACTCCGACTCCCCATCCCTGCATAAAACAAACACTTTTTTTAGTGGTCTTTGCTGCTTCGGTAATTAGCCAGAACATTCTTATTTATTTATTTATTTTATTTTTTTTGAAAATTCCATGCCTGAACTAGATCAGACCATATTGAGCAGATTAAGAATATGTCACTCAAAAATAACTCACCAACACCTTTTGGATAAATCCTAGCCGAACATTTGCCCAATATGTAACACAAGGATCACAATAGAACACATAATAACCAGCTGTGCCAAATACAACACTTCGAGAATCAAATGTAATATACCCGCCCAACTATCAGATGCCCTAAAGAACGACCCAACAGCAAAATCAAATATATTAAACTTCATAAAAGAAGCAGATTTAACAAGTGATATATAGCTGTGTATTTCTACTTAAATCTGCTGTTAAATTCATAAATCAAATGTAATAAATATGTATATATACTGTAAACTATCATATAACTAGCAGACCCCGTTGCCAACAACGTTGGCAAACTGATATCGAATAAAAATCAATATAAGCAGGAATTAATTATTAAAATTTGCATGATTCTGCGTATAATAACAAAACAAAAACGTTTCTTGATTATACCTAGGAATTCCTAAAAACCGCTTAATGCGTGTCGTTTAAAAATTAGTATCGGGCTTGATACGGCCCGCGGCGCATATGCTGGATATCAATGTTATAGCTGTTTCTGATTATACCTAGGAAATCCTAAAAACCGCTTAATGCGTGTCGTTTAAAAATTAGTATTGGGCTGGATACGGCCCGCGGCCCATATACTGGACATCAATGGTATATCTGTTTCTAATTATAGCCAAGTAATAAAAAAGAGAGCAAAGTGGCGAAATTAAATAAATTAATTCCTGTTAACACGCGCATATTGGAGCGTACTGCAGCGAGGTTATATCGTTGTTATAGTCGAGCAAGGCGACGCGTTCAAACAATTTTGATTTCTCTGCTATCATCGTTGCTGAAATAGTTGTTTAAAATGGATATTGAGGCATTTACAAGTAGTTCTCATTTATAAGAGGTATTTAGTGTAGGTTCCGATTGAAATTTGTCCATTTTTTACCAATTTTTGTTGAATTTTTTCCAAAATATAATCAAACGTTGAAATACTCATGCGAACATAAGAATGAAACTTTTCTGGATGTTTGCGGAGTTGCATATAGAAATGATGAAATTCACCATGTATATGTCTACTTTTATTTATTCTGTGAACATTGCACCTTCTATGTGTTTATTTTTATTTTTTAGTAAATACCAAATTTTCAGGGAAGAGTTTTATGTTAGCAAGAAATCCATTATAATTTTGTGAACTTTCTGCTCGATTTTAAACGCGTCACTATGTGTAGACACTCTTTTATAAGCGCGACATTCTTTCGCTGTTTTACTCTCCGCTTTCATCGCTGCTTTGCTCTATGCTTCACTATGTGCTTAGCCTAAATGAGCTGTTGTCGGAGAACGTCGCTCTGTCTGGTGGGGAGCGACCGACCGCACATCTCAAGCCCCGCTAGCACCTAGGAACTTAGCGTTACAAACACACAGAAATTAGGGCTATTATATATATATATATATAATTATTGTATATTAGAACACTAACATAAATATAGATATTAATTAGCAAACAGGTAATATTAAAAAAAACGTGTAATATAAAATGTAATAACTTCAGGACGCTAGAGACCTACCGTATTTTTCTGACCATAAGACGCACCCCAAATTTATGAGACAATTTTTAGAAAAACTATTTATTATTACGATAACTTGTACCAGCAACATTCTGTTCATCTTCACTCTCTGTACTATCACCCGTCTCGTTAATGTTTCGTATTATTTTCGTCTGAACTATATCAATCTCTTCAAAAACCAAGTCATCTTCGATACTATCCAATGCGTTGCTTATACCGCATTTCTTAAAAGACTTTATAATCGTCTTTTCTTTTACAGCTTCCCAAGAATTTTTTACCCAAGTTCTTCTAAATTGTCCGTTTCATACGTCTTTTTACTAACATCGTGATTTGGCGTTATCACTCATCTGTTCCACTCTTCCCGCATAAAATTAATAAATGGTTTATTAATCGACAAAGGGTTGTCGTTGACTTGTAAGTCCTCCAGAAACGACAGCTAATTCTGTATTCATTTTTATTATATTTTCTTGGTTGATTCTGTTTTATGCGCTCTGAATTGATTCCACACTAACAACACACAATTTTTAAAAGTACCTATACATTCGGACCATAAGACGCACCCCAATTTTAAGACGATTTTTCTGCGTAAAAATATGGTCTTATGGTCCGAAAAATACGGTAGGTAAAAAACTAGGAAAAAAAAACAGTATGAAAAAATAACTTGAGTAACCGCGTTCCCTAAATAACATTTTTTCAGCAATTTTGTATTTTTAGAACGAAAATTCACATTCTTGGTTTTTTTATTTTTTATTTATTTTACATCGGCATATTTCTGCGAGAAGGCTAATCACCAATGACAGAGGGCGAGCTTCTACACCTGGCTTAAGGGTGAATCATTGTGAAAATGGGAGTAATTTTAACATATTATTCTCGACCGAATAATATCACCAACGTGGACTTGAACTAGCAACCTAACAATTCAGACTGTTTTTGCTAATCAGAACTGCATGATTTAACGAGCTCGACCACTCCGTTGGACACATTCTTGATTAGAACCTGGTATTTACGGTACATACTATCCCAGCAAACATTGAACTAACGGCCGAACGCCGGCAAACTGCTTTTACGCTGGTACATTGCTGGCACCAGAAGTAAGTGCAACGCCAGTATTAATAATGTACTTCACATTTGTATTTCGCACTCTGCCTATACGAAGTACTTTACCAGCATTTTATAAGCATTCCTTATTTGTATTAATCCAAGGTTATTTCTAGCGGGCCAGTGCTTATGGTTATAACTTTTTTTGAATGTAATAATTTGAAAAGTCTGACCGTTCTTAGTCATAAAACACCCTAATGGCGTGGCCTTCGAGGGTCGGTACAAGTGATATTCTGTGAGTTCAAGTTGGTACGTGTTGGTGAACAGTTTTTAAAAACTGATGTGTAAACTCTAAGATGTGTATTTGAATAGTTATTGATTGTGAGCATTATACAGTTTTTTATTGTGATTTGTGTGTGTTTTGTTAGATTTAAGGACGTAGTTTACACAAACTATTTCATATTAAATTGTTTAATTTTTAGTTTAGTTCAATCATAGTTTTTTCATGTAATAAAATTTTCAATTATTAATAAATCTGATACAAGATTATAAATATGTCATTTAAAAAATATAATTTGTCATATTTCATTTTGAATAGTGACATCTTAAATATTTTGTAAATATAATACTAACCTAAAATAATACAAACTTAATCCAAAACTGTAAAGCTTTTTTTACAATATAACCAAGTTTCTAAAAGTCAGTAATACACTATAAAAATCACCAAAATAACCAGATCTAGTTTGTTCTTACAAAAGTGAACAGCTTATAGCATTAATGCTTATAAAATTTGTTTATTGAATTTATTTTAACAAGTATGATTTCTTTAGGTTGGCACTCTTCAAGTCAGGGGGAAAAGATGTGGTAGATAATACAAGACGAATATTGGCGAAAATTATTAGTCACCCCTTATCTTTAGGATGAAATTGGTTTGACCGAAATGGCAGAAAACCATTTTCTTAAAATTCTTCATTAAATTAATAAATTAAAGAAACTAATTCCTGTTATTCCTGAAATTATATTTATTTAATATTTATAAATAAATCAATAAATTATAACTGTTAATTCAATTTACAATCGGCTAGTTTTACCATCGTTGAATAAATTTATTTAACAACTTAAGCTAACAATATCGCATCATTCTATTGACAGCAATGTTAATTTCTTCATTAATAGTTTAAAACCGATGCGATATTGTCAACTTTACTTGTTAAATAAATTTATTCAACGATGGTGAAAATGGCCAAATGAGTATTTATTTTGCACCTAACCATTAATTTATTTTAATACTGGGTAAGTACACATATATTACATTTGAAACACTAGAGAGTGGGTATAATATAAGCACTAGTCTGTCAGAAATAAATCTTGCAACTAATGCGATTATTTTGCACTTTACCGTTGCTGGGCCAGCAACTGATACATCAATGGGCCAGCTAACGTCCACGGGGACACCGGGGTACTGGCCCAGTGCAAAATGCCAGCACTGGACCAATGCGAAATGCCAGCACTGGCCCAGTGCGAAATGCCAGCACTGGCCCATTACTTTCAATGCACTTTACCGTTGCTGGGCCAGCAACTGATACATCAATGGACCAGCTAAGGGCCACGGGACACCGGGGTACTGGCCCAGTACGAAATGCCAGCACTGGCCCATTACTTTCAATGCCGGCGAGTATGTGCTTTACCAGTACTGGTCCGGATAAAAATGTTTGCTGGGATATGTCTGGTAAGTACGTTGGAGTTCGGTAAAACAAACCATCCAAGCTGCAAAATTTTCCCCATTTCTATTTTTATATTTGCGGCCTCATATTTGGTTTCTACACGGTTCTGATGATTATAAGACAATATCCGCAATAACATCAATTTCTATCCGTCTGCCTCTCTGTCTGTATGTTTATCTGTCTATCTGTTTATCTGAGATTTGCGCAAAAACGGCTGGACATATTTTAACGAAATGTGGTACAATGATAGATAGAACCAGAATTCAAACATAAGCCATATGATATTTCACAATTTTCATTCTAAGGGGATGTTTGATACTAAAACTGTTTTGTAAAAAACTTAAAATATCTCCTTTATTATTGACAACTTAAAAAAAAAAAAACAATAAAATCTTATTTGATGTATGATTTTGTTTCAAGTAGATGAATATCTGCGGAGTTACGGGTAGGGGGGCTAAAACTAATCTTTCAAAATATTTCCCTAAGTGTCAACTTAACAGCAAAAACGTATGTGACAAAAATTGCTCGGAACTAGAAAACAAATCTTTTTTGTTCTGTGCATTATTTCATTTGGATGAATATTTGTGGAGTTACTGGAGGATATCCCAAAACTAAAATTTTGAAATATTTCACTTTTCACTTTACTTCACAAATACATATAAAAAAATCAGCTGTGGCCACCACAGGACCGACCGCCATTACAAAGTACTAGTATAAAATACATTCTAGCAGCAGAATAGAAATAACTTGCCCTAATATTTTTTAGCAGAGATATTATTTATCATGGCCATGGAAACGTTACATATTAGTATGAAAAAATAGATACTTGGAAAAAATTTCGAAAAATCTTTCTAAATTTTTTCGTTTTATCGAAAAATGTTTCAAATAAAAGTTGTTAGCTACTTTTGTTAAATAATTTTTTTCTAAATTTATGCTCCTTTATCAAAAAATGTCTCAAATAAAAGTTATTAGTTATTGCTTTTATAGCAACTTTTGTTAAATAATTTTTTTTTAAATATCTGTTAAATATTCGCAAAAACATTAAAATCGACACGAGTAAACTTCCATTTCTTGTCAACCGATTTTTACCAAAAGTTGATCAACTCTGCCATTGATGTCAAAAGCTTAAATAAGAAGTTTCATAAAAATCCTTTTAGCCGAATTTGCTCTGCACATGTACACGGACCGACAGACAGACAGACATACAGACAGACAGACAGACAGACAGACAGACAGACAGACAGACAGACAGACAAACAGACCGACAGACATCATGCTAAAAATAGTCAAAACGTTATGTAGGGACCTAAATTCGTGGAGATCCATCGAAAACTCGAAATGTCAAAATCGGTATGATCACAATACCTCCCTTATACTTATATGTTGGCGGTCGGTAAATATGTTTAGAACGAAGAAATATTTCTATTATGTCCAATGAGATGAATATTGGAGTTTGATCATGGGGAGTGCTACCTATATACTTAAAATATCTTACTTATTATTTATTTAGTAGCAAAAAATATACAAGAAAAGTGGTTTAGAATGAAAAAACGATTATTTCTTGTTCAATGTCGTTTTAATAAGATAAATATTAGGGAGGCACCGGAAAACTGTATTTAACAAAAACATTACGAATAAAGGCACATAAGCTAGTTTTCTAGTAATAAGAAAAGAAAAACTTTCATACGAATAATATATTCAGTTTTGTAAAATACAAAATAATATTCTTAATGACTAGTAAGTACAGTACCACTTGATACCTCTATTACTAAATATTTATAATGGTTTATAAATAGGTTTGTTTTGTAGTTTAAGAATTTTTAAATAGAGGAAAAATAAAAAGAAAAACCTCTCACTTCTTTTATACGAATTATTTCCGATGTTATTTTGGAAAACTAAGTAATGCTATAATTTTATTACAAATTCAAATATAATTATTTCAAAAAAAATTAACATCTTCAAATTGACAGAAAAGCTATATTTAAATCAGGTATTTTATAAAAATACAACAATTAAATATCAAAATAATACCTAATGTGTTAAAAATGTTCTCTAACATAATAGCTGGACAGTAATTACCTACTCAGTAGTTAGGTGATTATTTAACTAGTTTTTACTTGTATTCAAATTACTTTTCATTTAAAATAACTATAGTTTGTATTCAAGGGTTATTTTGGAAATTAGTTGTATGTATAGACATCCAACCTATGATCCTGTTTTTCAAAACGGACCTTAACACACTATCGGGTCTATTCTGTATCTTTTGTGGTTAAAAAGATTTGGTTAAAAATGATGGTTAAAAAGTAACATTTTAACTAGGCGTTAAAATTTTAACCTTGTTTCTTATTCTGTATCTCAGGTTATAACCCAAACGTTAAGTTCTAAATTTTTAACCTTATGGTTAAAAGTATGTTGTGAAATTATCTACAAAGGAATATATTTTACTTGTGTATGTGTGGATTTAATGTAAACAAGTGTTATGGTTGAATCGTGAATGAACAACGTTTAAGTATAATAAATCTATGTTGCATACAATATTTATATATAAATAATTATGGGTGCAGAAAGAAAATAATATAATATTACCATAACATGCAAATGTAGCAATATTTTTTCTGTCTTATCTTTCTTTTATAACAAGATACTTTTATTTTCAGGTTATATTTACCTTATTTTAATTTTTAAACAAACTGAGAAATCAAAATTTATAAGTGTAACATAATTTAAGTTTTAAATATTTACTTGCAATATATCGGGAAAACTTTTGTTTTTTTTTTCGGATTTTCAAAAAAAAGAACATTTTTAAAACAAGATATTCCGTAGAAGTTTTAGACAACTGAAAGTATTTTATAATGTTTATTCAGATAAATTATAGGAATCACACGTATCACTCAGTTGCTGTTGTTTAATTCGAGCTGATCTCCTGAAAAGCATTTGTATATATTTTTTATCCATCTGTATTAATTTTTCACTTACTAACTTCATCTTCAATTTGTTCTAGTAATAAATGGTTTAAAATAAACAGACATGATTAATTCTAAAAATGGATTTTTTCTGGCTATTTGACATTTAGAGGTTAGAATTACAGATGGTTAAAAGTTAACACCATGTATTTGGCTGAAGTTAATATGCCAAATATAACCTACTGAATTAACCATACTGAGGTTAAAACTTTAACCCCACAGAGTTACAGAATAACAAAATATTGTAAAGCGTGGTTAAAATTTTTTAACTTCGACCTTGAGGTTAATTTTTAACTTTCTAAGATACAGAATAGACCCGTATAGCAGGAAGTCAAGAGTCAACCGGCCAAACTATAGAATGATCAAAACTTATGTATAGTTCCAAAACATGGATCTTAACTATACGAATTTGAAAACACTCTTTTTGAAAGCAATATATTTCGCCGAAGCTTTGATGTCATTTGAATGATTGGGTAAAGGAGAAGCCCCAAGAATGAAGATATCTAAGAACTATATTCAGATCCAAATATCCCAAAAATAAAAAAATTATGTGAACTGTGAATTTTCACACATTTCAGGGTTTTGTAAGTATTTAAAAAGTGTAAGAAGCCAACATAATACTGGATGTCTACGAATATTTGTTCTAGTAACAATGTATTGGTGTGGTGTTCAAAACTCGGTCCTCAGCTGTAAATTTTTTTATTATATTTTTAATTTCATAAAAATGCACACTATCTTAGCCATAAATACAAAAAATCCATAACATTATCAGCCCTAATTTAGCCATGAATTAAAAAAATTATTAATTTTCAAAAACACAAAATCTGCAATATTTTTCAAAAACGCAATCGGATCAAAAATTCCTCTCGTACGTTTCCGACTCAGATCAATGTTCATTACCTATAATTTTTTCAGATTTTTTGTTTAACTCCTTTGGGTAAAAGGGGACGGGACAAGAACTTTTTTAGCACATTTTTGGCTAAAATCCTATTAAAAAAAACGAATTTAAAAAAACTACTTTTCGTTCCTTAATCTACGTCCTAAGAACTTTCTTTTGATACCACACAATACATTTTTTTAAATAATTTTTTTTATCGACGAAACAAAAAAATCAACATTTTTCAAAAAACTAATCTGATAAAAAATTCGTGTTGAACTATTCTGGTTCCCATCAATTTTCATTATGGAGATTTTTTCAGATTTCTAGATAAACCCCTCTGAGAGATAGGATGGGGGACAAACGTTTTTTGACAAATTTTAGGCCAAATCCCATAAAAAGAATTGATTTTTCACAAATAAAATTTGCTTGTAATGCGTGGATCAGCATTAAGAGGTTTCATTTGGTATGTTACTCAAAATAAAAAAATAAAATAAAAACATTGTTTTATTAAATATATAATTGTTTATATTTATATCGGGATGTGTTTTTTGAACTCTCAGTATTTTTCCTATGTGTGGGGTCAAAGAGTTGTATAAGCATACCAAATTTCAACCTTCTATGTTAAGCCGTTTGGCTACAATTTTTACCGTACAGACAGACACATGAGTGACGTTATAAGGGTTTGTTTGGTGGTCATACCTACAAAACCTAAATGGTGTAGGTTCAGTTCTGTTTGATCCGTCACGTTAGAGCGTAGGATACGACTTGTAGATCGGAGAGTTGAAATCAGGGATGGGGAGTCAGAGTCGGAGTCGGGAGTTGGAAAAAATTGACTCCCGACTCTTTGATTCAATTTTTATCAAGGATGAGAAGAAAAAGGGAACGAAAGCAAAATAACCATATTACTGTAAAGTACGGAAACAGGAACAACACTTTGTTCTCTGTTCAAGAACGAAAATAAAATTAAAAATATTCAGTACCGGTTTTACCCAGTTTCCGTCATCTAAAATTTTATTAGTACTACTCGTGTTAACAGATTAATACAATGAGGCAGTAAAGATTTTTGTTTTTTACTCATATCCATTTTATCTTTTTCTGTATACTACTTGTCTCTTCTGTTTATTACGTTAAGCGGAACTAAACTGAATTTTTATTTTCTCAAGTAGTAACGAGCTTCGTGATTGTTTCATGTTTGAGATTGGCAGCCAAAATCTAAATGTCAAAAGGAAAAGGTGGCATATTATGAATAATAATGTACTTATATAAAATCCAATAAAAAATCTTTAAATCTAATATATTCCAAAATTTGTATTAAGAATGACACAAAATGTCCAGATGAAATGAAAATGACATTTACAAAACCAGCTCACCCCAACCCAAGATATTTAATGTAATTATAGTCTGTTTATTTGGCTTAAGCGGAACTAGACATTGAAATCTACAAACATTTAACGTTTGAGTGAGGCTTTTTATCATTTTGTTTAACAAAAGCCCATTCGATTGTTAAAAAGTGAATTCGTGATAACTTAAGAAAATAAAAATTCCATTTAGTTCCGCTTTAACATTCGGAATAGACTTTACGATTTACGAGTAAATGGTTTTGAAGTCGGAGTCGGTTTTCAAAAATATCGACTCAGTCGTTAATTTTTCTGCCGACCCCCACCCCTGGTTGAAATGAGCTAGTCGAATATGGTGCGCACGACGCTGTGCGCACCACATACACCATTGAGTCAGTATATTTCGGCAACCGTGAGAGCAAAACGACTGTGCGTGGCATCGTTTCAAAGTTTTCGGCGAGAGCTTTAAAATAATACCACGGACGTTTGTTTTGTTTTCAGAATTGTCCAGATAAATCTTGATATTATCGAAAGTGTGCACAGGTTCACAAGAAAACATTTTTTAAAATGTTCAGTTCAAACCACTGCGAAATATTTTTCGTATATTTAAATATATCTTATCGAGAGCTTTAAAACGATACAATGCAGTCGTTTTGTGCTCACGGTTGCCAAGATAGACTGAGTCGACAAAAGGTGCGTTCGACATAACTGTGCAGTGTTAACTCTGTTCCGTGCAAATTTTTTGTCACGTGACCACTATGCACACTGTGCAAGAAAGACGAACGCTTTGTTCAGATTGCATAGTTATTCTTGTTATTCTAACCATTGTTTTTTTTTGTAAACAAATAAATTATGTGCGTTTGATTACATGAAGTCAGTCATCTGCTACTTGTTTTGTGCGATATACATATAAAAATGACACATGGAGGTTTTAGGATGCTTTTAAGTAATATAAAAGAAATTTTATTTGATGAAGAAGACAATTGGGGATAGGCATGATTTTTTAAATTTTTTTTATTATATTCCTCTTGTTGCATATAAACATAAAAAACAGTTTTTAATTCTTTTTTTTGTAATTTGAAGGCTTAAAAAAATCATAAATGTATGTAGCGCGCGAAAACGACGTGTGACGTCATACCCCTTCTAACTGAGGCATGACACTACTACCTTACCGGCGTACATAGTCTGTTGTGAACTTATTTGTTTGTATAACTTTTATAGGTTATGTAAAGTTAGAGTGATTTTAATTAAAATAAAGTTTAATTCTATAAAAACAATTTATACATGTTTACCGAATTAAATTTTATATTAAAATAGATGACTTATATTGCAGTATTTCAATTATGCCTCTAACGTTTTGTAACTTCATTTAAACAATGTAGTAAAATTCTGACATCTAAATTACATAAATATTTACATTTTACAGAGTTGCAGCGTTTGTTTACATAAAGTTATAGAATATAAAATAAAAATTACTTTGACACCACGTATTTCTTCAGCACTGTAGCATTCATTATTTTTCATATATTCCATGAGCATAAATGCATCAATGTTGGGTAAATTATCACTCTGAGCCCTAACAAAATCTTTATCTGCCATTTTAATAATAAATGAGTGAAAAATTGTTTAAAAACAAATACAAAACTCTCGAACAATACAATACACACACGTGTAAAGATTATGTTGTAGCTGTATCTGTGATGTGAAACCCCTATCGTTTGACGTCATACTCAGTCGTTTTTACTCGGCAACCTTCGCTCCGTGGTCGGCTTATTTCAAATTTACAATATTTTAATTCAAAAATTTTGCTATAATATTAATTAAAATGTAATTTTTGTTTTGTTAGGTGACATAACTAACATTAACATATCAAAATAATGTAGTTTTAAGGAAATACAAATTTTATGCGTATCCCCTATTCAGAAGAATTTTACAAACCAGATAATATTTTGGGAAAAGTGTTTGAATATGCAGAAAGTACTGTTCCAAACATGACTACCAATCAATTTAAAGTACTTTTCCGCTTGTATCCAGAAAATTTTGAGTCTTTTTGAGTGTATTTACATGTTCTATCATGAGGTTCATGTCTGTACTATTATTTTGCAAATGCTGCAGGCATAAACAATGATATCTTAATTGTTTTCACTCATATTGTTTTGTAGATATAATAACTTATATTTTTACCGCGAAAAACACTATTGCAGAGATTGCCGCACGATCTAAACTTGTGACGATTGTGCAAGACAAACTGCACAGCACGATATTTGTCGAACGATCTTCGTGCAGCATAGAGCACACAAAAACTTTATGATGAACGTTTCTTGTGTAAATTATGCAGAATGTGTAGATTATTAGTTTATGCCGAACGCAGCTAAAATAGCTCCAGACCAACACCAAAGAACGAAAATTCGAAAAAACAGGACAGAATGGTTAAGAAGATCTATAAGAAAGAATATTATTAAAAACTTTCTCTCAAATGACAAGACCTCTCAAATGATAGAGAGAAAAGAATATTGTTAGTTAATTGTTGTTTTGTAAAATAAATAAAGAGTAATCCAATATTTACTTTTTTTTAATAAATAAATAAAACAATAAAATGCGTGTTATTTAATTATTACCGCGTAACAATAATATACAGACATAAGTTATAAGGGAAAGTAAAAATAATTTAAACAAACTCTAATATTATTTGTTGATATATTGGTATTTGTACAGAGAAAGCAATAGTTTAACAATGTTTTTTGTTTAAACAATAGGCGCATATAAGATTTTCTTTTAACATATGGTACTCCTAGTATTACTCATATGGTATGAACAGTCAAACACAGCGGTTTTTAAACTAGTAGAACCTGAGAACCCCTTTAAGATAAAAATTTTGTTGATGGATCCCTTCGTTTTTTTGTTCATTCTCCGTTAAACTAAGTAATGTAATTTTTTACCGACCGCCAACATATATAAGGGAGGTATTGTGATCATACCAATTTTGACATTTCGAGATTTCGATGGATCTCCACGAATTGAGGTCCCTACATAACGTTTTGACTATTTTTAGCATGATGTCTGTCGGTCTGTCGGTCCGTCCGTCCGTCTGTCTGTCTATCTGTCCGTCCGTCCGTCTGTCTGTCTACACGTGCAGAGCAAATTCGGCTAAAAGGATTTTTATGAAATTTCATATTTAAGCTTTTGCCATCAATGGAACGAATTGATCAACTTTTGGTAAAAATCGGTTGACTAGAAATGGGAGTTTACTCTTATCGATTTTAAGATTTTTGCGAATATTTAGCAACAGAAAATAATTTCGAAAAAATTTATTTAACAAAAGTTGCTATAAATGCAATAACTAATAACTTTTATTTGAGACGTTTTTTGAGAAAATTTTTGTAAAATTTTTCGAAATTCGAAAGTCTCAATTTTTTCATACTTATATGTAAGGTTTCCATGGTCATGATAAATAATATCTCTGTTAGAAAATATTAGGCCAAGTTATTTCTACTCTGTTGCTAGAATGTATTTTATACAAGTACTTTATGATGGCGGGCGGTCCTGTGGTGGCCACAGCTGATTTTTAAATATGGAGGATTAATTCATATATAAATTTGGGCGTTTAACTTAAATTTATTAATTTAAATGTCATTCAAATGAATTTATTTATTAATGAACATTGAGTCTTTATGGTTGACCCATAAACCCACGGATCCCTGTGGGTCCGCCACAGTTTAAGAATCATTGATCTAATACACAGTTTCCCAAATGGTGTTCAATGAAATGAAAGTATGGATTTCGTGTAAATATTATGGAATCAGGCCCGCTCCGTGGGTAAGAACACCCTCTTACCCACGGAGCGGGCATTTTTGCAAAATTGTATTCCAGCGCCTCCAGAAAAAATTATATATATTTCAACAAATAAAAGATGACGTAAAGTGTGAATTTTCAAACATTTTGGGCTTTCGCAGGTATTTAGTAAGTGAATGATGATTATTTAGGATGCCAAAACAAATTTTATGTTAAAATATTTTTTTGTTAATTTTAATTCGAATACCTAATACCATTATTTAGGTTTCTAAATATATGCAATATTTTTTTATATAGCAAGGTTCATTAAGATTTTGAAAATTGCGCCTATGGCTTCCATTGGTTGTCATATGCTCCGCCCCTTTGGTTTCGTATACATAACACAGAATCTATATATATAAAATCGTAACTAAGCTACCTACTCATAATCAACGCCCAGCCCAAACCACTGGACCTATAATCATGAAATTCGGCGAGTATATTCCCTCCATGACGTAAGCACCCACTAAGAACGGATTTTTCGAAACTCATCCACTAAGTGGGTGAAAAGGGAGTTAAAAGGGGTAAAATGTGGCTTCACGGTTTCCTTAATATCTCTCAGGTCCAATAAAATATCGACTTGGTTTTTGCTTACAAAGACTACGCATGTAAATATAAAAAAACTTATTTCAGGATTTTGTCCTAAGCAAGCCCTAAAGGGGTGAATCTACAATCAGGGTGAATTATAGAACCCTTCGCATCTTCTGTGTTTATTGTGTTATAACACTCCTTTTTGACATATAGGTGTCTTTTTAAAGTATCTAGAAAGTGTTTTGACCGTTTTTTTAAATTATACCCCTAAAGGGGTAAATTGGCATTTATTATTCGATAGAATGTCTTCTAGACAAAGAAACATAAAATTCAGGGAGTATATACCTTTTATGACTTAAGGACTCCCTAAGAAATGATTTTTGGAAATTCAATCCCTAAGGGGTGAAATAGGGTAAAATGTGTTTTCACGGATTCCTCAATATCTCACAGGTCCAATAATATATCGCCTTCATTTTTGTTTATAAATATTATCCACATAAATGTTGAAAAACTGATTTCACGATTTTGTCCTATTTATCCCCTAAAAGGGTGGATCTACAATCAGGGAGAATTATAGAACCCGACGTATTTCCTGTGTTTATTGAGTTATTAAATTCCTATTTTGCATATAGATGTCTTTTTAAAATATCTCGAAATAGTTTTGACAGTTTTTCAAAATTTCACCCCTAAAGGGGTAAAAGGATATTTTTTATTTGATAGAACATCACTTGGATATAGATACATGATATTAGCAAAGTATATTACCTCCATGAGGTAAGCATACACTAAGACGGGATTTTTCGAAATTCAACCCCTGAGGGGTGAAATGGAATTTCAAGGATTCCTAAATATCTCTACGGACCAATAAGGTATCGTCTTGGTTTTTACTTACAAAGATTACCCTATGTTGAAAAACTTATTTCAGTATTTGTTCTAATCAACCCCTAAAGTGGTGAATTTCCGAACAGGGTTAATTATACAACCCATCATATTCCCTGTGTTTGTTGAGTTATAAAATTCCTTTTGGCATATAGGTGTCTTCAAAATATCTCGAAATGGTATTGGCAGTTTTTAAAATTTCACCCTTAAGGGGTTAATGGGGATTTTGTATTTGATTGAACATCCCTTGGACATAGATAAATAAAATTCGTGAAGTATATTCCCTCCATGACGTAAGCATCCAATAAGACGGGATTTTTCGAAATTCCACCCCTAAGAAGTGAAAAGGGATGAAATGTGATTTCAAGGATTCCTCAATACCTCAATTTTTTAAATTTCATCCCTAAAGGGGTAATTGGTATAAAAAAAATTTATTCGAAAGAACGTCCCTTGACATAGATATATGAAATTCAGGAAATATATTCCCTCCACGTCGCAAGCACCCGCTTATATGGAAATTTTCGAAATTCGACCCCTAGGGGATGAAAAGAGATAAAACGTTTTTCCTCGGATTCTTCATTATCTTTTAGGTCCAATGGTATATTGATTTGGATTTTGCTTACAATGTTATCCGTATATGTGTTCAAAAATTAAATTCATGATTTTGCTCTAATCATCAATCCCTAAAAGGGCGATTCTAAATTCGGGGTGAATTATAGAACCCTTTGTAGCTTCTGTCTTTGTTGTATTATAACAATGTTGTACTTTTTCGCATTTAGGTGTCATTTTAATATCATTAGTTTCAAAATCATTTCATTTTGACCGTTTTTTTCACATTTCACCCCCAAATTGCATTTTTATATTTCCCAAAATTTCATTGGTACATTGGTATTTTTTAGTAGACAATTGAAATTCGGGGACTATATTTCTTCCATGACGTAAGCAACTACTAAGAAGAGATTTCTCGAAATTCGACCCCTAGGGGGTGAAAACGGATTTCTTAATATCTCTTAATGAAATAACGACTTGCTTTTTACTTACTATGGTCACCCGTATGCATGTATAAAAATGTAATTTAGGATTTTGCTTCAATCAACACTTAACCGGGCGAATTTACATTAAATTAGAGCGACTTATATAATGTTTCGTAACTTATTTGTTTGTTGAGTTATAACATTCTTTTTTGGTATATAATGAGCCTCTAACGGGGTGAATCTACACCTGAGGGGAGAGTCAGCAATGTGATCTATAAAGAACCATGACTTATAATAATTGCACGATGATGGAAAACCGTCAATATACCGTAGCGAAGCACGGGTACTCAGCTAGTCTTCTATATATATAAAAGCAAGTGTCCTGACTGACTGACTCATTCACTCATCACCGCCCAGCCCGAACCCCTGGGCCTAGAAACTTGAAATTTGGAGAGTATATTCCCTCCATGACGTAAGCATCCACTAAGAAGGGATTTTTTGAAATTCCACTCCTAAGGGATGAAAAGGGGTGAAATGTGATTTCACGAATTCCTTAATATCTCTTAGGGCCGATGGTATATCGACTTAGTTTTTGCTTACAAGTATTACCCATACAAATGCCGAAATAGCAATTTCAGGATTTTGCCCTAATCAACCCCTAAAGGGGTGCACCTACAATCGGGGTGGATTATACATCCCGTTGTATTTCCTGTGTTCGTTTAGTTGCAAGATTACTTTTTGGCACATAGGTGTCCTTTTAAAATATCTCGAAATGGTATTGACAGTTTTTTGAAATTTCATCCCTAAAGGGTGAAAAGGGGTGAATTGTGATTTCAAGGATTCCTTAATATCTTTTAGGACCAATAAGATATCGACTTACTGTTTGCTTACAATGTCTACCCATACCAATACCGAAAAACATATTTCAGGTTTTTTCCTAATCAACCCCTAAAGGGGTGGATCTACAATTGGGGTGAATTATACATCCCGTCGTATTTCCTGTGTTGGTTTAGTTGCAACATTACTTTATGGCACATAGGTGTCTTTTTAAAATATTTCGAAATGGTTTTGACAGTTCTTTAAAATTTCACCCCTAAAAGGTGAAAAGGGGTGAATTATGATTTCAAGGATTCCTCAATATCTCTTAGAACCAATAAGATATCGACTTGCTTTTTGCTTACAAAGATTACCCATACAAATACCGAAACACCTATTTCAGGATTTTGTCCTAATCAACCCCTAAAGGGGTGGATCTACAATCGGGGTGTATTATACATTCCGTCGTATTTCCTGTGTTCGTTTAGTTGCAACATTACTTTTTAGCACATACGTGTCTTTTTAAAATATCTCGAAAAAGTTTTGATAGTGTCCAGTGTTTGAGTGCCACTGTTCATTTTTGTAAAAAAACAGCTGTGTTCAAAAAGTGGGTTGCTATGAAAACAAAAATATAAAAAACAGTCTGACACTAAATTCACAACTGTCAACATCAAAAAATCCTATTATATACAGTCCACTAAATGATCACATATTTAATTATTAATATTTGTATGTATTAAAATAAATAAATGTGAAATAAAAATAAAAGATTTGCGTACACGCTACATTTGGTCCTACAGAACCGGATAATTTCCAAAGACAGTGTCAGAAGAACAATAAGACGGTAACAGCCGTAGAAATCAAATAATAATTAGACATTCATCAGACACATAGCAAGAATAACATCAAGCAAGAATATCATCAATCAAGGTAATCAACAGGACATCGTCAGAGAGAGAGAGAGAGTGTGATAACAGAACACTGGTCATAAAAAGGTTGTTAAGGTAAGTGAGTCACTTATTTCCTTTATATCCTTTTTGTTTCAATTTCAATATGGCGGATCAAAAATTAATTCAAAAGCGAAAAACAATAAAAGCAAGTCTCACAAAAATGTTTAATTTTGCCAATTCGTATCAAAAAACTGACGACATTACTCAAATTGTTGTCAGAAATGACAAAATTGATGATACATGGACCAATTATGACATGGTGCAATCAGAATTAGAATTTCTGGATGCTACACAGTCAGCTGACAGAGATGTTGTAGAAGATCTCTATTTTAATATAAAGGGCGCATTCAAGAAAATTCTAACTTTGCACGACAATGAACAACAGCCCGGGAAGTCAGCGCATGACACAGCCGTCTCATTAACACCTAATGAGCTTGAAGATGAAAATACAGTCAAGGTACCGCGGATGAACATACCAGTGTTTACAGGTAACTATCATGAATGGGTTAATTTCTATCAATTGTTTACGTCAGTTATTGATAAAAATAAAAAACTAGCACAAGTAGAAAAATTATACTACTTAAAAACATATTTAAAAGGCGAAGCGTTAAAAATCATTAGTGCTTTAACGGCATCTAATGAAAATTATCCAGTGGCTCTTCAACTTCTCCAAGAAAGGTATGATAACAAGGTTTTAATTGCAAATCACCACATGAACGAAATATTTGAACAACCGATCTTGAATTTAAAAGACAACAATAGTTTACGCAATCTAGTTACAAACACAAAACAACATTTACAGTCCCTAAAATCTTTGGATCTGCCCATCGAACATTGGGATATTATAATAATGTATGTTTTGAGTCGAAAACTAGACAGTCGTACCCGCGAAGAGTGGGAATTGAAGCGAGTGAGCAAAAAGTTGGCCACTTTGGTTGATTTTTTTGAATTTCTTGAAAATCGGTGCTCCGCTTTTGAGTGCATTACACCAATAAGTGTTCACAAACAACACACACCATCACCCATGAAAAAGCCAGGAACCTCAAGATCAGCTAATCAACAATCGTCTTATGCAAACTCTAATGCAAAGGTCTCATACACTTGTCCAGTATGTAACGGTGCACACGGTATATACAGCTGTGATAAGTTCTTGAATTTATCACTTGATGAAAAAACAAAAGCTGTAAAAGAGTCTGGACTTTGCTACAATTGCTTAAGAGGAAAACACACAGCACTGCAGTGCATGGGCACTTCTTGTAGAAAATGCTCAAAAAAGCATAATACATTATTGCATCCCAATGATGGTACAGAAATCCCCACATCAACAAACTGCAGCGCACAAACCAAACTATCACAAGTTTTGTTGTCAACAGCACTAATAAATGTTTTAGATTACAAGGGCTAGCCACATCCATGTCGAGTTCTACTGGATTCAGGCTCGCAATCTAATTTCATATCTGAAAAAATGAGCAAACGTCTACACCTTCCGCAAACAACAATAAACATACCAGTATCAGGATTGAACAAATTATGCACGTATATAAAATGTTCAACAAATGCAACAGTGAAATCCAGATACAACAGTTACAAAACAAAACTCCGACTGCTTGTATTACCAAAAATTACAGAAGATTTGCCATCACATCAAATCAGAATATCAGATGTAACAATACCCGACAACATTAAGCTAGCTGATCCTAAGTTCCATCAAACATCTGAAATTGATATGTTAATTGGTGCTGAAATATTCTACAGTATATTATGTGTCGGACAAATTCGCACATCACAAGGATTAACTTTCCAAAAATCACAATTTGGTTGGTTGATATCAGGAAAGGTTTATACCACACAAAGGTTAAAACAAACAAACGGGACATCTTGTCACCTATTAATTGATCCCCTCAGCGCCCAAATGAAAAAATTTTGGGAAATAGAGGAATGCAGTACCACAAAAATATTATCAAGGGAAGAGGCAGACTGTGAAGAGCACTTCAAGCAAAACATAACCAGAGATAGTACTGGCAGATACATTGCCAAACTACCCTTTAGAAATAACAAAACAGAATTAGGCAATTCATACGCAACCGCACTGAAACGGTTCAACGCACTGGAAAGAAGATTTGCTAGAAACCCTTCCCTCAAGACACAATATTGTGAATTTCTAGACGAATATCTTCATTTAGGTCACATGAAAGAAGCGCCATGTGAAGTAGCAGAATTGGATTACTATTTACCTCATCACGCCGTGATGAAAGAAGAAAGCCTTACAACAAAAATCAGAGTCGTTTTTGACGGGTCCGCATCAACTACTACTGGAATTTCACTGAATGATACATTGATGGTCGGTGCAACTACCCAAGAAGACTTGTTTTCCATCCTGACCAGATTCCGGTTGCATACTTTTGTTTTGACAGCTGATGTAGAAAAAATGTACCGGCAAGTGCAAATACATAAGGATGATTTACATTTCCAGAAGATATTGTGGAGACCCAATCAAAATGAAGCATTAAAATCATATCAATTAACTACAGTCACGTATGGTACAGCATCGGCACCATTTCTTGCCACACGCTGTTTGCAACAACTCGCAGATGATGAATTACAAAATTATCAATTAGCTTCATCAATATTAAAAAGAGATTTTTATGTTGATGACTTATTAACAGGGGCAAATACTATCAACGAAGCAATTCAAATAAAAAATGAGCTCACAGATCTCTTACATAAAGGTGGTTTTCATTTGAGAAAATGGGCATCAAATAATTCCAACATCTTGCAAAACACAATCAATGAATCTGATATTCATCCGTTTCAATTAGACACAACACAAACAATCAAAACATTAGGTCTTCATTGGAACTCTTGTCAAGACACAATAGTTTATGAATTTAATCCCACAAATGAAAAGAATACAACAAAACGGACAATTTTAGCACAAATTGCAAGATTATTTGATCCACTAGGTCTCTTAGGACCTATAATTGTTAAAGCAAAAATTATTATGCAAGAACTTTGGAAGTTAAAGATAACTTGGGACGAATCAGTACCAATTCACGTCTTTACCGCTTGGAGCGAATACAAACAACAATTATCAGCAGTAAATCAATTGGCAATAGATCGGAACATAGTTATTAGCAATGCTACTAACATACAATTACATGGATTTTGCGATGCGTCTGAAAGGGCATACGGTGCATGTATCTATGTACGATCAACAAATAGTATCAGCACTCAGATGTCACTAGTATGTTCAAAGTCGCGTATTGCTCCACTAAAAAATATCACATTACCAAGGCTGGAACTTTGTTCTTCTGTTTTGCTGGCTAATTTGTACAAAACTACCCAACAATCATTGGGAATCAACTTTGATAGAACGTATTTCTGGACAGATTCAACAATTGCGCTTTGTTGGATAAACACACCGGCACACACATTAAAAACTTTTGTGGCTAACCGAGTAGCTGAAGTACAATCTATGACGGATCCACGCAACTGGAGACACATAAGTTCTCCTGAAAATCCAGCAGATATCATCTCTCGAGGATTACTTCCCTCACAGATTCAGCACTGCAATTTGTGGTGGACTGGTCCTTCTTGGATAACACATGATGAAGATACATGGCCTTGCAAGGAAATATTCTTTAATGAAATTCCAGAAGTAAAATCAACAACCACTGTTCTACTCACGACTAACAAAGAATTCAGTCTACTTACGAAATATTCAGATTTTAACAAATTGCGCAGAATCACAGCATATTGCCTCCGTTTCATCAACAAAATACGAAGGAAGATTCTAAAAACTGGCCCAATTTCAACAGGAGAACTAGACGAGGCAACTACAACATTAATAAAGGTAGTTCAAGGTCATGAATTTGAACATGACATTAAACAACTAGAGAAAAATAGAAGTCTCGGCAACAATAGTAAATTGTTGAGGCTCAATCCATTTTTAGACAAAAACAAAATATTACGAGTAGGAGGTCGCCTCAGACATTCAAATTTATCAGAGTCTCAAAAATATCCAATCTTGCTACTCAATGGACATCAGTTAACTAAAATGATAATAAGACATGAACATGTTAAATCCTTTCATGCTGGCGTCCAAACAACATTATATGCAGTCAGAGTAAGGTATTGGCCATTAAATGGTAGAAATATGACTCGAAAAATCATTCATGAGTGCATAACATGTTTTAAGGTAAAGCCCACAATTACTGAGTATATGATGAGTGATTTACCTTCGGCGCGAACGACAGTTTCCCGCCCATTCACTCATACAGGTATCGACTATTGCGGTCCTTTCTACATCAAAGATAGGCGCAAGAGAAACAAAACACAATATAAGGTATATGTAGCAGTTTTCATATGCCTCACTGTCAAGGCGATCCATCTGGAATTGGTAAGCGATTTGACTACCGAAGCTTTCATATGTGCATTACGTCGCTTTTTTGCTAGACGAGGAGTATCTCGACACATATATTCAGATAACGCAACCAATTTCACAGGAGCATCACAAGAACTGGCAGAATTAACAACATTGTTTAATTCTCAATTGCATAAAACTAAAGTAATGCAATTCATGGCAGAAGAAAATATCATATGGCATTTCATTCCGCCCAGATCACCACATTTTGGAGGACTATGGGAGGCTGCTGTCAAGTCATTTAAGCACCATCTACGCAGAGTAGTTGGCAAAACCATACTAATATTTGAAGAATTAAATTCTGTCATTATTGAAATTGAATCAGTATTAAATTCACGTCCTCTAACTCCCATGTCATCAGATCCTAATGATCTGTCAGTATTAACTCCTAACCATTTTCTCCTTGGTGACTCACTTACAAACTTAGCAGATCCTGACATTCGTGTAACCCAGATTAATAGATTATCCAATTGGCAACAAATACAGTTGTACAAGCAACAAATTTGGGCTCGCTGGTACAAGGAGTACCTCAATGAACTCAATGTCCGAAGCAAATGGCAAACGCAGCAAGAGAACCTGCAGATTGGAAAGCTGGTTCTACTAATAGAAGATAACCTTCCTCCCATGCGATGGTTGGTAGGTCGTATTATTTCTCTTCACCCAGGTACAGACGGCGTTGTACGAGTCGTTACAGTTAAAACACCAACAAGCAGTTTCAAGCGTGCAGTGAGAAAGTTGTGTCCACTACCCATAGACAATAGTAACGACTGTTGAAAGTAGTACTTTCAAGGCGGGCGGCATGTCCAGTGTTTGAGTGCCACTGTTCATTTTTGTAAAAAAACAGCTGTGTTCAAAAAGTGGGTTGCTATGAAAACAAAAATATAAAAAACAGTCTGACACTAAATTCACAACTGTCAACATCAAAAAATCCTATTATATACAGTCCACTAAATGATCACATATTTAATTATTAATATTTGTATGTATTAAAATAAATAAATGTGAAATAAAAATAAAAGATTTGCGTACACGCTACAGATAGTTTTTTAAAATTTCACCCCTAAAGGGTGAAAAGGGGTGAATTGTGATTTCAAGGATTCCTTAATATCTTTTAGGATCAATAAGATATCGACTTACTGTTTGCTTGCAAAGATTATCCATACAATTACCGAAAACCTTATTTAAGGAATTTTTCCTAATCAACCCCTAAAGGGGTGGATCTACAATCGGGGTGAGTTATACAATCCGTCGTATTTTTGTGTACGTTTAGTTGCAACATTACTTTTTAGCACATAGGTGTCTTTTTAAAATATCTCAAAAAGGTTTTGATAGTTTTTTAAAATTTCACCCATAAATGGTGAAAAGGGGTGAATTGTGATTTCAAGGATTCCTTAAATCTCTTAGGGCCAATAAGATATTGCCTTGCTTTTTGCTGACAAAGATTATCTATACAAATACCGAAAAATATATTTCAGGATTTTGTCCTAATCAACCCCTAAAGGATGGATCTACAATCGGGGTAAATTATACAGCCCATCGTATTCCCTGTGTTTATTGAGATATAAGGTTTCTTTTTGGCACACAGGCGTCATTTAACCCCTAAACCCCTAAAGGGTGAAAAAGGGTGAAATGTGATTTCAAGGATTGTTTAATATTTTTTAACACCAGTAAGATATCGACTTGGTTTTTGCTTACAAAAACTACCCTTGCAAATGCCGAAAAACCAATTTTTGGATTTTGTCCTAATCAAGCCCTTAAGGGGTGGATCTACAATCGGGGTGAATTATATATCCCGCCGTATTTCCTGTGTTCGTTTAGTTGCAACATTACTTTTTGGCACATAGGTATCTTTTTAAAATATCTCGAAATAGTTTTGACATTTTTTTAAAATTACCCCCTAAAGGGTGAAAAGGGATGAATTGTGATTTCAAGGATTCCTTAATATCTCTTAGGACCAATAAGATATCGACTTGCTTTTTGCTTACGAAGATTACCCATACAAATACCGAAAAACTTATTTCAGGATTTGGTCCTAATCAACCCCTAAAGGGATGGATCTACAATCAAGGTGAATTATACATCCCGTCGTATTTCCTCTGTTCGTTTAGTTGCAACATTAATTTTTGGCACATAGATGTATTTTTAAAATATCTCGAAATAGTATTGACAGTTTTTTTTAAATTTCACCCCTAAAGGGTGAAAAAGGGTGAATTGTGATTTCAAGGATTCCTTAATATCTCTTAGGACCAATAAGATATCGACTTGCTTTTTGCTTACACTTTTTGCTTAGGATGTCCTCGTGATTGCAAGGATTGTTTAATATTTTTTAACACCAATAAGATATCGACTTGGTTTTTGCTTACAAAAACTACCCATGCAAGTACCGAAAAATCAATTTTTGGATTTTGTCCTAATCAACCCCTTAAGGGGTGGTGGATCAACAATCGGGATGAATTATACATCCCGTCGTATTTCCTGTGTTCGTTTAGTTGCAACATTACTTTTTGGCACATAGGTATCTTTTGAAAATATCTCGAAAATGTTTTGATAGTTTTTTAAAATTTCACCCCTAAAGAGTGAAAAGGGGTGAATTGTGATTTCAAGGATTCCTTAAATCTCTTAGGGCCAATAAGATATTGACGCGCTTTTTGCTTATAAAGATTACCCATACAAATACCGAAAAACTTATTTCAGGATTTTGTCCTAATCAACCCCTAAAGGGGTGGATCTACAATAGGGGTGAATTATACATCCCGTCGTATTTCCTGTGTTCGTTTAGTTGCAACATTACTTTATGGTTCATAGGTGTCTTTTTAAAATATCTCGAAATGGTTTTGACAGTTCTTTAAAATTTCACCCCTATAAGGTGAAAAGGGGTGAATTGTGATTTCAAGGATTTCTTAATATCTCTTAGAACCAATAAGATATTGACTTGCTTTTTGCTTACAAAGATTACCCATACAAATACCAAAAAACATATTTCAGGTTTTTGTCTTAATCAACCCCTAAAGGGGTGGATGTATAATCGGGGTGAAAATCCCGTCGTATTTCCTGTGTTCGTTTAGTTGCAACATATTTTTTTGGCACATAGGTGTCTTTTTAAAAGATCTCGAAATGGTTTTGACAGTTTTTTAAAATGCACCCTTAAAGGTTGAAAAGGGGTGAATTGTGATTTCAAGAATTCCTTAATACCTTTTAGGACCAAGATATCGACTTGCTTTTTGCTTACAAAGACTATCCATGCAAATTCCGCAAAACTTATTTCAGAATTTTATCTTAATCAAACCCTAAAGGGGTGAACCTACAATTGGGGTGAATTATACATTCCGTCGTATTTCCTGTGTTTGTCGTTTATAAGATATCTCGAAATGGTTTTGACAGTTTTTTTAAATAAGGATGATATGGAGTGAATTGTGATTTCAAGGATTCCTTAATATCTCCTAGGATCAATAAGATATCGACTTGGTTTTTGCTTACAGAGACTACCCATGCAAATGCCGAAAAACCTATGTCAGGATTTTATCCTAATCAGCCCTTAAAGGGGTAATTCTACAGTTCGGCTGAAATATACATCGCGTCGTATTTCCTGTGTTTGTTTAGTTGCAACATTCCATTTTGGCACATAGGTGTCTTTTTAAAATATTTTAAAATAGTTTTGACAGTTTATTTAAATTTCACCCCTAAAAGGTGAAAACAGGAGGTGTGGTTTCAAGGATTCCTTAATATCTCTTAGGACCAATAAGATATCGACTTAGTTTTTGCTTAAAGATTACCCATGCAAATATCGAAAAACTTATTTCAAGATTTTATCCTAATCAATCCGTAAAGGGGTGAATCTATATTCGGGGTGAATTATATATCCCGTCGTATTTTATGTATTTGTTGAGTTATAACATTCCTTTTTGGCAAATAGACTTTGTCTTTTTAAAATGTCCCGAAATGGTTTTGACATTTTTTTAAAATGCACCCTTAATGGGGTTAATGGATATTTTTATTCGATAGAACGTTCCTTTGACATAGATATATGAAATTCACAAAGTTGATTCCTTCCATGACGTAAGTACCCCTAAGAAGAGATTCTTCGAAAGTCGACTTCTAAGGGGCTAAAAAATTTAAAAACATACATTCAATAACATACAATAATTTTAAAAAAAATTATGATTTCGTCCCAATCCACTCCAAATGGGATGAATTATAGTACCCGTAGTTTTTCCTGTTTGTTGAGATATAACATTCATCTTTCGCATATACGTGCCTTTTTTAAAACACCTTTTTCAAAATCTTTTCAAAAACAAGTGTTTTCACAGTTGTTTTTAAGTTTCATCCCTAAAGGGGTAAATTAGTATTTTTTATTCGATAGAAAATTCAATGGACATTAAGACATGAAATTCGAGGCTTACATTCCCTCCATGACGTAAGAGACCAATAAGAAGAGATTTTTCTTAATTCCATTTTTAAGTGGTGAAATGAGGTGAAATTTGATTTAGGGATGCCTCAATAACACTTAGGCTCAATGAGATATCGACTTGGTTTTTTCTTACAAATTATACCCATACAAATGTTTAAAACAGAAATTCACGTATTTGCCCTAATCAACCCCTAAATTGATGAGTATGCATTCGGGGTGAATTATAAAAAGCTTTGTATTTCCTGAGTTATAACACTTCATTTTGGTACATAGGTATCTATTTAGAAAGCGTTTGACAGTTTAAATTCCATCTCTTACGAAGTAAATTGGTATTTTTTATTCGATAGAGCGTCCCTTGACAAAGAGATATGAAATTCGGGAGAAACCCTTCGTATCTCCTGTGCTCCATGAGACCATCAATATACCGTAGCGAAGCACGGGTTTTCAGCTAGTGAAAATATAATTCCAACATTCCAACTGGTTATTAAATTTACGCTTTTATAAAAAAGATGCAACATTTGCCAAAATATAACTAGAATTTTAACAAAATAATTTAAAGCATAAAAAAAAATGGAAAAAAAACAAAAATAAAATTGTCTCCTCTGACCGGGAGCGAACCTAGAATTCTGGGTAGTTAGTATGCTAACCATTACACCATGATACGTCTTCTAGTCTAGTGTGTTACATAACTATAACTTTTGTAAATCGTCAACCAAAAAAACACAAAAAATGCGTTATTTTCCGAAAACTTAATCTGATCAAAAATTCCTGTTGCACTATTCCGGTTCACACCAATGTACATTACTTAGAATTTTTTCAGATTTTTAGTTTAAACCATCTGGGCTACAGGTGTGGAACAAAAATTTGTTTGCACAAGTTTGGCAAAAATCGCATCAAAATAATTTATTTTATTGCAAAAATAATTTTTTTATCGTTAATCCACCTACTAAAGGCTTTCATTTGATACTCTACTCAGAATTTTAAAAAAATAATTTTTTTTTTCGAAGAGCACATATTTGTTTTAGTATTTTTCCTATATGCGGGTCAGAGAGTTGTATAAGCATGCCAAATTTCAACTCTTTAAGTTTAGCCGTTTGGCTACAATTTTTACCGAACAGACAGGCAGACAGATAGACAGACAGACAGTATTAGGGTTTTTTGGTCATACCTGCAAAACCCTAAAATCGACAAAAACTATATATATTCAGTAAATAAGTATAAAGTGAACTTATATAACTACATTTTTGTATTTAATTCTTTTTTTTTAAATCACAACACACAATTATTACAATATACATGGTAACTTATTTATTTATTGATTTTATACAAGGTGTCTCAAAAGAAATTTTATATTTATTTAGCTTACTGCGTGAACGCAACGTATCCGAGGGGCGCGGGGGTTATGTCAATCGGTAGCCTGGCTCTTGGGAATTTAGTCGCTATGGAGCGTTTCTCGGGAGCAGACCGCGCGTTATGCGTGCGAGAGTTTTACAAAAACGGTGATTCGGCGACTGTAGCGCGTAGAAAATTGTGCAGTATTCGAGGTTTTCGCCACTTAAATGATGCGCCAAGCATTCCTCTCATTCGACATTGGGTTAAAAAGTTTGAAGAGACTGGTACAACGCTGGATAAATCAAAATCCGGGCGACCTAGGTCATCAAGAACGTTAGAAAACGTGGAGAATGTTAATCAGTCTGTTCGTGACGACACGAACCTTTCAATTCGGAAGCGCGCAAGTGCTTTAAATGTGCATAGATCATCATTACATCGCATTATGCACAAAGACCTAAAGCTGCACCCCTACAAAATTCAATTGGTGCAAGAATTAAAGCCCCAAGATGCCAGTCAGAGGCTTAATTTCGTAAACCAGGTGATTGAGCGATTTTCAACGTTTACCAATATTTTGTTTTCGGATGAAGCTCATTTTCATCTTAATGGCCACGTAAATAAGCAGAACTGCCGCTACTGGAGTGCAACGAATCCGAAACGCAAACATCAGAAACCCCTACATTCGCCTAAAGTGACCGTATGGGCTGCGATGACGGCGCGAGGAATTATCGGCCCTTACTTTTTTGAAGACGAAAGGGGGCGTGCAGTTACAGTGAATTCAGAGCGTTATGTGGAGATGTTAGACAACTTCTTGGTACCTGAACTGCAAAACTTTCCTGGCTATAACCAAAGAACATGGTTCCAACAGGACGGAGCAACTTCACACACGTCCAATATGTCTCTGCCACGTGTTCGTGAAATCTTCTCAGGCAAATTGATCTCCCGGATAGGTGACATAAATTGGCCTCCACGCAGTCCAGATTTAACCCCTATGGACTTTTTCCTATGGGGTTATCTTAAATCTAAAGTTTACGCCAATAAACCGACTTCACTGGCGCATTTGAAAGAAAATATCCGTCACGAAATGGCAGTCATCCCTGAGTCCACCTGCCGAGACGTCATAAGTAATTTTACTGTTCGATTAAATGAGTGCCGAGAACGCGAGGGTCTACATTTAGACGATATTATTTTTAAGAAATAAATCCCCAAAAAGTGTATTTTAATAATTAATAAACATTTTTTCTATATACGGCTTACTTTTTTTTTAATCGATCCACTAAATATAAAATTTCTTTTGAGACACCTTGTACTTCTAGCTTTAGTAGCCACAAAGTTAAAAAATAAATAAATAAATAAAACACTTGTTAATTCCATTAATTAATTTAATAACAACTACTTAACAAGCTTCGACTTTTCGGTCATTTCGTGTCAAAAGTAACAGAATTACAATAATAGCAAGGTATTTATACACATAGTAGATCGCAAAACAAGGGGATTAGATTAAAACTTTTCTTAAGAGTTCGTTCTTATGTTTTCGGTATCTACCTCCACCTGGTTATTAACAATGTTTTTTTTTCTCGACAGTATAAACATTATACCTGCTGAGTTTATGGTTCTGTTAATAGTAGTTGCCTGGACCGTAATAATTATTTAAAATAAACGTGTTTTCTTATATGCTATTTAGAATGAACTGTATATACTCACATGACATTCCTTCACATTTTTCAGGCTTAGGACTGGCTATATTTGAATTATAAATATAGGTATGTTTAGAAATCGTTTTGTTTTAAAGTCTTTATAGTCTATATTGAATATTTCAAATTTGCACAAACAAAAATTATTATTTTTTTGAACTTATTAAAATATTAATCATTATCACTATTATCATTGTTTATATCACTATCAGAGTTTGTGTCACTACCACAGTCATTTAAATTAATAAATATTGAAGATTTATTTGGTGGATTTATAAAAAAATTGTTTCACTTGTCTTTACATGTTCTACGCATTTTTTCCACAAATCGCTACTTATTGCACTTGTTTCGTCATATAATAACACGTTTCCTTCTGGAACATAATGTTTTTAAAACACATTTAGAGGAATTGTCTGATAAACCCTTCTTGCGAATACCATGCGTGTCATACCATGTTTCATCTAAATACACGATGAGTCTACCTTCTTCCCTGTATTTGTGTAATTGATCCAAATACTGCGATCTCGCCCTTACTAATGTATCTGATAATATGTAAACGTTTATTTAACGTTCTATATTTAAATCCTAGCAACTTCAAATAATTATACATATGGCTAACTTTGTATGGAAATTCTATTCCGTCTTCTTCCAAATTTTTTTATTAAAAGATGCAAAGTTGGCACTATATTTTTCGAATAAAAGTCGTATATTTTATTTATTATTGTTTTAGACATAAAACTATCTATTTTCTTGAAAACTTGTAAATCGGTTCGTTTTCGCTGCTGATTTTTGCCTCGAACAATGATACTTTGAATTGTTCTGTATGGAACACTAGTTAATTCCGCAGTCCTAAGTATAGGTTTATCATTACCGTCCGAAACTAACTTTTTATAAACGTTCAGTATCAGAACTTTGCAATTTTCTGACAAATGACATTTTTCTTTAGTAGCCACGTCCACATTTTCGTATTCCAAGTCAACGTCCACATTTTCGCACACCAAATCACCTTGCACAGATTCACTATTTTCACTACGGAAATCAGGAATTTCTTCAAAATCAAATGGTCGCCAAAGAGCCATGTTGTTAATGTATGCACGCTGTGAACGTTGTAAAATTAACTAACAAACAAGTATAACAACCTAAAATTTAGAAACAATAGGATTATAAATTTGGTAAATATCCTTAATGGTTTTTAAGAAACTTCAATTGAACTACTGTTACATCTATTCAATTTAAATTTAAAATACCCTTAATGCCTCATATATTCTTTTTACAGCAACAAATCCTAGAATTACTGCTAACAACCCATTACTATATTGTTAAGCTTGTTAACAAGAATGGCCATTTCATTTTGGAAATACTATACCAACGAAATTTAGTGTATTGTACATAGTAATGCAATTTAGGGGTGAAATATAAAAAAACCAGTCAAAATAAAATGACATTGAAACTAACGATTTTAAAAAGACACTTAAATGTGAAAAAGGAATGTTATAGCACAACAAAGACAGGAGGTACAAAGGATCTATAATTTACCTCGATTCTAGAATTGCCCCTTTAGGAATTCATGATTACAGCAAAATCCTGAATTTTATTTTTAAACACATATACGGATAATCTTTGTAAGCAAAAACCAAGTCGATATCTCATTGGACTTAAGAGATATTGCCGAATTCGGGGGAAAACATTTTAACACTTTTCATCCACTTAGTGGTCGAACATAGAGGGGAAATTAAAAAAAAAAAAAAAAAAAACGGTTAAGCACTTTCAAATGATTTTAAAAAGAGACCTATGTAAAAAAATGAATTTTATAACACAACAAATACAGTGGATACGAAGGGTTCTATAATTCACCCCAAATATAGTTTCAATGAGTGATTGCGTAGGGCGAAATCCTGAATATAATTTTTAAACATATGTATATCGATATCTCATCGAGCCTGAAATATTGAGGGATCCGTTAAAAAACATCCTACCCCTTTTTATCCCGTTAGGGATCGAATTTCGAAAAATTCATTTTTAACAGGTACTACGTCATGGACCGTCGCGCAGCCAAGGGGGAGCGACGGGCCTCCCCCCTCTCTGGGACAGCAGAATTAGCACAATTATTATGAAGTATTATACAATACTAGCATATTACCAGGCGCTGCTCGGGGAATTGAAGATAAAATTTGTTAACCGCAACAGTAATTTAATTTAAAATTACGTTGTAAACAATATTGACAACTTTTTTTTTCCCCGTATAAATACACATTTTGCTTTGGAGAAAATCACAATCTAAAAATCGGTCTTTGGTTTTGTTTTATAGATAAATGTGAATATTCACATATATTGGCCGATGTGCGATGTCCACGGCCTTATCGAGGCCAACCGCAGGGTGAGCCATTACAGCATTACGTTTTCATGTGCTTTAGAGTCATGTGGATGCTTGCGGAATTAAATATAAACGCAAAATTAGGTAAAAAAAAATCTGCTTACACCAGGGCAGGGTAGACAGGGTACATTTTTCAAGTTAAAAGGTAAAAATTGGAAATGTACTACTCTAGGTTAGTTTCTCACCGATTTTTACTCGTTGTCAATAAGTATCTAAGAGGACTAGGATACGATGGAGCTCCAGTTAATAATGGTGAAGCAGAAGGAGTTCAGACTTACGTCAGACAAAGTTACCCCACTGCTATTTGCATTGTGTAGCTCATTCCCTAAATCTAGCACTATCTAAGTTTTCGACATTACGTGATGTCAGTAATTGTTTTGGAACAGTTGAAAAAATATATGTGTTTTTTGAAACACCAAAACGAAATATAGTATTGTCCGAAAAAATTTATGAATTCGCTGCTGAAACGAAACACCAGAAACTTAAACAATTGTGCCCAATACGATGGGTGGAAATACACTATTCGATCATCGTTGTGGTACAACTATTAAAATCAGTCTTTCATACACTGGAAGAAATTGCCACCTAGAGAGAAAATACGACATCTTCTTTAGCAGGTTTTTTTTTAATGCCCGGAATACAAAAACCAAATTTCCTGATCTCGTTATTATCAATAGAAAAAGTATTTGGCTATACATTGCCAATAATATAAATATTTGCGATCCGAAAATGAGGATTTAAGTATGGCCTTACAACAAATAAAAAATGTTCAGTCGGTGCGTAGCAATATTCGTATAAATTCAGACAATGAATTCAAAATTATTAATGAAAAAGCAAAATGTATCATTATTAACATTTTAAATTATAAATCAAATATTACCCAACCAAGAATAACATTCTTGGAATATGTTAACTCAGAATTGAATATGAGATTTATTAAACATAAACAAATTTTGAAATCATTTCAGTGCCTAATTCCTAAATCCTGAAGAGTCCAAGAGACCAAAAAGAAAAAATTATTTTATAAACTTCTGCAAAGAAGATATTTATTATTTATTATAATATAATAAATAATAAATGTCTACATATTAGTTTATTTGTATTTTTGACTCGGCCCTCCCCAAGAAAAAATCCTGGCTACGCCACTGGTCATGGAAATAATACTCTTTCCCGAATTACTCCCGAATAATTACTCCCCTAAAGCTAGATTTGCCCCTTTATGGGTTGATCAGGGCAAAATCCTGAGTTATTTTTGTGCATGTGTATGGGTAATCTTTGTAAAAAAACAAAGTCGATATCTCATTGGGCCTAAGAGATATTGAGGTATCCGTGAAAAAACATTTCACCCATCGGAGGGATTGAATTTCAAAAAAATCTTTCTTAATGGGTGCTTTCATCATGACAATATTCTTTCCTCCTCGAATTTCATATTTCCACGTCATGTGGTCCCTCTATTGAATAAAATATACCACTTTTACCCTTTAGGGGAGAAACTAAAAATAAAAAAAACTGTAAAACTTTTTAAACATTTTAAAAAGACACACATATCCCAAAAAGGAATCATGGAAGGAATATATGTGTACTTACCGAATTTCATGTCTCTGTGTCCAAGGGATGTCCTATCGAATAAAAAATACCAATTTACCCCTTTAGGGATGAAATTTTAAAAAACTGTCAAAACGCTTTCTTATTATTTTAAATAGAAACCTATGTACCAAAATGGAATGTTGTAACTCAGGAAATACAAAGGTTTCTATAGTTCTCCCCGAATGTAGATTCACCGTAGGGGTTGATTAGGACAAAATCCTGAATTAAGTTTTTCGGTATTTGTATGGGTAAATCTTTATAAGAAAAAACTAAATCGATATCTTATTGGTCCTAAAAGATATTAAGGAATCCTTGAAATCACATTTCAGCCCTTTTACCGTTTAGGGGTGAAATTAAAAAAAAAAAACTGTCAAAACTATTTCGAGATATTTTAAAAACACACCAATGTGCCAAAAAGGAATGTTATAACTCAACAAACACAAATTTACGACGGGATATATAATTCACCCCTTTAGGGGTTGATTAGGACAAAAACCTGAAATAAGTTTTTCGACATTTGTATTGGTAATCTTTGTAAGCAAAAAACAAATCGATATCTCATTGGTCCTAAGAGATATTAAGGAATCCTTGAAATCTCATGTCACAACTTTTCACCGTTTAGAGGTGAAATTTTAAAAACCTGTCAAAACTACTCCGAGATATTTTAAAAAGACACCTATGTGCGAAAAAGGAATGTTATAACTCACCAAACACAGGAATTACGACGGGATGTATAATTCAGCCCAAATGTAGATTCTCATATTTAGGGGTTGGTTAAGACAAAACCCTGAGATCACATGTCACCCATTTTCACCCCTTGGGATGAAAGGGGTTGAATTTCAATCACTTCTTAATAGGTGCTTACGTCATCGAGGGAATATACTCTACAAATTTCAAGTTTCTAGGTGATGAGTGAATTAGTGAGTGAGTCAGTCAGGACATTCGCTTTTATACGAGGTGTTTAAATTAAGTAACAATAATTTAAGTAGCAACATTTGGGACGCGGGACTTGGAGGGACTGCAGGTGAACATGTGACACGCCTTCAGTACGAGTTTGAACTCGCTACGGATAACAAACCGTAGCGAATTTTTTCGTGAAACAGTTTTTTCAAGTACGTTCTAAAAATGAGAGAATTGAAGATGAATCACGCAGCGGAAGACCTTCATTTTCAAGAACCGATAAAAAGGCGACAGAATCCGGGATCTTGTGCGTTCAGTTCGTCGGTTGACAGTCAGAATGATCGGGGAAGAATTGAATTTGACTCACACTACCGTTCATCAGATTTTGACCAATGAATTGGGGATGAGAAAAATCTGCGCAAAAATGGTTCCAAAAAATCAATTTCAATAAACGAGTTTTTGGCCAGTAAAAGCATTCCTGTGGCTCCTCAGTCTCATTATTCGCCTGACTTGAGTCCTTGTGACTTTTTCCTCTTCCCAAGATTCCACGTCATTTAGGGTCACTCAAAAACATTCAAATGTGCGTAACCGATCAGCTGAAAGCTATTCCAGTATCAGATTTTCAGCACTGCTATGAGGATTGGAAGAACCATCTCCAGCCCTGTGTGGCTTCCCAGGGAAGTTATTTTGACGGAGACAATATTGAATTGCAAAAATTTTAAAAATCAGTCCGGTTATTTAATTTACACACCTCGTATATATAGATAATAATAATAATTTTAATATACAAGACGTAAAAAATTTAAACAATTGCTATAATTACACCATCAATTACATTAAAGAAAGTACACATGCGCGAATTAAATTTTGCAAATTTTTGTCTCAGCTAGTCATTCTGCTATCCACATTCCAACAGTACACACCTGTGATATTATTTAGTCAACTATTTCTGTGATATTTATAAGGTATTTTTTTTTTTTTTAATTTTAATTTTTAATTTTACTTTAAAAATGAAAATGATGGTTTCACACAATACTTTCTTGAAGCCTGGTTTTGTGTTTAGACTGATTATATAATTAGATTTAGGGTGACCAGACGTCCTGTTTTTCCAGGACCTGTCAGGAAATTGTTCTGGCTTGTCCGGTTTTTTTTTTTTTCTTTTTTAATTACCATATTACCATTTTAAAACAATTAGATACTCAACAAAAATGGACAGTTTATTTAAAACAATGCAATTCGCCAAAATGCTATTCAGAATTATTAATAATTTCAATTGGTTTGCTGCATTTTTGGATACAGATGTTGAATGAGCTATTTTTTCCTAATAACTAGTCAGTGGACAAAAGAAAGGAACAGATTTGAGATTAAATCCATGAAAGGAATTTTATTAACAATATTTAATTTAAAAATGCACTGTAAACAATTCTATAATTACTTATTAAGTGAACCCAATTTATTGGAACAAATTCATTCATCGTCCAAATATTATAATATGTTATTTTACCAAAGAATATTTATTGTGAATATATTTAAATGCTTGCTAAAGAAAATTGTTATTAAGACCCGTACTCATAGTCAGTTCTTAGACTTATAGCGTTTTCGATTTGTAAATAGAGATTTGATCTGAGATTGCCTTTAAATCACTCTGAAATCAATCTGTGACGTCACGCTCTGTACTAGAGCGATCTGGTAGAGAGTATAACTATCTCTTTGGTTACCTGATTGTCGGTGTAATTCTGTACAACATTTTACACATAACTTTTTACTCCCATTATTTCGTCTTTTGCGAATATATATCTCACGCAATCAATAATTTCAACATCCTCCGATTCGCTAACACATAATAATTCCTCCAATGCAATTTTTCTTTATAGCCATAACCCACAACGCAAAAAAATGATGTTGAAAAAAATAACCGAAAATTAAATATCTAACAAAACAATGAGGTTATATTTGTATATTAGCGCCCTTTTTTAGAATTGCTCTACTTGAGCTGTGTCGTGTGACAGATCAAATTGGGCGTTCCGAAAAATATATTTGAGAGCGCTCCAACTGCTCTAAACCAAATCGAAAACGTTCTTTGCTCTGAGAGCACTCTCGGAGCACTCCGAGCATACAAATCGAAAACGTTATTAGTTAAAATTTCTGGCATACAGTATCAAAGCTATTTACGAGAGAATCGACAAAGCATCGACTATGAATACGGCCATTAGTTTATAAAGAATATTATTATTTTATTTATCAAATGTTTTATTTTATTTTATTGATTTTTCTATCATTAAACGTTTATACGATAATTGTATCAACTGGTCATTCTAATTAAGATTGAGTAAGTAATTTTTACCGACCGCCAACATATATAAGGGAGGTATTGTGATCATACTGATTTTGACATTTCGAGATTTCGATGGATCTCCACGAATTGAGGTCCCTAAATAACGTTTTGACTATTTTTAGCATGATGTCTGTCGGTCTGTGTATACGTGCAGAGCAAATTCGGCTAAAAGGATTTTTATGAAACTTCATATTTAAGCTTTGGACATCAATGGCACGAGTTGATCAACTTTTAGTAAAAATCGATTAACTAGAAATGGGAGTTTACTCGTGTCGATTTTAAGATTTTTGCGAATATTTCACAACAGAGAAATAATTCGAAAAAATTATTTAACAAAAGTTGCTATAAAAGCAATAACTAATAATTTTATTTGAGACATTTTTTGATAAAGCAGCATAAATTAAACAAATACTTTGTGATGGCGGTTGGTCCTGTGGTGGCCACAGCTGATTTTTATGTACATTTAAACAAAAAATGTTGTATAATACTTTTTTATTATTATTTATTTTACATCGACCTATTTCTGCAACGAGGCTAATCGCCGATGCCAGCGGGCGAGCTCCTACACATGGATGAGGGGTGAATGATTATATAATGAGAGTAATATAAACATATTATTCTCGCCCGAATAATATCACAAACGGAGAATCGAACCACCAACCTCACAATCCAGACTGTTTTAACCAGTCCAAACTGCACGATTTAATGCGCTCGGCCACTCCGTTGGTTATATAATACTTATAATTGTATGTTTCTTTCTTTGATGCCAAAAAATAAACTGAAGATGATAATTGTAATTATCGAAACCGGTCTTTATTTCCCGAAAAATTAATTAATAGTATATCATCAAAGTCGAGAAAATAAAATTTATTAAAAGAATATATGTATATTTAGAGGTTCAATGAGCTCCTATAAGCCCCCCGATTGCGTGCGTAGCGAGGCCATAGTTACGCTACTGGTAAATACGTAAAATTAAAATAGCGTGCATAGCGCTGTTTCTTTTAGCGCTCCAAATTCTAGGAACATTTGCATTATTATATCAAATACTAGCTGGAGTACGGTTTTTGTAATGCACATTTTTGCTGTAACGTAAATGATAAGTGAGATATTTAGGGTGACCAGTCGTCCCGCTTTTTGCGGGACTGTCCCGCATTTTGATTGGGGGTCCCCCATTAAGATGCGTCCCGCAAAAGTCCCGCATTCTAACATTTTTTCCCGCATTGTAACTTGTATTTGAGGACCTTTTTTTTGCTCTTCACTTGGATTTTGGGAGGCGAGGACCTTTTTTTTGCTCTTCACTTATATTTGGGAAATGACGACCTTTTTTGCTCCGTCCCGCATTGCCTTCTTAAGAAAATGGTCACCCTAGAGCAGGGGTCGGCAACCTTTCAGTGACAAAGACCCAAATCTATATTGAAAACAAAAACAATAACATGGAAGAGCCGCTAAAAAATATATGCTATATTTAAGAAAAAAACGTAAAAATTGTTATTAATATATAATGTATAAATAAATTAATATTTATTTATACATTTAGTTTGTGATACCTATTGCACTTGCCAGTATATTACAATGTAATAATTTTTTGACTGGGACGATTGCTACTTGCATAGTGTTCGATAAGACTTCAATATTTAGTAAATATTCAGTAATCTTTAACTTAAGGCAGCACTCAAGTTTCAGATCAGTAAGATTACTTCTTAATTGGCTATTAATTTCATATGTGAAAAGACTTGCTCACTGTACCATGTGGATCCGAAAATTGTCAGTAGTCCAAAAGTATAATTGTTTAAATGATTGAACGATTCTGGAAGACGATTCCAAGCTTCGAAAACAACTTTATCTACATCTTGAAGATTGCGAATTTCGGTCCACTTATGCTGGATAAAATGAACTTTCTCTTTCTAAACTTTCCAGTTCAGAATTAAGTTTTAAGAATATATCATTCCATAAATCTTTGGATTTCAAATCCAATAATTGAAGTTCAAATTGTACCTGATTAATCAATGGGAATGGTGATAAATGTAATTGCTGCATACCTGCTTCAATTGGTTTTGTCAAAAGAGCTAGTGTAGCTTTATATTTTCTAAACTCTTTAAATCTTTCTCCAAAAGCTTCTTGCATGTTAACAATAGTTTGTGCAAAAAAAATTGCATTAATAACGTTGTTATTGTCCTTATGTTTTTAAAAATTAATAAAATGTAAAAATGTTTCTGCACGTATATCATTCATCAGAAATTAATTCTTCTAAAAGGGAATATGCAGCAACTCGGGGAATTACCTGGCGTGAATTGCGAATTGAACCTGTATAGTACAGGCAGAAAGTTGAAAATTAAAAAATAAATTATATTAAAATAAAAACCAGCCAATTTTCAAAGAGCCACAATATTTTCTAAAAGAGCCGTATGCGGTTTCGGAGCCGTAGGTTGCCGACCCCTGCCCTAGAGATATTTCAATTTCAAGTAAAACAGAAAATAATAGTTTCTTTATTCTAAACCACTCTTTTGTATAGATTTTCAATGTTAAGTGAGATACTTTGTTTATAGGTAGCTCTCCCCATAGCTCCCCAAATATATCTCTTATTAAAAATTGCATTGAAGAGAGAATAAAAAAAAATCCTCATTCTAATTTTTGATGTTAGGTAAATAATAGTGAGATATTTCAAGATTTTAATTTGAGGGTCTCTCCCCATAACTCTCAAAATATTCATCCAATTGAAAAAATATACAACAAAAATTATTATTTTCTTATTATTTATAAACAATTTTTGTTATATACTTTTTTGCTGTTACATCAATAAGAAAGAAGATATTTCAAAAGTTTAGCTTTAGGGCAGACATGTGCAACCAACGGCCCGCGGGCCTTATCCGGCCCGCGATAACTATCCAAAATCTCATTGAACTTGGCCAGCGAGTATATCTTTGTTTTCAGATATCAAATGTGGTTAAACGGTTGATGTGGAACAAACGCCACTTTCTCTGCAATTTACTTGGAGTGGGTTCGGGAAGCAAGCTGGGAGTGTTCCGAGTCACTCTGTTTAACTCCAGATCGCTCGAGGTAACGCGTTTAGGCATTTTCTCGAACGCTCTGGACTTAAACAGAGTGACTCGGAGCACTCCGAGCTTGCTTCCCGAACCCACCTTTGAGCTACAGGAAACTTTAGATTTGAAAAAATGAAGGACACTAGTTGAGTTTTATATGAAATATTTCCTAGTTGACAAATTTCCGAAACTCACAACTTTTGCTCATGACAGAATTACGCTCTTTGGAAGCACTTACAAATGTGAGCATTTATTTTCTAGGATGAAGTTCGTTAAATCAAAAACAAGGATACGAATAAGGGATTCGTACCTAGAAAACCATCAGTTGTTTCCCTGAATACTGAATATTGACAAACTTGACAGTAATATGAAGTCCCAACCGTCCCATTAAAATTAAATAAAAATTTTACTCTTATTTAACAATATTTATGCATTATAAAAGATTTTTTTTTTCATACGTTTTTTTATGAACCTTATAAACTTATATATTTTTTCTGTTTAGTTTAGAAAATTTAGAATATTTTGTTTTCAGTCAAGTAATTTAAAAAAAAAACTGATTCTAAATAAAAATAGATCCGTAAAAACTGGCTCGCCGATGTATTTCAGATCGTTATCTGGCCCTCGGTCTTTTGGAAGTTGCACATGCCTGCCCAAATATCCATCTAAATGAAAAAAATCATAAAAATAAAAAATTTGATTTCATATTATAAACTATTTTTGTCATCTATGATTTTGATGTTAAGTCAATAATAAGGGAGATATATGTAGATTTTAGTTTTAGGGTGCTCCCCCCTCATATCTCCACAAATACTCATCTAATGAAAAAAATGCGTTGAACAAAAAAGATATGTTTTATTACTATAAACAATTTTTGTTCTATATATTTTCTGTTAAATCAATAATAACGGAGATATTTTAGGTTTTTTAATAAACATAACCATGAAACAGCCCCATAGAATAGAAAATTTGAAATACTTTATAGCCTATGTTCAAATCCTGGTTCTATTCTATGTCTAGCTACGTCGTCTATAACAGTGTTTCTCAACTGAAAACGTGCCGCGGACCAGTAAAATATTTAATATTCTACCGCGGAGTGCTAAAAATAAATGTACTATTAAACAAATTGTATATGTAGACTCTACATATAACTTAGTAATAAAAAATGACTTAAAAATTAACAAAATACACAGAAAATGAACAAAAGATCATAAAAAAATGAACAAAAAATCTCAAAAATAATAATTTATAAAGTTTTCGCGGACCACTAAAATTTTGCGAAGAACCATCAGTGGTCCGCAGACCACCGGTTGAAAAACACTGGTCTATAATATGACCAGCCGTTTTTGTGTGAATCTCGGACAGACTTACAGACAAACAAAAATTGATTTTTTTGCGTATATTGTCTTGGAATTATCTGAAACATGTAGAAACCAAATATGGGGCCGATAAAACTGATATTGCTCCAATATAGAAGATAATTTGAAACCAAATTCGTGGATTTTTTGTTACGCGTAATTGATTAATATTTTTTAGTTCAATGACAGGATGTTGACATTTGTGGTTTATACGTATTGTGGTTTCATGTTAAAAGACCAAAAAATTGTATGGAACATTGAATTTGTTTATATTAAAAGGTAAGAGTATTACTAGTTCCATGTGATTTTTTTAAATATGGATAATATGTATAGTCTATTCCAAACATTTAAGCGGAACTAGATTTTGAAATCTGGTAACTTTTATCGATTGATTCCAACTTTTGGCCATTTTTAGGGTTTTGTAGGTATGACCAAAAAAACCTTATACCGTCATTTTGTCATCTGTCGTCTGTCTGTCTGTTCGGTAAAAATTGTTGCCAAACAGCTAAACCTAGAGAGTTGAAATTTGGCATGCTTATACAACTCTTTGACTCGCACATAGGAATAATACTAAAACGTTTAAAAAACATATCTCCCTAAAAATATAAACAAATATGTGCTCAACGAAAAAAAAAAATAATTTTTTAAATTCTTAGTAGGCTATCAAATGAAAGTTTAGTACGTGGATTAACGATCAAAATTTTATTTTTGCAAAATAAATAATTTTGATGCGATTTTTGCCAAAATTGTGCAAAATTTTTTTTGTCCCACACCCTGTAGCCCAGATGGTTTAAACTAAAAATCTGAAAAAATTCTAAGTACTGTACATTGGTGTGAACCGGAGTAGTACATCAGGAATTCTTGATCAGATTATGTTTTCGGAAAATAACGCATTTTTTGTGTTTCTTGGTTGACGATGTACAAAAGTTATAGTTATGTATCACACTATCCTAGAAGGCGTATCCTGGTCTAATGGCTCGTTTGCTACGCAGCAAACTAGGACTCGCTCTTGGGCAGAGGAGACAATTTTATTTTTAGTTTCTTTTTTTCATTTTTATTTTGTTTAAATTATTTTGTCAAAATTCTAGTTATATTTTGGCAAATGTTGCATTTAATTTTTAAAAGCGTAAATTTAATAACCAGTTGGAATTGTTGGAATTATATTTTCATTTAATGTGTCATGTATACGAAACCAGAGGGGCGGAGCATGACTTAAAACAACCAATGGAAGCCATAGGCGAAATTTTCAAAATCTTAATGAATCTTGCTATATAAAAAAATACTGCACATATTTAGAAACCTAAATAATAGTATTAGGTATTCGAATTAAAATTAACAAAAAATATTTTAACGTAAAATTTGTTTTTAAAGCTCTTAGATTAACAGATGATAAATTATTTTAAAAATATCGTTCATTTTGCCGTGATTACTACAAAGCAAAATTTGTCCTACACGCTCAGCATGCCGCCTTCACTTATTATATACCTGGGAAACCCTGCAATGTGTGAAAATTCACGCTTCACATCAAATTTTTTAAGTTTTGTAAATCATATACTAAACATTTTTAAGTTAAGGTGAACGTTTCTATAAAATGTACTTTTCATTACGTTTTGATATTTTGTTATTCTTACTTCAAATGTTTAATTTCTTATATTTCTACGTCACCCGTAAATCTAAAAGTCTTATATATTTTATTTTTTATAATAAATGTCACTTGATAATAAACATGAAACATGAAATAGCCTAGCCTCGCGACAACTTAAAAACACGAAACTACCATTTAGTTCCTCTTAAGCCAATGAAATGAACTATATTGCACTATATTTCTTTCCATGGATATTATGATCGTATTATGTTACCTTTTCACACTAGATGTTTAAGATGCATGAATTTTAAGTCCACCGATTTTTAAGATCGGTTTGCTTTCACACTAGATGTTTAAATCTCCGGTGCTGCCATCTGCTACGGTAATTTTGTTCTTAAGTCAACTTTTTTCAATTATTATTAAACACGTATAGATATTTTATTCCATTCTACAATAAAGAATATATTACACCTGTTTTAACATAAAAGTCGATACATTTAACCTCAATTATTGTAGCTCTGTATTGTATTAAATACATTATTAAAATAATTAATTTAATTATAACAATAAGTATAAACTTCTTATAACGTCGATATAATACAGTATTCTTCTTTATGATAATATAAAATGTTGACAGCACAAATTCAAACAGTATTTTTTTATAATAGAAATTAGGTTGGCAATGTGGCTATCCACGAAGATATTCGTCTTAAACTTAACTTGAGTTAAAGCGAGGTCAAACACTTTCACACCAACACTTTAACTCACCCTCACTTTAACATCGCATCTTAAACATCTAGTGTGAAAAGGGTATTAGACTTTAATCAGAAGTTGAAGGGGCTAATTTCTGTTGATATTAGGAAAAGTTTGTTTATATTTTTACTGGAGGAATATTGTTTATGCTTCCATGTGAGGAAAATATTTATGCTTTTATTATTTAAGTTCGATTATGATTTTCACTACGGAAATACTGATTATCCTTTTCAAGTTTGCTCATAGTTTAAACCAGTGGTTCTCAACCTTTTTTAGGTGAAGGCACCCCTATTCAAAATGTGAGAACTTCGCGGCACCCTACTATTAAATATGTCCCTATTTAGTCAATTTAAAGTATAATCAATCAAAAGTATAATTGTGATGTTGGAAAAAAACAATAATATTACAATTACATAATATGTATTTAAAGATCATTCGAAAATTTCTTCGATTCGGTCTTCGGTCTTCGATTCCAAGAATAGCGGCGAATTTATTTTGAAAAGCTCGCGGCACCCTTTTCATGTGCTTGCGGCACCCAAGGGTGCCACGGCACCCTGGTTGAGAACCACTGGTTTAAACTAAGAAAACATTGTTTTTGTGTAACTAGCAAACATACCCGGCGATGCTTGGGAGGAAAATAATAGTTTATCAAAAATATTTTAATTCGGAAAAAAAAAATGATTGCTGCACAATCAAAAAATTCAAATTATTTCAATGATGGGTTAAATACCAACATACGTTACCTTCAATTTTAGTTATTTAATTTAGGAACGTTTAATTTATCAAAATAGTTTTATGTAGGGTTTTAACAATGTATTGCGCCTGTCAAACACAAATATGAGAAATTATAGGCTAAAGACCTAGTGTAATAAAACACAATATTGAAGGAAAGTTTCGATGTTAGTATATAGTATAATCCAGCGGTCGGCAACCCAAATGTGCTCGCGTGCCACTTTTTGCATATAATTCTATTTGACACTGAGCGCGTGCCACCTCAAAAAAGAAAGGTCGACCTAACGTATGGGTCCGATATGTTTTTTTTTTTTCAGCTCATCATATACGCCCGTCCTTGGCGTATACTCTTCTTACAGTTCATGTATCTTCTGATTTTACGATTACAGCACTGGGTCAAAATTACAAAATCGTGTTTAATTTTTGATTTTACAAAATAATCATTTATCAAAAAAATCAAAAGAATTTTATTTTATAGAACATTAAAAGTTACTATATTTTTCTGAAGATAATACTTTTTGTAGGAAGTTGTCATTATTTTCAATGTGTTTATAAAATTCAGTGCAGTTTAAATTCACGTTTGTTTTAACAAACAATAACGAACCAACATTTCTTTTAAGCAAACTTTCCCCTCTCTGCGGTGTGCATGACATTTGCCTATAATTAGAGCCCTGCGCGGATAAGCTTTTATGTATCCGCATCCGATCCGCATCCGCACATCCATGATCCGCAGCCGATCCGCATCCGCAGCTTTTGTAAATAACAAATCCGCATCCGATCCGCATCCGCAAAAATATCCGCACTATCCGCACTACAGGTTTTGCTGTCAGTTTGGAAAGAACTAACATATTTCGCCTGTTTAGGTAATCTCTGCTCTAAAACGCTACTGAAAATTTTTGGATTTACCAGCTTATTTATTACTAACCTAACCTAAGGGACCCCAAAAGTTTTAAGGCCTAGATGCGCTAATAACTTATTTAAATCTAGAGAGAGATAACAATTTTGGGGGGCCTAAGCGTTCTTTTTCGTAGGGAGTAAGTGGCGTGCAGCTTTTTTGAATATTGAATTTAAAAAAAAATCAGAAAAGTTACTTGATAGAAGGTGCTTCATATTTTTAGGATCAAGTAATTCTCTGACGCCATTTCGCGCATGAGTTAGGCGTTGCAACTTTTTCAAATAGCAACATATGTCATTTTTCAAATTTTTGGGATCTGCAAGACTTTTTACTTCGGGTAGTATAAAAAAGTTGGCAGGTTACATAATAAAATTTTCGAGAAAAAATTATGTAGGTAAATTTTGGTATTTAAATAAAACTTACTAATCAGTTTTATGTAAAAAAAAAACCTCTATCAGATTTAAAAGCCAGAATTAGAGCAGAGGTAGGAAGAAGTCGAAAGTGTACCAGGAAACTTTTGTCCAAAATATTATTTTCTATAATATATTCAATAATAAAAAGAAAGTTAAGTTGATTGTCTCAACTCAGTCTTGATCATGGACAATTGTCTTAATAAAAATAACATAAAGTGAGATTGAATACTACAAAATATCATGTATATACAGACAACCGAAAATAACCGAGGACTGCGTAGTCAAAACACAATTGCTTGTTTCTCCGAAAGTAACCGAAGATTTAATGTTCACGCGGATATTGCGGATAAGCGGATATGACATTTAATCCGCATCCGAACCGCATCCGCATGGTTTAAATGATAATTTATCCGCATCCGCAGAAAAGTTGCGGATATCCGCGGATAATCCGCGGATACCCGCGGATTTGCAGGGCTCTACCTATAATAAATCGAATCTTTCTAGTATTGAAACTATTATAAAAAAAATATTACAAAATATTTTTTATTATTTCATTTATAATAATTATAACACTAAGTACTAATACTCAAAAATGTTATGAAGAAAACTGTGCGGATTGTTATAAAATACTTCAAAGCAAAAAAGACCTACTCAAAAAGAATCATAATTCGGAAAAATATAAAAAGTTTTCTACATTTAGTAGTACGTTACTGAGTCACTTTAATAAATAAATTTTGAATTCATTTAAAAAAGTACTGTGATTTTAATAATATAAGTTAATTATCTGTGATTGCAAATTTTTATTTATTATAAATTATAATTATTAATTGTACATAATTTGTATTAAAAAAAAATGAATTAAACAATTATATTTGAATAATTACTAGAAACTTAGAAACTAAAAAATATGGTCACCTAAAATAAACACAACTTGAATTCTTGAACCAGTAGTTTGTTTATTTATTTTACATCAGTCTATTTCTGCAACGAGGCTAACCAGGATTGCCAGACGTCCCGAATTTCGTGGGACGTCCCGCTTTTTGAACAAAAATAAATTGTCCCGTGCGGGACAGCTAAAATCCCGAATTATTCAAAAAAAATTATTTGGCTCCTCACTTTCTATTTTGGGAGTGAGGACCTTTTTTTTGCTCATCAGTTCTATTATGGAAGTGAGGACCTTTTTTTTTGCTCGTCACTACTATTTTGGGAAAGAGTTTGTTTATAAACATTTTGAAAAATTTTGAACTGTACATTTTATTAGGTTGTCCCGCTTTTTGAGTCTTAATCCCGAATTTTTTATATTTATTTGGTAAAAATCCCGATTTGGTAAAATAATAATCTGGCAACCCTGAGTCTAACGAACCAGTAGTTTGAACCGAACGATCAGACGTAGCGATCAATACACGCATCAGATTAATGATGTTCTTTCTGTGATTACTTCTGATCTATAAACGATAGGTACATGGGCTAAAGAGCTTTTTTTTCGTTAGTAAATGCTCTTGCTATTAAAGTAATTTTACTTCGTAAATCTATAAGGTAATGACTATATTCCACAGCAAATTGAGCGTTATAATTTTCGCCAAAAATGAAAACTAATAAATGATTGTGAGTTATCTATTGACCTGCGATGTATGCTCTCTCGGACTTTTTTGTAGTAATATTAAAACTTAAAAATCTGTCATATTTATTTTCGATATATCTACAGTTTAGCCGTCGTAAGGATTTAATGGTCCAGCTTTTTGGTGCTCAGCAATGATAACTATTTGCGCCTCATGCAGCCCAACTTTATAACTAGAATGTAAATTATAAGTTAGAATAAATAAAACAATAAATAATAGTATTTTAAACATATAATTCGTTGTATAATTCAATCAGCTGATGGTTCGGCTACTATCTTGATAACGTAGGTTCTGAAGTTATATAACTGAATCTCAGAATTTCTGTGTTTTAAATTAAATTTACAAATTTTTTAATGATAAAAGTATATAGTTAAATAGATAAAATATTGTATCTGACTCGCATATAATAGCTATATTCCACTCGGATGATTACAACACTCACCTACAACTCGGGCGGTAAACTTTATCCTCCTGAATCACTTCTGATTTCAACGGAAATTGTTTCAACTTTTCATCTAGCATAGGGAATCGGTACTTTATTTATTTTTTCTTGAAAGTACATTAAATCAGCTTTACAATGATATCAAAATATACTTTAATTTTAACAATTTCAAAATGGCGACCGTTTATTTATAAAGTAATAAATAATATAAATCGTACAAAGTTAGCATAGCGAGCTTTGAAAACGATTTTGTAACATAAAAACCAAATAAAACCTGCAAATTTTCTTGCCTGTTAGTACGAGTTTGATATTAAAGATGATCATCAAATCGTTTGAAATTATAGCTTACGTACGTTATTCGAATGAAGAAATGACAGATATGGTTCTGACATTCGGGGAATTTCAAATAAATTCTGTTAGGGCCCAGCAACTCTACCAAGAAAGGTATTCTGCAGGTAAAGGTTAGAAGACTTAGAACATAGGGTAAGAACAGCCATCAGGAAAATTCAAGAGTATATCGTTCTAAATGTAATGGAAGAGTTTTTATTACGAGTGAGAAAATGTGTGGATAACAACGGCGGTCATATTGAACATCTGTAAATTTTCCTTAGTTTATTACTAACTTTAGTCATATTTTGTTTTATTGTTTTTCATAGTTACATAATGTTATATCTTTTTATAATTTAGTTTCTACGATTTTTATGTTATTTATTATTTTGTAAATAAATGGACGCCATTTTGAAATTGTTAAAATTAAAATATGATATTTTGATATCCTTGTAAAGCTGATTTAATGTACTTTATAGAAAAACAAATTAAGTACCAATTCCATATACTAAATAAAAAGTTAAAACAATTTCCGCTGAAACCGGAAGTGATGCAGAATTCTTATTATAGTCCTTAAGTAGGCCCTTTTGTCTAGTTTAACTTTTCTTGTGAAGAATTGTTTATATCTCTTAAAATAAATGAGTTATTCGAGGTGCGACGTTTCAAACAAACACCCTGTATATTTATATTTTAGCTATTCAATGATCGAATCCAAATATTGATAAAATGCCGTTATTCTATAGTAAATTTCAACCGTTTCTATATTGTAAAATTTCTAATAAAATCAGAAAATATGTTGAAAATACCTATGTAATAAAATAATACATATTTTATCATAATATTCTTTATTTCTGTTGATATTAGGAAAAGTTTGTTTATAGTTTTGACTGCGGAATACTGTTTCCATTGTTGAATATGCTTTCCATGTGTGGAAAATATGTATGCTATTATAATTTATGATTATCCTTTTCATGTGTATAAAGCCTGGTTTATAATAAGCCCATAGCATAACTGCATATGCATTAAACAATAGATTTGACCCTTCAAAACATCTGTTTGTAATAAACAGAACAAAGAGAGTAGTGTAATTTTTATGCTTATGTTCCATAACATATCTATTATAAACCAGGCTTTAGACTGCTTATGCTTTTTATTAGGTAGTGTGCTCATAGTTTAAACTAAGGAAGCATATTGTTTGTTTTCAAAATTACGTATACAAAGTACGTTTTATTGCTTTCAACCGAGTTGCGAAAGTTTAGCCAGAAGAAGGTGTGCAAAAAAACGATCAAGAATCGTTTTTCGTTTGAAGCGTTCAAGGTCGGAATTGTCACTTTAATAATTCACCATAACCACAAAATAATTATACAAAATGGATCAAAGAGTTGTCATATTATTTGCTATTAATAACTTCTATCGACTTAGAAAAGACTACGATGTAGAAAAATTGGATGGTAGTATTTTATATTATATAATTCAAAAGTAAGTATTGGTTATTTTAAGTCTGTTTAACGTGTAATAATTAACTAATAAAAGAATTGAAGAAAAGATACAGTCTTTTTATTTATAATTAAAATTGTCTTTTAGCATGTGTAATGATCATATTCCAAAAATTCAAAATTATGTAGAGTTGACTATTCCTCAGTTCTCAAATGCAACATTCAAAGCACATTTTAGAAGGAATGTCTTCATATTTGAAGCAATTTTGCAAATTCGTTGTTGTCAAAATCTTTCAAACAAACTTTTTAGATTAACCAAAACAATATTTTAGCGCGAAAATTATCGTCCCACCAACGCTACGACCTCACGAGCTCGTAACAAAAGTGAGAAGGAGGTGGAAAAATATTTACAATAAAACAGCGAATTGGTGGCAGTGGAAGGAGTTTGTTAGCAATAAAACGCACTTACAATATGCCTAGTCTTGTCATAAATACTGTTATAAAGTTTTCATTGAAACTCCACAAGCTGCTTAAAAATATTTTAAGTTTCTTTTAGTACATAATACATATATATTTAGCAACTTAAACTGGGTGCGTTTTATTGTGCCAATTATGTTTTCGGCTTAATCAGAATACGCGTTTTGTTGGGACAATATTCTCATTCTATTAATTTTACTCATTCGATGATTTGAGATAGAGCGACTGGAATGAATAAGTATGGTTGGGATGAAAAGTAATATTTGAATGCAGTTGTTTTCATTTGGTTTTTAAATGTATTAGAATTAAATCTTGGTATTATTGCTTCAAAATAATTTTGACTTTTAGGTATTTTCTCATTTTGTGTCCTAAAATAAATATATACCTATATGACTTTAATATAGTACATATTGTTAAATCTAAACTTAAAATGTATGTGCAATTCGAGTATTAGTTCTAAAATATTACCTTCTAGCAGGGGCGGGCGGTGATATTTTGGCGCCTGGAGCAGACATGCTTACAAGGTGCCTTTATACTGACGTGACAAATTATGAAGGCTGTCAAATTATTACGCATGCAATGCCCCCCCCCCCCAAATAAAAGTATCTACTCACCATTTTTTATATAAGTTTATATTTCAAGATTTTATGCAAAGTTTCACTGAAACACACTTTGTGGGATATTCTTTTTGCAAATTCTCATTAAATTTGCAAAAACGTTTTAGCGACATAATAAATATTAAGGGTAACGAAATTAATAAATAAATATTAGTGCAAGTCAAAGTCACAGTTTTGATCACCAATAATAGTTTTGAACAACAATAATTAGACACTAACGGCCGTTTGCACCGGTCTTAATTAACTCTTAACTAAAAATTTAAAATTAAATTCCATTGCACAGCATACTGAATTCAGGCTTAAGCTGTTGACTATTAATAAAATTTTATCACTACCATGGGTACGGATTAAATATTTATTAAGAATTTGACTTTTATTGTTTGACATTTGACTATGATTGATTAGTACAATTTTATTATAAATATGGATGTAGAAAAGACCTAGATATACGTTTTTTAGATTTGATGTTGCTAAAAAACAAAAAGCTCAAAGAGCAAATTATTAAAATGATACTATAGACAAAATTGCATTTATTAAAAATAGGTAATGATTTCGTTTATCCAAAAATACAGTTTTGTACGAAAACGACGGTTCCAATATTGGCTTATTTAAAATAGATATTATCTGTCTCATTTTGTAATACGTAACTAACAGGGAAAGTTCATTTTTTATGTTGTATATTGACAATACATTTATAATATCATATTATTGGTTCACACGGATACATATTGTTAATTTACATTTTTTGCAGATATAATTTTAGGAGAGCTAGACAAAGCGTCAACTTGTTAAAACGTTTAACCTCAGTAACATATTTTATTTTTGACGGTATGTCACTCAAATCACAGAACACAATATATTAAGAAAGAACACTGGCAGCAAAAAAAATTAGTACGTTCCCTCTAGGAATTTACCAATGAACTAAACAACAACAACCGCCAAATTTAAATTTTACTATCTGATTTACGTTCATAATTACCATTATTATAGTATTAAATATATTTTATTATTTATATTATCAAAAGTTTTACAATTAACAAAGAAATACATATATATTTAATAATCCATATACAATAATATAACATATATTATAAATAAGGAATTTAAATAGCTATTTATTTTTGAAACTAAAAATTATATACAACATTAAATATTATTTTAAACACAACATTAGAATTACTAATTACAAAAACTGTATTAATAAAATTGGAGGCTATACCTGTTTTTTTATTTTTTCGGCCTCATATTTGGTTTCTACACACTTCAGATCATTATGGGTGCATTCGAGTTGTACAGAGTAGAGCGAGCGCTGAGCGAACAGTTGATGGTGACGTCATGAATAGAGCACTAACGGAGCGAGCGTTCTTGTGACGCAATGTTTATAAAATCTAACCCTACAATTTTAGGCGGCGTTTTTACTGTCAGGTTAGTTCACGTCAGTCATGAATCAAAATTATATATCTCGGTTTTTCCTTGATTTTTTTTTTCAATGATGAAGAAATAAAATTAATTAAAAATTAAATAATAATTAATGAATTAATTTACTGAATTTTTTGCATTTTAATTTTATGCACGGTGTATTTTAATAATTTTTTTGCTGTTTACAGAACGTCACAAATACATAAAATGGCCGTACTCTGTAGCCATAGACAAATAATATTATTTGTCTATTGTTATTTGTCTAAGGCTATTATTTTTATTTTATTTATAATTTAATTTTAAACTTTCATTTCTTTCCCGCCGTCCCCCCACTTTTTTACGTCATACTCCATATGCTTGGTCTTAAAACCCCGAACACATAGAGCGCACTCTAAATGCTCGCTCGATCGCAAAACGAATGCAATTGAGTGTACTCCGAGCGTCAAATCGAATGTACCCTATAACAGTGTTTCTCAACAAAAAACGCACCGCGGACCAGTATAATATATAATTTTCTAACGCGGACCACTAATAATAATTGTTGGTTCTTTTCTTGCAAGAAAACAAATATATTTAATGTGTTACTAAATACATTTATTTTATTTGTAGAAAATCACAGAAAATAAACAAAATATAAATTATTTACATAAAAAATGTGCATAAAAAATAACAAAAAAAACTACTAAACACATATAAAAACTTTCGCGGACCACTAAAATTTTTCTGGGAACCACTGGTAGTCCGCGGACCACCTGTTGAGAAACACTGCCCTAGAAGACAATATCCGCAAAAAATCAATTTTTGTCCGTCTTCCCGACATGTACAATGTACATATGTATCAAATACAGTATAAGATGACCAAAATTGGAAATAAAACTCTTTTATTTGAACCACGTATTTGAAAATTAACAAGCTTAAATGCGTATTACTTCAACACCAACTGTCATGTGTTTGACAGCTAATGGCGGCTGATCTACAGCTAGAACACGAAGTTTCTGATTATTTGAAGTCGGGTGTATTCGTAATTTATTTTGCAATCTTCTGCCATCTACCAATGTACCAGTATACTAAAACTCGAGCCAAGGTCATTACATGCCAGTGGCACCGGGTGACTCAAATTAAACAAACAAAATAAAAATTATGTCAAATGCCAATTTTTCCATGGCAATGTCGCCAAGTTAAGAAAAATAATTACAGATGTTCTGTTTATTCAGTGCTACCAACTGTATTTTTTGTGGATTTCTTATAAGCTGTTCACTTTTGTAAGAACAAACTAAGATGGAATTTTGTTTTCAATAGTTTGCACTTTTGAAGCTGTATGTCATGTTGGTATTAAAAAATGTCACTTTTTTAAAATGTCGATCCATTTAACATATGTCATAATGAAAAATGATATCTTAATTATAATGATCATAACCTTATCAACCTAAAGTCGCTTTTACATCGTAAGGAATATTTTTAATTGACATTTAAAGTCAGTAACACACCATAAAAGTAACCAAAATAACCAGATCTAATGTGTTCTTACAAAAGTGAACTGCTTATAGCTACCACATCAACAACATACGGTGCAAAGCTATTATCTGTCTCATTTTGTAATACGAAACTATGCTCTACGCCGACGACTCTTCATTTATAAACCATGGAGTCCACTGTGATGATGCTATGCTAGCCGCGAATGTAACCCAAGATCAAGCTCCATTGTAAAGCTTGATCATGGGTTAGTTCACTAGTAACAAATTGTGTTTAAATACTGCAAAAACCAAAACAATTATCTTTAGCTTAAATAGGATGTTAAATAACAATACCCTGTACACTGAAAATACCGTTAAGCTTCTTGGGTTTCATTTGGACTGCCGGCTAACGTGGAAAGAACATATCCACGTATTATCTATTAAACTTAATAGACTTACGTATATGCTAAAGAGAATGATCGAATGTGTCTCCGAAGACACCGTCAGAATGTTGTATTATGCCTACTTCCATAGTCTACTCTCCTACGGTGTCGAGCTATGGGGCAACTCCACTGAATGGACGCGTATATTTAAATTCCAAAAAAAAGCTATACGCATTTTAGCGAAAGCTAAACGCTACGCACATTGTAGAGATCTATTCAGGGAACTGGACATATTGACGCTTCCATCATTGTACATCTTAAATGTACTTTTGTACATTAAAGATAACGAAAGTGTTCTGGAAAAAAACCAGAACACTCATAACTATAACACCAGGCAAAAGGAACTTTTTCGGACGCCTCTGTGTAAATATACCACGACTGGACAGTTACCGTCGGTAATCGGAGTCAACCTGTATAATATGCTTCCGCTTCAGATCAAAAATCTTAATATATATATTATTAAATATATTTAAAAAAAGAATGAAAATATTTCTTTCTAACCGCGCATTATACAGTGTTGACGAATTCCGTATGAGTATAACTGAACTGGCATGAAGGGCTAAATTAGACTTAAGTTACTGTATATTTAATGTACAAAAAACTTGAATAAATTATTATTATTATTATTATTATTAAAAGGGAAACTTCATTTCTTATGTTGTATATTTAAAATATCATCTTATGGTGATAATTCTGAAGTGGCACCTTTCAAAATATTTTACATGTCAATCACAATTTTGACATGTTAATTTGTTATCTGACGTCTATTTACACCACAATAGTCACCAAAGTAACCAGATCTAGTTTCGTATTACAAAATGAGACAGATTATATTCACATTTAATCATTAATTAAACTTAACTCATAAATAGTTAAACAATGTTTTAACTATGACCGGTGCAAACGGCCGTTACAATAGTAAACAGATATTAGTACCCTAATAATAATATTATTAAAGTCATATACTAAAACTAACTGCAAAAGACATCTTACAATAAAAACGTTTGATTAGATGCCGCAAGCCTTTGATAATAATTTGCCGGTTTTATTGCATTTATACCGCCTCGCCTAACAGTCTTCTCCTTATCTATCGAAGTGCATTGTTACTTAGGTCCGAGGGGAGATGTCGTCAAAGGTCGACTCCTGCACGAATTAAAATTGCTTTCTGAAACAGGTGCTTATATTTATTTTATAAATAACTTGAATACACTTCGCTGCCAAGCTGTTTCTGAATGCGGGACATGCGGGACAATAAATACGTTTCCGAGACGATTTTAGGTTTCGATATTAAAAAGTCTAATAAATCCTAAAAAAAAAATCTAAAAAACAGAGCCAGACCTAGAGTGTGACGAGTGAGGCACTCGCCTCGGTCGTAAAGTTAATTTTATATTATTTTTACACTTATATTTTTCATATTTATTATATTTTTTTATTATATCCTGTTTAAATCGTTGTATTGTTCTGTTTTGTGGATCTTCCACGAATTACCCCCAAATACATCTATTTCAATGTGTGCTAGAACGAACAGATACTATAAAGAACGAGGTTCTAGAACCAATTACGTTCGTACTAGCATACTCCACTGTATTTTACCTTCGATGATGAATTGAATTATCTGGTACTTTTCATTGCAAATAATATGGCTAAGATACTCTTATCACTCCTTCCTTAATTTGGTACTTTTCCAGTTCTAGTACATTTTCCTGCCAAAACTTCATCATTGATAACTTTATTTATGCAGAATATGGGCAGCATTCTTTGGTAAATATGTATTTCTAGTGCTTACTGCGACTATATACGTAACACACCAAAAGTCATAGATTTTCCAAGAAGCACTTGTCAACTCAGATGAGGCTGGGCAAGTCATATATGTAGAACCGGTGATAGCCGATGAATCCGAAAACTGCTGAAGTGAAGACCACGACCACATAAACGCTCAATCGGAAGGAATTCTTAATTCATCAAACGACAAAAGTGTAAAGGATGGAACATGCTATTGAAAGGTCACGCCATCCAAGGTGTCTATACACGATGCGAACCGTGCATATATGCAACACGCCACCCGAAGAAATATCAGTAGGTATTTTAGTCATTTCGTCAGGAGCAGTCAAGATATTCACACATATGGTGGCGTGAAAAGATGAACATAGTTAATAACAAATCAGACGATGATGACTTACAAGATCTGATAAATATATTTTGTATATATCTTGTAAAAAAAGGATTTTGAAAAAAAAAGAATCGACGGTACTGGGTTCATGAAATAAATCAGCAAAGAAGTACCTTTGGTGAATTTCATATTCTTTTTAAAGACTTGCTGAATGATAACAAAAGATTTCAAATGTACGAGGGTTGTCCGTAAAATAAGGTCTCCAAGAAGCTGGAGTCGCGAGGATCGCTTTAACGCAAGATCTGGCAACACAGGCGTGTAGCTTGATTCCCCGCCTACAAATACCCACCACTTCGAGCATGTCTGCGACGCTTAATCTTGGTTTGGTAGCCGTCCGCGACCTCGCTTCCACTCACCGCTACCTCCAGGTGTGAGTTACGTTCTGTGATTCGGTTTTTGTGTGCTAAGGACACTATGCCTACAGAAATTTATCGACAGTTACGTGAAGTGTATGGACAACAGTGTATTCGACATCGAAAACGTGCGAAAATGGTGCAGAGTTTAAAAACGGACTTACGGACGTCCATGATGAACAGCGTGCCGGACGGTCATCGGTTTCGGACGAAATGATTGCAAAAGTGGAGAGGGTAATGCTTGAAAATCGAGGGGTGACGATTCGGGAGCTGTGCAAATTGATCCCTGATGTCAGTAAGGCTACTATTGACAAGATTTTGACAGAAAATTTGTATTATCACAAGGTGTGTGCAAGGTGGGTCCCCAGAATGCTCACCGAAGATTACCAATGGCAACGGGTTGAAGCGGACAGCGAATTCCTTGATAGCTACGCAGAAAAGGGCGAGGAATTCTTGGATTCAATTGTCACTGGCGACGAAACCTGGTACATTACACGACACCAGAGACAAAAGAACAGTCCCGTCAGTGGCGGCATTCAGGATGGCCGAAGCCGCGAAAGTTTAAACAAACATTGTCTGCCGACAAAGTGATGGCGACTGTGTTTTGGGATAGGAAGGGGATATTGTTGTGCGAGTTCATGCCTACCGGGACAAAATCAACGCTGATCGCTACTGTCAAACTTTGAAGAATCTTCTCCGTGCAATTCAAATTAAAAAAAGGGTCATACTGACGAAGGGAGTGCGTTTTTATCAGGACAACGCTCGTCTCCATACCACCCGTGCAATAACCGATCTCATCAACCAATTTCGATGGGATAACGTCACACACCCCCCCTACAGCCCGGACCTAGCACCAAGTGATTATCATCTCTTTCCTGTGTTGAAGTTGCACCTGGGTGGGATGAATTTCAGGACCAACGAGGAGTTGAAAGAAGAGGTAGTACGCTACCTGCGCGCCGTGGCGGGAGAGTCCCATAGGACTCTCCCGCCATAGTGTCATAACACGGGTATACGAAAAATGCTACACCGCATGCAAAAATGCATCGATCGCAACGGGGATTATGTAGAAAAATAATAGAAAGTCCAGCCTTTCCAACAATGTATAACTCATTGCAAATAAACGTGTTTTTCTTTGTAAAAAAAAAAAAAAAAAAATGGAGTCCCTATTTTATGGACAACTCTAGTATTTCCGAGTAGATAAATTGCAATTTGAAGAAATATATGAATATATTAAAGATGACTTTTATCAAATGACGCGTGGGAGCACGTGTTGACTAGAAACACATTGGTCACGCTGCGTCGGGTGGCGTGTTTTCTCCCACCATCAACAACACGCTGAACCGAATCGTTTGGATCCGGTGGTGTGTGAGCGCGTGGCATCGCGTCGGGTGGTAATAGTATGTTCCTGATCTATAGTAAACAATAGAAAATAGCAACATTTGATTTACGTCAACAAGCGTCGCGTCGGGTTTCGTAAGTATGTTCCCAGCTTAAGATATGTTCCCAACGCCTAATTGACGAATAAGGGCTGAGAAGATCAGTTTTCCAGCCCTGAGCTGACTGCACTGTATCGAAAGGTGAAAATTCCGAAATAGGTATTAGAACCTCGGGTTTAGATCCGCGTTGCTATTTTCCAAAGACAACCGTTTTATTACTGAACCATTGCAAACTCTTAATGCAATTAAATAACGTGATTATTAGAGTTATGACGTATATATGATCTGAACTAGGGATGGGAAAAAAGCATCGATGTATCGAAAACATCGATGTTTGTTTTAAAAACCTCGATGTTTTTACCATCGATGGTCAGATGGCGATAGTATCGATAAAACATCGATGTCTACTACCGATGTCGATGTTTAAACTTTGAAATTCAGAAACTACTGCTAGAGCGCTGGAATCTTAAAATTTTTATTTTTATTAATATTAGTACACAAAATATAAGCGCCATCTATTTTGATATAACAATACTAATAGTGTTAGTTCTTATTGTTTTTAGCAGTTAGCAGAATAAGAAAAAAATAAGAAGAAACTTCTAATTTTTGCAAACAATGCAACGAGCAACGACGCGAACAAACTTGTTGCTTTTTGAGTCTTGTTGACACTTTCCCAGTTGTTATTCCTCCAATCCCTGGAATTACCGTATTGTAGGGTGACCATCCGTCCCGGTTTTAGGTTAATTGTCCCGGTTTATACATAATTCTACATTTGTAATAAAAGAAAGGTGAGGACCTTTTTTTGCTCTTCACTTGGATTTGGGAGGTGAGGACCTTTTTTTGCTCTTTACTTGGATCTTGGAGGTGAGGACCTTTTTTTTGCTCTTCACTTGGATCTGGGAGGTGAAGACCTTTTTTTTCCCTGTGTCCCGGTTTCCCTTCACTGAAATCTGGTCACCCTACCGTATTGGGAAATATAATTATAATTTATTTATTAATAAAACTATTATTAGGATTATTATATTGTAATGAGTGTAAAATTAATATTAGGATTGCTATGTTAGTGTTATAAAAAATGTAATATGTAAAATGTAATATCAACTTAAAAAAGTGAAAAAAACATGTATATGACAGTATGTTATTTTTATGTTAAATAATATAAAATTAACATTAAGATTACTATATTAGTATTATAATAAAATGCAATATTTCATTTTAGAAATGTAAAAATTGTAGGAACAAATTAGGATTAATATATTGGGTATTGTTAATGTGAAATTAATTACTATTAAAAAAGAATATTTCTATTTAAAAATCTAATAAATGCTTTTTGTGTATTATAAGTTACTTTTTTCGTATTTTATCTTTACATTATTAAATAAAACCTATCTATATATATAAAATCGTAACTAAGCTACCTACTCATAATCAACGCCCAGCCCAAACCACTGAACCTACAATCATGAAATTCGGCGAGTATATTCCCTCCATGACGTAAGCACCCACTAAGAACGGATTTTTCGAAACTCATCCTCTAAGTGGGTGAAAAGGGGGTTAAAAGGGGTAAAATGTGGCTTCACGGTTTCCTTAATATCTTTTAGGTCTAATAAGATATCGACTTGGTTTTTGCTTACAAAGATTACCCATGTAAATATTAAAAAACTTATTTCAGGATTTTGTCCTAATCGACCCCTAAAGGGGTGAATCTACAATAAGGGTGAATTATAGAACCCTTCGCATCTTCTGGGTTTATTGTGTTATAACATTTATTTTTGGCTTACAGGTGTCTTATTAAAATATTTAGAAAGTGTTTTGACCGTTTTTTTAAATTTCACCCCTAAAGGGGTAAATTGGTATTTTTTATTCGATAGAATGTCATCTAGACAAAGAAACATAAAATTCGGGGAGTATATCCCTTTTATGACTTAAGAACCCCCTAAGAAATGATTTGTCGAAATCCGACCTCTCAGGGGTGAAAAGGGGTGAAATGTGTTTTAACGGATTCCTCAATATCTTTTAGGTCAATAATATATCGCCTTGCTTTTGCTTACAAAGACTACCCACATAAATGTTGAAAAACTTATTTTTGAGGATTTTGTACTAATCAACCCCTAAAGGGGTGAATCTACAATCAGGAAGAATTATAGAGCCCGACGTATTTTCTGTGTTTGTTGAGTTATAAAATTCCTATTTGGCATATAGATGTCTTTTTAAAATATCTCGAAATAATTTTGACAGTTTTCCAAAATTTCACCCCTAAAGGGGTAAAAGGATATTTTTTATTTGATAGAACATCCCTTGGACATAGATACATAACATCCGCAAAGTAAATACCCTCCATGAGGTGAGCATAAACTAAGACGGGATTTTTCGAAATTCAACTCCTAAGGGGTGAAAAGGGGTAAAATGTGATTTCACTGATTCCTTAATATCTCTTAGGGCCGATGGAATATCGACTTATATTTTGCTTACTAGGATTACCCACACAAATACCAAAAAACTTATTTCAGGATTTTGTCCTAATCAACCCTAAAGGGATGAATCGTAGATATTCAATCAGGATGAATTATAGAACCCTTCGCATCTTCTGTGTTTGTTGTGTTATAACATTTCTTTTTGGCATATAGGTGTCTTTTTAAAATATTTAAAAAGTGTTTTGATCATTTTTTTATTTCACCCCTAAAGGGGTAAATTGGTATTTTTTATTCGATAGAATGTCGTCTAGACAGAGAAACATAAAATTCGGGGAGTATATCACTTTTATGACTTAACAACCCCCTAAGAAATGGTTTTTGGAAATTCAACCCCTAAGGGGTAAAAAGGGGTAAAATGTGTTTTCACGAATTCCTCAATATCTCATAGGTCCAATAATATATCGCCTTGGTTTTTGCTTATAAAGTTATCCATATAAATGTTAAAAAACTCATTTCAGGATTTCAAGGACTCCTCAATACTTCTTAGGAACAATAAGTTATCGTCTTGGATTTTGCTTACAAAGATTACCCATACAAATGCCGAAAAACTTATTTCAGGATTTTGTCCAAATCAATCCCAATGGGGGTGAATCTACAATCGGGGTGAATTATACAACCCTTCGTATTTCCTGTGTTTATTGAGTTATAACATTCCTTTTTGGCATATCGGTGTCTTTTTAAAATATCTCGAAATAGTTTTGACAGTTTTTAAAAATGTCACCCCTAAAGGGATAAATGGGTATTTTTTACTCGATAGAACGTCCTCTGGATAAGATACATGATATTTGTAAAGTATATTCCCTGTATGACGTAAGTACCCACTAAGACGGGATTTTTCGAAATTCAACCCCTAAGGAGTGAAACTGGGTGAAATGTGATATCAAGGTATCCTTAATATCTCTTAGGACCAATAAGATATCGACTTGGCTTTTGCTTATGAAGATTACCCATACAAATGCCGAAAAACTTATTTTTGGATTCTTTCCTAATCAACCCCTAAAGGGGTAAATCTATAATTGGGGTGAATTATAAAACCCGTAGTATTTCCTGTGTTTATTGAGTTATAACATTCCTTTTTGGCACACCGGTGTCTTTTTCAAATATCTCGAAACAGTTTTGACAGTTTTTTAAAATTTCACCTCTAAAGGGGTAAATTGGTATTTTTATTCGACAGAACTTCCCTTGGATATGGCTCCGTGAAGTTAGCAGTCCACTGAAAGCACTAACGAAAATTCGTCGGCCATCCGTTAGTGCTTCGTTAGTGCCTATTAGTGCTTCATAAAAAATCGTAGCCACCCTAACCGTTTTCGAAAAAAAAGCAATTCAAAATGGACTGCTAACTTCACGCTTCGTTGGAAGCACTAACGAAAATTCGTCGGCCATCCGTTAGTGCCTCGTTAGTGCCTGTTAGTGCTTCATTAAAATTTGTAGCCACCCTAACCGTTTTTGAGATATTGAGCATTCAAAAAAAAAATCGTGAAGTTAGCAGTCCACTGAAAGCACTAACGAAAATTCGTCGGCCATCCGTTAGTGCCTCGTTAGTGCCTGTTAGTGCTTCATTAAAATTTGTAGCCACCCTAACCATTTTTGAGAAATTGAACTTTCAAAAAATCGACCGTGAAGTTAGCAGTCCACTGAAAGCACTAACGAAAATTCGTCGGCCATCCGTTAGTGCCTCGTTAGTGCCTGTTAGTGCTTCATTAAAATTTGTAGCCACCCTAACCGTTTTTGAGATATTGAGCATTCAAAAAAATAAGCGTGAAGTTAGCAGTCCACTGAAAGCACTAACGAAAATTCGTCGGCCATCCGTTAGTGCCTCGTTAGTGCCTGTTTGTGCTTCATTAAAATTTGTAGCCACCCTAACCGTTTTTGAGAAATTGAGCTTTCAAAAAATCGACCGTGAAGTTAGCAGTCCACTGAAAGCACTAACGAAAATTCGTCGGCCATCCGTTAGTGCCTCGTTAGTGCCTGTTAGTGCTTCATTAATATTTGTAGCCACCCTAACCGTTTTTGAGATATTGAGCATTCAAAAAAATAAGCGTGAAGTTAGCAGTCCACTGAAAGCACTAACGAAAATTTGTCGGCCATCCGTTAGTGCCTCGTTAGTGCCTGTTAGTGCTTCATTAAAATTTGTAGCCACCCTAACCGTTTTTGAGAAATTGAGCTTTCAAAAAATCGACCGTGAAGTTAGCAGTCCACTGAAAGCACTAACGAAAATTCGTCGGCCATCCGTTAGTGCCTCGTTTGTGCCTGTTAGTGCTTCATTAAAATTTGTAGCCACCCTAACCGTTTTTGAGATATTGAGCATTCAAAAAAATAAGCGTGAAGTTAGCAGTCCACTGAAAGCACTAACGAAAATTCGTCGGCCATCCGTTAGTGCTTCGTTAGTGCCTGTTAGTGCTTCATTAAAATTTGTAGCCACCCTAACCGTTTTTGAGAAATTGAGCATTCAAAAAATCGACCGTGAAGTTAGCAGTCCACTGAAAGCACTAACGAAAATTCGTCGGCCATCCGTTAGTGCCTTGTTAGTGCCTGTTAGTGCTTCATTAAAATTTGTAGCCACCCTAACCGTTTTTGAGATATTGAGCATTCAAAAAAATAAGCGTGAAGTTAGCAGTCCACTGAAAGCACTAACGAAAATTCTTCGGCCATCCGTTAGTGCCTCGTTAGTGCCTGTTAGTGCTTCATTAAAATTTGCAGCCACCCTAACCGTTTTTGAGAAATTGAGCATTCAAAAAATCGACCGTGAAGTTAGCAGTCCACTGAAAGCACTAACGAAAATTCGTCGGCCATCCGTTAGTACCTTGTTAGTGCCTGTTAGTGCTTCATTAAAATTTGTAGCCACCCTAACCGTTTTTGAGATATTGAGCATTCAAAAAAATAAGCGTGAAGTTAGCAGTCCACTGAAAGCACTAACGAAAATTCTTCGGCCATCCGTTAGTGCCTCGTTAGTGCCTGTTAGTGCTTCATTAAAATTTGCAGCCACCCTAACCGTTTTTGAGATATTGAGCATTCAAAAAAATAAGCGTGAAGTTAGCAGTCCACTGAAAGCACTAACGAAAATTCGTCGGCCATCCGTTAGTGCCTCGTTAGTGCCTGTTAGTGCTTCATTAAAATTTGTAGCCACCCTAACCGTTTTTGAGATATTGAGCATTCAACAAAAATAAGCGTGAAGTTAGCAGTCCACTGAAAGCACTAACGAAAATTCGTCGGCCGTCCGTTAGTGCCTCGTTAGGGCCTGTTAGTGCTTCATTAAAATTTGAAGCCACCCTAACTGTTTTTGAGAAATTGAGCATTAAAAAAAATTAACGTGCAGTTTGCAGGTCATGAAAAGCACTAATGAAAATTCATCGGCCAACCATTAATGCCTCGGTAGTGCTTGGTTTGTGCTTCATTAAAATCGAAATCCACCCTAATCGTTTTTGAGAAATTGAGCATTCAAAAAAATTAACGTGTAGTTTGCAGGTCATGAAAAGCACTAAACAAAATTCATCGGCCAACCATTAATGCCTCGGTAGTGCCTGTTTGTGCTTCATTAAAATCGAAATCCACCCTAATCGTTTTTGAGAAATTGAGCATTCAAAAAAATTAACGTGTAGTTTGCAGGTCATGAAAAGCACTAAACAAAATTCATCGGCCAACCATTAGTGACTCGGTAGTTCCTGTTTGTGCTTCATTAAAATCGAAATCCACCCTAAACGTTTTAGAGAAATTGAGCATTCAAAAAAATTAACGTGTAGTTTGCAGGTCATGAAAAGCACTAATGAAAATTCATCAGCCAACCGTTAGTGTCTCGGTAGTGCCTGTTTGTGCTTCATTAAAAATCGGAATCCACCCTAAGTGTTTTTGAGAAATTGAGCATTCAAAAAAATAAGCATTAAGTTAGCAGGACATAGAAAGCACTAACGAAAATTCGTCGGCCATCCGTTAGTGCCTCGTTAGTACCTGTTAGTGCTTCATTAAAATTGGAATCCACCCAACCCGTTTTTTAGAAATTGAGCATTCAATAAAATAAGCGTGAAGTTAGATGGTGATTGAAATACTATATTTTTCTATAGATGGGGGTAGATTTATCTAAGATATATTAATTTATTTATTTATTTATTTATTTTACATTGGCCTATTTCTGCAACGAGGCTAATCGCCGATGCCAGGGGGCGAACTCCTACACCTGGATGAGGGGTGAATGATTGTAAAATGAGAGTAATGTATACATTATTCTCGCCCGAATAATATTACCAACGGAGAATCGAACTATCGACCGCACAATCCAGACTGTTTTCACCAGTCCAAACTGCACGATATTTTAAATCCCAAGATATTTGAGAATAATTTTTACTACAATTTTACGCCTTCACAAATATTGTATTTTCAACCCTATCTAATTAATGTAGGGCGAACTTGCAAATTAACTTCGATGACAGAATAAGCACCCAGAATTATCTGATTAGTTGAAAAAGGTATGAAAACAACTAATTAATTATATCACAAGTAAAATTAGAAGAAGTCAATGTAATCTGTGTAAAAAAGCGTCTAAATCGTCTAATGTAAATAAGCAATTTTTAATAAGTGTTGGACTAAATATGACTGACGATTTAGGTATGAGAAATGATAAGCAAAATATCTATTGTAATAAAACACAATATTGAAGGAAAGTTTCGATGTTAGTATATAATATAATCAATATAATAATATACAAATAACAAATCATCAAAACACAATTTAAATTTTACTTCAACTATGCAGAACTTTTGAACCAGCAGTATTGTTAATCCCGGCCGCCCGCTCTACCACCTAACGATCAAACTGACTCATCAGATTAATTTAATTACTGTGATCTTCTTTCTGTGATTACTTCTGACCTATAAACGATAGGTACATGGGTCAAAGGGAGGGTCAAAAGAGGGGGGGTCACGAATATCAATGTATATCTATCTTTGTTACACTTATATGCTACAGCATACGAACACAATAATTTTGGGTATAATAATTTTTAAATATATTTGTGACGAACAAACTAAACGAATATTATCATCGACTATCATCAACTGTATTGCAAACTAAAATATATAGCACCAAAGACGCGTAGTATAATACCTTATCTATCTCAATTGTGTGCGGCTTGCTTTATATTTATTAAAAATATAAAATATAAAAAAATATAAATAAACTGCAACACTTTATATTTACCTATTAAATCTTTGGCCATACTTACTTTCATTGACAGCAAAATCCGCTCTATTTTTCAATTCGATGTTATCGAAAATCAATTTATCGAATGCTCAATTTATCGAATGGCACGTTTATCGAAAATGCTTAGTAATATTATGTTATTTCATAAAAACAAATTTTCTTATTAATATAAATTTTCGGTATAACTAGGGAATAGGTCATACCACTAGCGTCATACCACACATGATTTGTTCAATTTACGGTAATTCTAAACAGGTGGCATTATTATGTTAGTGTGAGTTTGTTTTGTCATTAAACTAGAAGATGGGTAGCTCGCTTCGCTCGACTTCTTCTAACCAAACCCTTACTAACCTAACCTAACCTAAGATAGTGTTTTGTCATTAAACTAGAAGATGGGTAGCTCGCTTCGCTTGGCTTCTTCTAACCAAACCCTTACTAACCTAACCTAACCTAAGATAGTGTTTTGTCACTATACTAGAAGATGGTAATCTCTCTTTGCTCGGCTTCTTCTAACCAAACCATTACTAACCTAACCTAACCTAAGATAGTGTTTTTATATGTCACTTTATTTACCGTCACAATAATAAATTACAATGTAAACTAAAATTTCTTTCATTATTAATTCCTACCGAAATAATTCAACAATCAATTTTCGATAAACGTACCATTCGATAAATTGAGCATTCGATAAACTAGCTTTCGATAAATTGATTTTTGATAAATTGATTTTCGATAAATTTGCTTTCGATAAATTGATTTTCGATAAATTTGCTTTCAATAAATTGATTTTCGATAAACTCGCCGGTTCCCGCGGAACTAATGGTGCAAAAATTAATCGGTTTTTAAATGATGTACATGTTTTTAGGGCCTACGGACGGAAAAAAGTCGGAAAATATCTTTGGTGCGGAACATTAAAATCGTTACGACGGCTAAACTGTAAGAGATATATCGAAAAAATATATATCGGACTTTTCAGGTTTAATATTACTACAAAAATCTCCGGGAGAGCATATATCGCAGGTCAATAGATAACTCACAATTATGATTTATAATTTTATTTTCGACGAAAATTATAACGCTGTTTGCTGTGGAATATCATCGTTACCTTTAAAGATTTACAAAGAAAAATTAATTTAATGGCAAGGGCATTTACTAACGAATAAAAAGCCCTTTGACCCATGTACCTATCGTTTATAGGTCAGAAGTAATCACAGAAAGAAGATCATAGTAAATAAGTTAATCTGATGAGTCAGTTTGATCGTTAGGTGGTAGAGCGGGGTGCCGGATTAACAATACTGCTGGTTCAAAAGTTCTGCTTAGTTGAAGTAAATTTTAAATTGTGTTTTGATGGATTCACGGTAAGTTCATCGAAAATCAATTCAACGAAAATCAATTCATCGAAAATCAATTCATCGAATGATCAATTCATCGAATCGTCAATTCATCGAAAAAAATATATTTTGTAAATATTTGAGAAGAATGCCGAGGGGATCGGAAAGCCAAAAAAAGCAGTGGTCAATAAAAGTTGACAGACTACACTTGTTAAATTACTATCATACTTGGTCTATTAATAATTTTTAAATTTCATTAAGCTAGATGATGGGTAGCTCGCTTCGCTCGGCTTCTTCTAACAAACCCTTACTAACCTAACCTAACCTAAGATAGTGTTTTGTCATTAAACTAGAAGATGGGTAGCTCGCTTCGCTCGGCTACTAACCTAACCTAACCTAATCTAACCTAATTACCTTGTTTTTAGATGCATAGTACTTTATTTTCCCCCATATTAGCCCAATTAAAATGCGTATCATTGTGTATGAATTTATAAAAATTATTTGCGTGCAATTGCCCATAACCTGTCTTATTAAACCTTAAAAACAAAACATTTATTTGTTTTATTATATAAGTTTTCTTATTATATTTCTTTATTTATATTCAAATACTATGTCACTTTATTTACTTTTTTTTAAACCATATAAAAATTTTATGCAATTATTTCTTAGTCTGTCAACTTTTATTGACCACTGTTTTTTTGACTTTCCGATCCCCTCGGCATTCCTCTCAAATATTTACAAAATATTTTTTTTTAGATGAATTGACGATTCGATGAATTGATCATTCGATGAATTGATTTTCGATGAATTGATTTTCGATGAAATGATTTTCGATGAAATGATTTTCGATGAACTCGTCGGTTACCGTTTTGATGATTTGTTATTTGTATATTATTATATTGATTTTAAATACTAACATCGAAACTTTCCTTCAATATTGTGTTTTATTACACTCGATCTTTTGCTTATCATTTCTCATACCTAAATCGTCAGTGATATAATTAATTAGTTGTTTTCATACCTTTTTCAACTTATCAGATAATTCTGGGTGCTTATTCTGTCATCGAAGTTAATTTGCAAGTTCGCCCTACATTAATTAGATAGGGTTGAAAAACAATGATATGTGTGAAGGCGTAAAATTGTAGTAAAAATTATTCTCAATTATTTTGGGATTTAACATATCTTAGATGCCAACGGAGTGGTCGAGCGCATTAAGTCGTACAGTTTGGACTGGTGAAAACAGTCTGGATTATGCGATTGGTAGTTCGATTCTCCGTTGGTGATATTATTCGGGCGAGAATAATATGTATACATTACTCTCATTTCACAATCATTCACCCCTCATCCAGGTGTAGGAGTTCTCCCCTGGCATTGGCGATTAGCCTGGTTGCAGAAATAGGCCGATGTAAAATAAATAAATAAATAAATTAATATATTTTAGATAAATCTACCCCCATCTATAGAAAAATATAGTATTTCAATCACCATCTAACTTCACGCTTATTTTTTTGAAAGCTCAATTTCTAAAAAACGGGTTGGGTGGATTCCAATTTTAATGAAGCACTAACAAGTACTAACGAGGCACTAACGGATGGCCGACGAATTTTCGTTAGAGCTTTCTATGTCCTGCTAATTTTATGCTTATTTTTTTGAATGCTCAATTTCTCAAAAACTCTTAGGGTGGATTCCGATTTTAATGAAGCACAAACAGGCACTACCAAGGCACTAACGGTTGGTCGATGAATTTTCATTAGTGCTTTTCCTGACCTGCAAACTACACGTTAATTTTTTTGAATGCTCAATTTCTCAAAAACGGTTAGGGTGGATTTCGATTTTAATGAATGACAAACAGGCACTACCGATGCACTAACGGTTGGCCGATGAATTTTCATTAGTGCTTTTCATGACCTGCAAACTGCACGTTAATTTTTTTTAATGCTCAATTTCTCAAAAACGGTTAGGGTGGATTTCGATTTTAATGAATGACAAACAGGCACTACCGATGCACTAACGGTTGGCCGATGAATTTTCATTAGTGCTTTTCATGACCTGCAAACTACACGTTAATTTTTTTGAATGCTCAATTTCTCAAAAACGGTTAGGGTGGATTTCGATTTTAATGAATGACAAACAGGCACTACCGATGCACTAACGGTTGGCCGATGAATTTTCATTAGTGCTTTTCATGACCTGCAAACTGCACGTTAATTTTTTTTTATTGCTCAATTTCTCAAAAACGGTTAGGGTGGATTCAAATTTTAATGAAGCACTAACAGGCACTAACGAGGCACTAACGGACGGCCAACGAATTCTCGTTAGTGCTTTTCATGACCTGCTAACTTCACACTTATTTTTTTGAATGCTCAATTTCTCAAAAACGGTTAGGGTGGCTACAAATTTTAATGAAGCACTAACAGGCACTAACGAGGCACTAACGGATGCCGACGAATTTTCGTTAGTGCTTTCAGTGGACTGCTAACTTCACGCTTATTTTTTTGAATGCTCAATATCTCAAAAACGGTTAGGGTGGCTACAAATTTTAATGAAGCACTAACAGGCACTAACGAGGCACTAACGGATGGCCGACGAATTTTCGTTAGTGCTTTCAGTGGACTGCTAACTTCACGCTTATTTTTTTGAATGCTCAATTTCTCAAAAACGGTTAGGGTGGATTCAAATTTTAAGAGTTCTCCCCTGGCATTGGCGATTAGCCTGGTTGCAGAAATAGGCCGATGTAAAATAAATAAATAAATAAATTAATATATTTTAGATAAATCTACCCCCATCTATAGAAAAATATAGTATTTCAATCACCATCTAACTTCACGCTTATTTTTTTGAAAGCTCAATTTCTAAAAAACGGGTTGGGTGGATTCCAATTTTAATGAAGCACTAACAAGTACTAACGAGGCACTAACGGATGGCCGACGAATTTTCGTTAGAGCTTTCTATGTCCTGCTAATTTTATGCTTATTTTTTTGAATGCTCAATTTCTCAAAAACTCTTAGGGTGGATTCCGATTTTAATGAAGCACAAACAGGCACTACCAAGGCACTAACGGTTGGTCGATGAATTTTCATTAGTGCTTTTCCTGACCTGCAAACTACACGTTAATTTTTTTGAATGCTCAATTTCTCAAAAACGGTTAGGGTGGATTTCGATTTTAATGAATGACAAACAGGCACTACCGATGCACTAACGGTTGGCCGATGAATTTTCATTAGTGCTTTTCATGACCTGCAAACTGCACGTTAATTTTTTTTAATGCTCAATTTCTCAAAAACGGTTAGGGTGGATTTCGATTTTAATGAATGACAAACAGGCACTACCGATGCACTAACGGTTGGCCGATGAATTTTCATTAGTGCTTTTCATGACCTGCAAACTACACGTTAATTTTTTTGAATGCTCAATTTCTCAAAAACGGTTAGGGTGGATTTCGATTTTAATGAATGACAAACAGGCACTACCGATGCACTAACGGTTGGCCGATGAATTTTCATTAGTGCTTTTCATGACCTGCAAACTGCACGTTAATTTTTTTTTATTGCTCAATTTCTCAAAAACGGTTAGGGTGGATTCAAATTTTAATGAAGCACTAACAGGCACTAACGAGGCACTAACGGACGGCCAACGAATTCTCGTTAGTGCTTTTCATGACCTGCTAACTTCACACTTATTTTTTTGAATGCTCAATTTCTCAAAAACGGTTAGGGTGGCTACAAATTTTAATGAAGCACTAACAGGCACTAACGAGGCACTAACGGATGCCGACGAATTTTCGTTAGTGCTTTCAGTGGACTGCTAACTTCACGCTTATTTTTTTGAATGCTCAATATCTCAAAAACGGTTAGGGTGGCTACAAATTTTAATGAAGCACTAACAGGCACTAACGAGGCACTAACGGATGGCCGACGAATTTTCGTTAGTGCTTTCAGTGGACTGCTAACTTCACGCTTATTTTTTTGAATGCTCAATTTCTCAAAAACGGTTAGGGTGGCTACAAATTTTAATGAAGCACTAACAGGCACTAACGAGGCACTAACGGATGGCCGACGAATTTTCGTTAGTGCTTTCAGTGGACTGCTAACTTCACGGTCGATTTTTTGAAAGCTCAATTTCTCAAAAACGGTTAGGGTGGCTACAAATTTTAATGAAGCACTAACAGGCACTAACGAAGCACTAACGGATGGCCGACGAATTTTCGTTAGTGCTTTCAGTGGACTGCTAACTTCACGGTCGATTTTTTGAATGCTCAATTTCTCAAAAACGGTTAGGGTGGCTACAAATTTTAATGAAGCACTAACAGGCACTAACGAAGCACTAACGGATGGCCGACGAATTTTCGTTAGAGCTTTCTATGTCCTGCTAATTTTATGCTTATTTTTTTGAATGCTCAATTTCTCAAAAACTCTTAGGGTGGATTCCGATTTTAATGAAGCACAAACAGGCACTACCAAGGCACTAACGGTTGGTCGATGAATTTTCATTAGTGCTTTTCCTGACCTGCAAACTACACGTTAATTTTTTTGAATGCTCAATTTCTCAAAAACGTTTAGGGTGGATTTCTATTTTAATGAATGACAAACAGGCACTACCGATGCACTAACGGTTGGCCGATGAATTTTCATTAGTGCTTTTCATGACCTGCAAACTGCACGTTAATTTTTTTTTAATGCTCAATTTCTCAAAAACGGTTAGGGTGGATTCAAATTTTAATGAAGCACTAACAGGCACTAACGAGGCACTAACGGACGGCCAACGAATTCTCGTTAGTGCTTTTCATGACCTGCTAACTTCACACTTATTTTTTTGAATGCTCAATTTCTCAAAAACGGTTAGGGTGGCTACAAATTTTAATGAAGCACTAACAGGCACTAACGAGGCACTAACGGATGGCCGACGAATTTTCGTTAGTGCTTTCAGTGGACTGCTAACTTCACGCTTATTTTTTTGAATGCTCAATTTCTCAAAAACGGTTAGGGTGGCTACAAATTTTAATGAAGCACTAATAGGCACTAACGAGGCACTAACGGATGGCCGACGAATTTTCGTTAGTGCTTTCAGTGGACTGCTAACTTCACGGTCGATTTTTTGAAAGCTCAATTTCTCAAAAACGGTTAGGGTGGCTACAAATTTTAATGAAGCACTAACAGGCACTAACGAAGCACTAACGGATGGCCGACGAATTTTCGTTAGTGCTTTCAGTGGACTGCTAACTTCACGGTCGATTTTTTGAATGCTCAATTTCTCAAAAACGGTTAGGGTGGCTACAAATTTTAATGAAGCACTAACAGGCACTAACGAAGCACTAACGGATGGCCGACGAATTTTCGTTAGTGCTTTCAGTGGACTGCTAACTTCACGGTCGATTTTTTGAAAGCTCAATTTCTCAAAAACGGTTAGGGTGGCTACAAATTTTAATGAAGCACTAACAGGCACTAACGAGGCACTAACGGATGGCCGACAAATTTTCGTTAGTGCTTTCAGTGGACTGCTAACTTCACGCTTATTTTTTTGATTGCTCAATATCTCAAAAACGGTTAGGGTGGCTTCAAATTTTAATGAAGCACTAACAGGCACTAACGAGGCACTAACGGATGGCCGACGAATTTTCGTTAGTGCTTTCAGTGGACTGCTAACTTCACGGTCGATTTTTTGAAAGCTCAATTTCTCAAAAATGGTTAGGGTGGCTACAAATTTTAATGAAGCACTAACAGGCACTAACGAGGCACTAACGGATGGCCGACGAATTTTCGTTAGTGCTTTCAGTGGACTGCTAACTTCACGCTTATTTTTTTGAATGCTCAATATCTCAAAATCGGTTAGGGTGGCTACAAATTTTAATGAAGCACTAACAGGCACTAACGAGGCACTAACGGATGGCTGACGAATTTTCGTTAGTGCTTCCAACGAAGCGTGAAGTTAGCAGTCCATTTTGAATTGCTTTTTTTTCGAAAACGTTTAGGGTGGCTACGATTTTTTATGAAGCACTAACAGGCACTAACGAAGCACTAACGGATGGCCGACGAATTTTCGTTAGTGCTTCCAGTGGACTGCTAACTTCACGGAGCCCTTGGATATAGAGACATGAAATTCGGGTATATTCCTTCCGTGATGTAAGCACCCACTAAGAAGAGATTTTTCGAAATTCGAGTAAGGGGTAAAATGTGCTTTGAAGGATTCCTCAATATACCTTAGGATCAATGAGATATTAACTTGGTTTTTGATTATAAAGGTTACCCATATAAATTTTTAAAACAGTAATTCAGGATTTTGCCCTTATCAACCCCTAAAGCCGTGAATCTACATTTGGGGTGAATTATAGAAACCTTTGTATTTCCTGAGTTATAACATTTCATTTTGGTACATAATTTTCTATTTACCATAAAATATTTAGAAAGCATTTCGAATTTTTTTTTTAATTTCATCCCTAAAGGGGTAAATTGATATTTTTTATTCGAAAGAACGTCCCTTGACATAGAGATATGAAATTCAGGAAACATATTCCATCCATGTCGCAAGCATCCACTTATATGGAATTTTTCGAAATTCGACCCCTACGGGATGAAAAGTGATAAAATGTTTTTCCTCGGATTCTTCATTATCTCTTAGGTCCAATGATATATTGATTAAGATTTTGTCTACAATGTTATCCGTATATATGTTTAAAAATTAAATTCAGGATTTTGCTCTAATCATCAACCTAAAGGGGCGATTCTAGATTCGGGGTGAATTATAGAACCCTTTGTATCTTCTCTCTGTGTTGTATTTTTTAGTAGACAATTGAAATTCGGGGACTATATTTCTTCCATGACGTAGGGAACCACTAAGAAGAGATTTCCCGAAATTCGACCCCTAGGGGGTAAAAACGGATTTCTTAATATCTCTTGATGAAATAACGACTTTCTTATTACTTACTATGGTTACCCGTACGCATGTATAAAAATGTAATTTAGGATTTTGCTGCAATCAACACTTAACGTGGCGAATCTACATTAAATCAGGGCGAGTTATATAATGTTTCGTAACTTCTTTGTTTGTAGAGTTATAACATTCCTTTTTGGCCTATAATTTTTTTTTTTCTAATCTTTAGAAAGTCTTTTAAACGTTTTTGTTTTTATCTATAAAGGGGTAAATAGGTATATTTTTGATTAGATACATGTAATTCCGGGAAATATTCCTTTCATAACGTAAGCATCGAACCCCTTATATCTCCTGTGCTTCTTGAGTTAGAACATTTCTTTCTGGCATATAGGTGACTTTTTAAAATCTTTCGATAGTGTTCTGATAGTATTTTAAATTTCATTCCTAAAGGGTAAATTAGAATTTTTTATTAGAAATAAGAAATTCCAAGAGTACATTTCTCGATATGACGTAAGAACCTACTAAAAAAGGATTTTTCGACCCCTATGGGGTGAAAAGGAGTAAAATGTTTTTTCACGGATACTTCAACATCTCTTAGGACAGATGGGATATCAAATATCGACTAGGTTTTTGCTTATAAAAGTTACCCATGCACATGTTTATAAACAAACAGACTATTACACTAATGAGCCTCTAACGGGGTGAATCTACAGCTGACGAGAGAGTCAGCAATGTGATCTATAGAGAACCATGACTTATAATAATTGCCCGATGATGGTAAATCGTCAATATACCGTAGCGAAGCACGGGTACTCAGCTAGTATAATATAAATAAACAGTTTTTTTAATATTAATAAAACATCGATGTATCGGAAACATCGATGTTTTACCTTCGATGTACAACCCTAATCTGAACTAGATTTAATATGTCTTCATAGGCATCGATAAATGTAAAAAAATGTTTAAATGTAAAATGTGGTATCCTTTAAATTCTTTTCTACTATTGATTATTAAAAAAAATAAAAAATGACATCGCCAACGATAATGGATAAAATATTGATACAAAATTTAATAATCCATCTCATTAACATTTTATCTCTGCTTAGGTCTCCCCAATTAGCAAGGCCGTATTTACTCACAAAGCAAATAAAAACATTGGCAGGATAAAATAGCATTAGTTTTTACGTTTTTGAGTTTAGTTTTAGGATGACCCCAGTAACTTCTCAAATATTCATACAATTAAAATAAGATTTATTTTCTTATTATAAACAATCTTTGTTATTTAAATTTTTTGTCAAGTCAATAATACGGGAGATGTTTAAAGTTTTTTAGTAAACAGTTGTAAAGAAAATTTTGAGGTGCCATTAAGACTATGTTCGAATTCTGATTTTACTCATCATCGTATCAAATAACGTGAAAATATGTCCAGCCGTGAATGTCGGACAAGCAAACAAACATCCAGACAGAAAAAATAAAAATAGATACAGCATCCAATTTTATTAATTCAGATTTAATTTGTCAAAGTTATTAATTGGATTAATTATACTGGCAAAAATATTTTAAGTTATAAAAATATGTATGTGATCTAAACCAGCGTTTCCCAACTTTTTTTCATGGCGGACCTGCAAGCGACCTAGAAAAAATTCGCGGACCGGCCAGTTTAGAAAGTAATGTGTATCGCAGGTGTTTCATATTTTATATTGTACTAATTACAGATACAAAAAAAAAAAACAAATAAAAAATCATATATAATTAGTGAAAAAATTAATGTGAAGCGTGAATTTTCACACATTTCAGGGTTTTGTAGATATTAAATAAGTGTAAGAAGCCAACATAATACTGGATGTCTACGAATATTTGTTCTATTAACAATGCGTTGGTGTAGTGTGCAAAACACGATCCTCAGCTATTAAAAATTTTTTAGTATATTTTTGATTTCATAAAAAGACAAAAACTATTTTAGCTATAAATACAAAAAATCCATAACATTATTAGCCATAATTTAGCCATGAATTAAAAAAAAAATAATTAATTTTGTCAAAAACACAAAAATTGCAATATTTTTTAAAAACGCAATCGGATCAAAAATTCCTTTCGTACGTTTCACGGGGCGCAGATCAATGTACATTACCTATAATTTTTTTCATATTTTTAGTTTAACCCCTTTGGGTAAAAGGGGACGGGAAAAGAACTTTTTTAGCACATTTTCGCTCCTTAATCTACATCCTAAGAGCTTTCTTTAGATATCACACAATACAAATTTTTTAAATAATTTGACAAAAAAATCGACATTTTCCGAAAAACTAATCTGATCAAAAATTCCTGTTGAACTATTCCGGTTCCCATCAATTTTCATTATGGAGATTTTTTTTTCAGATACTTAGATTAACCCCTGTGAAAGATAGGGTGAGGGAACAAAAGTTTTTTGACATATATTTGGCAAAAATCCCATAAAAAGAATTGATTTTTCAAAAATAAAAATTACAGACACAGAAGGACGTTATAAGGGTTTTTGGTGATCATACCTACAAAACTTTAAAAAGAAACAAATTATTACTTAAGCAATTAACAGATTAAGAACCGAGATTTTCATCTCAAAATTAGGTGGGTTATAACTTATTTTTTTATATATATATTATTCGGCATATTAACCCTATACCGCATAGTGTGCCATATATGGCACATTCCGATTTTTATTTTACTTTTAAAACTGAATCAGAACGTTACTTCATGAATGTGCATATATGCCACATACACAGCAATGGATCCTGCAATATCCCAAGTAATGGGCTGCAATAGATTTGAGGATATCAAGCGGAATTTGCACTTCAACGATAACTCTGAATTTATTGAGAAAGGACAACTAGAAGATACGACCTTTTCTTTCAAAAATTCGAGGGCGACTGCTTTTTATCCCTAATGAAGAACACCTAGCAATTGATGAGCAAATAATACGGAATCATTTTCTTTTGTAACATAATGTAGAATCATAATGTTCCATGTATGGCACAAACCCTAAATTATTATTTTAATTATTATTTTTTCATAAAAATAATAATTAATATTTTTAATATATTCTTTTAATTAATTTTTCTATCAATAAGAACCAATGCCTAATGCTCATGAATTATTTCAGCCAAAAATAAAAATTCATGCAGTAAAGGGTTAAAATGAATTTTTTTAGTGAATAAATTCATTGCGAGGTGGATATCTCGGCCCTGAATAAAAATAAAATATGGATCGTTTATTGTGGAAAGTAATTATTATTGTATTTTATAAATTAACTTAACTTTTTTGTTTTATAAACTGGCACATAAAAATAAATCTGCGGACCGGCGGTTGGGAAACACTGATCTAAACAAATATTTTGGAGGTAGTCCAACACGGCGCTCCTTATCAAGAGGGGCCCCCCAGCTATCGCCTCACGCATTTAATAGTAAATACGGCCCTGCCAATTAGTGAAGCTTTGGATTTTTGTAATCATATTTCAAGACAGTTATTTATTTGAGTGATTGCATACTCACATTTTTAAGGAAATGATATAAACATAATATTTAATTAAACACAGAATATATTTACCACTTGATATGAATGTTTTTAACATATTACTTAAAATGAATAATTGTGTCCGTTCCCTAGGGATTATACAGTAACTCATTGCATAATTATTTCACATTTATACACAGATTATTATAGGAGTTAGTGTTTTCTTTTGTATTGTTTATAACTCTTTTAATGCTTCTTAAATCTTAATCCTTATTTTATTATGTCTTATGTACTTTTATTTATTATAATAATAAAAAAGAAAATATATTGAGCAGTATATTACTGTATAAATTAATGGTTATTTTTGTATTATAAAATATATTTATATATAACTATTTAAATTATAAATACGGAATAAATACAACTATGCTTCGACTATAAATTTTATTGAGTCTATTTTACAACGTAGTTTATTGTAGATTATGTGCAGTGTTGTAACAAATACATTTAAAAAATATCTAGATACAGATACAGATTTCTAAGAAAAATTGTATCTAGATGCAGATACAAATACTGAATTATAAAAAATATCTAGATACATGCCAAAAATGTTTGTATCTAGATACGGCTAGATACTTTTGAAAAATCCCTGAAAAATGAAAATACCATATTTTTACCAAACAAACAGTGCATGTTAACCAGTATTATACAGGCTGTTCAAAAATGACCGTGACGTCACAAAAATCCCACAAAATTCAAGGTAAAACACAATTCTACGGAATAAATTTGTACTAAATAACGTAGTATTAAGTTACTGTATCTATAAGACTACTGTTAGTCTTATAGATCGCAGCTTTGTTCTTGTTAAGAGGATGTTCCTTTCAATCAAATTTTAGCCCTAATTGAAGTGGAATTCTTGTAATGTCACGATCATTTTTGATCACTAATAAAAAATTACTGATAACAAATATGTGATTTTAATTTATAAACAAAATTTCAGTAGACATTTTCATGCTTACAAATTAAATTTATATGAATGTTTAATAATTTATTTAATTTTACGTCGTTTAGGAAACACAGCTACTTATCTTACTGATTTCAATTAGGAAATGAACTTAATATCCACAATAGCATGGCTGGCCATTGGGTGAGGCGGACTAGAGCCAGGCCTCAAGTGAAGAAATGCATCAAAAAATTATCAACGTGTATTTTCAATAACTGGATCCACTCCCAAACCACTTGTGTGGATCTAATTTTTCATGTTTTTAGTAAATTGCTCATCAAAATAGCAACAATAGTTAATCAAAAAGTTAGTTTTCATTAATAATGACCCATTTTCCTTAAGTGTGGTACCTAACTACCTACTATATTTACGGCCATTCAAATTTTACGAAAAACGAGTGAGAAAATATTTTCTTTGACATTCCATATAAATTTGTAAACAGAATTACAATTGTTTTCTGAATTTTGTTTATAGTAAAAATTAAATATTTAAGATGACAATTTTAATTAAGCTATTATATCTGCTCGGTATCATGGTATAAAAATAATGTAACGATCAAAGTATCTGAAATACAGATACAAGATACTTAAATTTAAATATCTAGATACAGATACAGATTTCAAAATGTGTCTAGATACTTGAAAAAGTATCTAGTTACTGTATCTAGATTACAACACTGATCATGAGCATGTTGAAACGGGGCAAGTTTCGTTGACAGTGGCATAACTAGACAGAGTAGGGCCCATTTTAGAGTTTTCAGTGGGGCCCCTGTTTTAGGGACTATTCCTTTTGCGCCGGGCCTTCTGGAATGTAGTGCCCGTGTGGTGTCACACCTAGGGTTCCCACCTCTCCCGGGATTCTCCCGGAATTGAGCCCTGAAAATTAAAACCTCCCGGCTCCCGGAAGGAATTTAAAATAAATATTACTCTCCCGGAATATCGAGTTTATCGAAAATAACGATACAATGCGCACGGACGAAATGGTTGAGAGCATCGAAAATCACACGACCGCGCACAGCAGCGATCTACGGTGAGCGGTGAGTAAGCGCCATTTTGAGGGAGGTTCAAGACAGCATTGTTAAATCAAATGTAAGAGTGGATCTGAGGTGGGCAAAATTTTTCTCAACAGTCGAAAGTAGAGTTGGAGATATGTTGAAGAAAGTAGTTTCATTCGTTTTGTCTATACCTGTATCAAACGCTGCCTGCGAGCGTGTTTTTAGTATAGTATTCGATATATGGACTAAGGAAAGAAACCGTTTAAATGATGAACATGTCAAGGCAGAAATCCTAACGTTCTTCAACGATATAAACGTTTCACGTTTAAAAATGGACTGCAAAGAGTTTTTTAAATTTGTTAGTTCCAGACCAGATATTTTGAAATCCGTACGATCAAATGCAAAATATAAGTTCAAAATAAAATAAAAAATGATGAAAATTGATATTTTTTTTTCCTCTCCCGGATTTTGACAGCCAAGAGGTGGCAACGCTAGTCACACCCATACATATGGTAGTTACGCCACTGTTCGTTGGTATTTAGTAAGTAAAAGAAGCCCACCTCAATACTAGGTGATTGAGACAGTTTTTGAAATCAGTTTTGGTTACTTAATCTAATCACGACGATGCTTCGTTTAACACCTTTTATGAAATACCTTGCATCAGGGGTTCTCAAGTAGGGGGAAATTAAGTTGCGTTTTCAATACTAAATGCATATTATAATTGACGGAGGGATCCGTGTATTTTCGGTGAAATATCGTTAATATTAAATTAACAATAAAATAAAACAAAGGTAAGTTTCACAAAATTTGTTTATTAATAATCTATACTACCTATTCTTAAACTTGTAGATCATGAGAGACCCCTAACTTTTAACTAAGGCTGCAAATATCACAAAATTATGGAAATTTCTAGACATGATAGGACACCTAAATTAAACTAGGTTATTAAATTAGGTTTTTTCCTAATTTTGACACACCGAGCTCAAAAGGTTCGCCATCACTGAAATAGGGTAAGATTTGGAGTTTTTATTCAATAGCAATTTTTTTCAAAATTTTTAGATGTTTATGACTGATTGCTACATTGTCGATAGTAATACATGTTGTCTCATTATCGAAACTCCGAATATGGAACCATGACTCGAAGAAAAATTGATTTCTTTTAAGACGATTGGCTGGACATCCTCTTGCTTTCTTGAAGGTGAGGGAAGTTCTACCACGAAGACAGCCCTAAATATTATAGTAATTTTGAATGGGATAATAAATTATACAGTTTGGTTGTCGATGTTATTAATATCCTATTTGCTTTGCAGATCTAAGAATTTGAGGTATATTCATTATACTATTTGTTTTGGTATTAGAGTTCAGTGACTCCATATCAGAATCTGAGGAACTTGAGTATTATTAAATTTTCTGTAGCTTTGTTCTTGCCTTTTCTTTAACGGTTTTTGGATTATTTAGTTTTTTTTACAGTTATGGCTTATTTTTCTTTAACATCCCGTCTATCCTTCTCTGAAACTTCTATTCTGTGCTTTTTCCGCAGACTTGGACTAGTCCAAATCTGCCCTACCTAATTTGTTCAAATATATTAATATGAAAACTAAGCATCTTAAAGTTCGCTGCACCCGATTATGTTAAGCAAAAAATGGTTTTATACGTAAAACGCAACTATTTTTTCAACAAATAATAGAATGCTTTTTACAACCTCAGCTGCGTTCGGCATAAGCTAATAATCTACACATTCTGCATAATTTACACAAGAAGTTTTCGTCATAAAGTTTCTGTGTGCTTTGTACTCCATGAAGATCGTTCGGCATATACTGTGCAGTGCAGTTTGTGCTGCACAATCGTCACAAGTTTAGATCGTGCGGCAGTCTGTGCAATATTGTTTTTTCGCGGCAAAAATGCAAGTTATTATTTCTACAAAACTATATGAGTGAAAACAATCAAGATATCATTGTTTATGCATGCAGAATTTGCAACATAAATAGTACAGACATGAATCTCATGATGGAACATGTAAATACACTCAAAAAGACTCAAAATTTTCTGGATACAAGTAAAATCTACTTTAAATTGATTTGTAGTCATGTTTGGAACAGTACTCTCTGCATATTCAAACACATTTTCCAAAATATTTTCTGGTTTGGAAAATTCTTCTGAATTGTCTTCCTCATCAAATAAAATTTCTTTTATATTTCTTAAAAGCATCCCAAAACCTTCATGCGCCATTTATATATTATCGTACAAAACAATTAGCAGGAGACAGACTTGATGTAATCACACACATATAATTAATTTGGTTAAAAAAAAAGGTTAGAATAATAGTTTGAATAACTGCACATTCTGAACAAAGCGTTTGTCTTTGACTTACTTGCACAATCTGCACAGAAATCACGTGACAAAAAACTTGCACGACACAGAGTTAACACTGCACAGTTATGCTGAACGCACCTTTTATAAACAGAAAGTGTGTATAACATTTGTCTTGAAATAATTTCTCCGATTATTTTTATTGATTAACACGCAATTTCTTATAGATTTGTAGCAATGCCAAAACTAGGAATATAAAGATTCGGTACAATGCAAACAACTAGATTCACAATCAAAGATCCCGGTTTTCATTTTCCACTCTTAGGGCCGCTTTTACAATCGTTGGATAAAGCTCGGATAACGCTATTCCCGGTATAAAGTCAAAAAATCGCTTTTACAATGCTCGGATAAAGCTCGGATAGGATAAACATCGGAATAAACACCAGAATATCTTATCCGGCCAACGACACTTCAGATAAAGGGCAGTATAAGTTATTCCCTTGCTATGATTGGCGAATAAGTATTTATTACCCAGCAACGGTAAAAAAATTAAATTGACATATGATAAATGTCACATTATGACGTTTTATTTGAATTTTTATTACAGTTATATAATTGTGGTAGCAGCAGCGTAGTGGTTAGCTTGCTTGCTTTGAAAGTGTGGAATCATGATATCGACCTAGTATGGGCAAAAATATTAAAAAAAAAAAACACTTGGCTGTTGCAACCATAGTATGCTTGTATCTCTGATTAATTTTCGGAAATATGGGAAATGCATAAATGCATAAGGTGGTCTCGGCTACTGTAAAAAGTAATCATTAGGTCATGTCAGAGAACGCTAGTCGCGACCTTAAAATCTCTAAAACCTAGACATTGCCATACGAAATAATAATAGTACGTAATCCCTCGTTATCCATGTATTTGTTCAGTAGTTTTGATTACACGCAGTTGGGAAATAATAATTTGATTTTTTTTTTAAAAGCGTAGCAATGAACAGTAGCAGCCGATTACCGCTGGAATATGCTTAATCTTATTATTCACGTCTTTTTGTCCACAGTATGTTAGTGGAACATAAACTCCACGGTGATAAGGGATTACAGTACCTACATAAATATGAACCACAATCAGGGCCACCACGTGCGTTTGTGCATAGTCTGCACCACACACGAACGGCTCGGCCGAAAGGAACGGCATTTGGTATAGATTCTAATAGAATTCTACTAGTAGAGGGTGATCTTATAAAAATTTACACATGGGCGGTATTTGGGCTCGATTCTATTAGAGGACGGTTTTATGAATATTTGCACACGAGAGGCTGACACTGACATGGTAGATATAGCACAATAAAATAATTATTTGGGTCGAATATTTCGACATCTGCCAATATTTCTCCAAACTTGCTCAAATGTGTTGTTAATAGTAATGTCATGGCCAATAATAAATGAATAAAAAAAATAAAAATAGTATTGTCAATTTAAAATATGACTTTTCTAATGTCAGTTTATGGGTCAAACAATACCAACTTTATTTTATTTACAATAAAACCATGGATAACTATCCGAGAATAAAAAATGCATTGTAAAAGCGAACGTTGGAATAAACATCGTAATAAAGTTATACCTTAGATAGTTATACCGCTACGTATCCGAGGTTTGTAAAAGCGGCCTTTAGCAGTATATTTATCATGCATTTTTTCATCTTTGGCATTCAAGGTAGTATTATTAGCAGATTTAAAACATATTGCCAATAACGACTCCACCTGGCTATCCAGCAAGGAATACTTACAAAACGTACTCCCTGTACACATTGAAGAGAAGTGGAGAGAAAATACAATCTTGTCTCACACCTTTACAGCCGATTTCAAAGTTTTCTGATAATTGAATGTAAAATCATTGGAATTCTAAGCAAAGGGAATCGAAGAATTCCCTAATAAATGCCAACAAACCATTGTGAATATATAATACACACATCGATAAAGTCTAGGGATATAAAAAAATATATGAAAATAAATAGCGTATGGTTTATTTTGTACGTTTATTGCATTCTATCAATTAAAATGCTCAATAAATAATAGTTTACAACAAAATAAGCTAAATGTTATTTATAAAATTAATCAATATTTGAAAAAATTTACAGAATAGTAAAAAATTTTAAAAAAAAATGCTAATAAAGAGTATGACCTCTACATTGGTTGATCGCAGCCCTACATCTGCGATTCATGGACACAATAACATTATCGACGGTAATGAGGTAGCTTCTGAAGTAACCCTTCTTGAGGTAACTGTGCTCATTCTGCTCTTAGAAGCTCTCTGAATCTAAAATTATCGTGAATGTTATCCATATGTGGAGTAATTCTTTTCTTAAGCATGTCCCACAATGTTCAATTGGATTTAGATCCAGTAATTGTGCTGGCCATGGTATCGCATCAATACCTTCGTTATCCAGCCAGTTCGTTACAATTCGCGCAACATGTTGCCGAGCATTATCCTCGACAAGATGAAACTGACCACCAACAGCACCACGAATTGTACGCACTATAGGTTGAAGAATATTATCAAAATATTGTTGTGCTGTTAAAAATCCACTGGGAAAAAAAGATCAGTTTTACCGACAATGATTATCTCACTCCATGCCATAACAGTACCACCTCTGTAACTGTGAACTTCCTGGCCGTGGCTCAAACGTTCCAAATTATCGGATCTTCTCCATACCCTTGTTCGACGAAAATCTGGATGAATTCCAAATCTGGTCTCATCAGTAAACAAAACTATAGCCAATCATTATCACACCAATATTGAAAATTTTGACACAAATCTAATCTTGCTCTGTGATTGCCTCTAGAGAGGGGTTGACATCTGATTGGTCGTCGAGATAGAATATTAGCTTCGTGGAGACGATTTCTTACAGTATCGCGACTAACGGTTAAGTTACGCGCTCGCTGTAACTCCCTTACCAATTCGGGTGCTGTAATAGTAGGTCGTCTTCTATCATTTAAGACCAAAAATCTGTCTTGACCTACTGTTGTACAGCGATCACGTCCCGGACGTTGTTCAGCCGGACTCCCAGTTTCCCTGTAACGCCTCCATAACCGACCGATGACACTTTGAGAAACTCCTATCCGCTCGCCTACATCAACTTGCCTGAAGCCAGCTTGGAGAACTTCCACCGCACGATTCATCTCGTGGATAGTTAAATGCTATCGCTCCATTATTAAAAAAGAATGCCACTACTTAAAAACACTGCAATTATTAATATAATATAAACCTTTTAAATCGAATTAAAATAAAACATGTGATCAACCTATGGATCATGTACTGAATAAAATGTCAAATTTGTGTTTGTTTTGTCTTGTTGGATATTGTTGTTACTTGTTTTTCATAGCCAACTACTCATAATTGCCTACTTTAATTGAAATACAACATTAAATGTACCATAAGCGGTACTATTCTACTTTAGCAAACCCACCAGGCGATGTTGCCAACTATAGTAAAATTAAAACAAGTAAATTTAAACTAAAATCACAATAGAATTAAAATTATTTATATAATAATGCTTAACTTTCAGTTAAATAAATCTAATTAAATAAATATGGCGGTATTTAATAATAAATAATAATAATACTTTCACAGCTGATTAAAGAGTAAAAAAAAGGGGGGTCCATAATTTGGCACCTACACCACTTCTTTATTATAAATGCATGAACAATGATAAACAATTTTAATTGGACTAATATGGGGGAAAATAAAGTACTGGGCACCTAAAAACTGGGTAATTAGGTTAGGTTTAATTAGTAAAAGTCTAGGACAGCAGAAGTCGAAAAGTTCGAAATAAGCTTAAAGGAATTTGTAAAAATGGTGGTATAGGATGTAATTCTGTACTTTTATTTTGTAAAATAAGCTTACTTTGAGCCTTTCGTCTTTTGCTGTCCTAGCTTTTGACTAACTAAACCTAACCTTATTACCTTCTATTTAGGTGCATAGTACTTTATTTTCCCTCATATTAGCCCAGTTAAAAGTGTGTATCATTGTGCATGCGTTTATAACATAGTGGTGTAGGGTGCCAGTTCACTGTCCACCTAAATTAAAATTTAAAAAAATATCCATTCAATAGATGATAACTACAACAGAAAACCAGTGGCGAAGGGAGACCTCCGCTAGACTTGCACTCCCATAAAAAAAATAATAAAAAAAATACATATATATTAATTTAAAACAATATTTAGGTAAATCTTCAAAAATACATCAAATTATGTACTATACAATTTTTTGTCCAAGGCTTGGTTTACTAGTTACGAATTTTTTTAAATTTTAAAGTTACTAACTTCCGTTTCCGGTTTCGGATTTTAATAAAAAACAATAGGGTTCTTCCCAATTATTAGGAGAATTTTTTAGTACCAGAACGAACTCTTTAAGTTAAACCGTTTTTGAGTTATCTAAAGTAGAATAGTACCTTAACACTTAAATGGAGAACCTCTTCATACAGAAATAACAGAACCGGTCAAAATGTCACTCTGGCCACATGACTTTGGTCAATAGAAACGGAGAACTTACCTTATCTGCCATTATTCACGACCAAAGTGTTGAGAACCTACTATTAGGATATTATTATAAAGAGAATGACGTCAGAAGTATAAGCTATTCCAAACTTTCATTTTTGTAAGTTGTCATTCTCCTTTGTTGAGTTGAGCCCTCCTTTTATGGTTTGAAGTGAGCTTTTTCTAAACAAAATGATCAAAATCCTCACTTAATCGGCAAAAGTTACTAGAATTCGAAATCTAGTTCCGCTTACACTAAACAAACATGGTATTATGCCTATTATGTCTACACATTATGATTGTAATACGTACCAGGTGTGTAAATTAAGTAACCGGACTGATTTTTTATTTTTTTTTTTTTATTGGACTAGAATTACAACTCAATATTGTCTCTCAAAATAATTACTTTGGGAAGCCACACAGCGCTGGAGACGGTTCTTCCAATCAGAGCCGCAGTAAGGGGGGGGGCGGAGGGGGCGACGGCCCTGGGCGCACTAAGGAAAAGGACGCTGGTGGGCTTGACTAAGGGGCGCCATTGTGAAGGTGAGGACCTTTTTTTTTTGCTCGTCACTTGGATTTTAAGAGGTGAGGACCTTTTTTTTTTTACTTGTCACTTGGATTTTAAAAGGTGAGGACCTTTTTTTTTGCTCATCACTTAAATTTCGAGAAGTGAGAACCTTGTTTTTATTTGCTAAGGGCGCCAAAACATGACTCTGCCCCTAGCGCAAGTTTTCCTTACTGCGGCTCTGCTTCCAATCCTCATAGCAGTGTTGGAACTCGGATACTGGAGTAGCTTTCAGCTGGTCGGTTACGGATGTTTGAATGTTTTCGAGTGTTGATGTCAAAATGACGTCTCTTGAGGTGATTTTCAAATCCTGCGAAGAGAAAAACGTCACAAGGACTCAAGTCGGGCGAAAAAGGAGGCTGAGTAGCCACAGGAATGTTTTTACGGGCCAAAAACTCGTTTATTGAAATTGTTGTGTAATAATTCAATGAACTCTCTTCCTTCTGAGTATGCCTTAAACCACCAAAAAACCTGGTTCCTTGACAAAACACTGTCTCGTAGGCCTGCTGAAGTTTTGCAAAAGTTTCCGTTGCACTGTACCCAAGTCTGAAGCAAAACCTGATAGCACACCGTTGCTCGAAATGAATGCCATTCATTTTTATATCGCACTAGAAAAAACTTTTTCACGAAAAACGGACAACAAAATTACTCTAACGAGTTCAAACTTGTACTGAAGGCGTATCACATGTTCACCTGCCGCCCCTCCAAGTCCCGCATCCCAAATGTTGCCAGATCAAACGCTATGTTGCCAGTCCGGTACTTAATTTACACACCTCGTATGAAACGTACTTATTTGAAGTAAATGAAAATGCAGTATAAATAGTTAAATAGCAAGCCTATAGCTGCAAACTTTAAATCGTTTGTAGCTATTTATGCTATTTGACCGCTAAGCAAGATCACAGACGTGAATTTAATTCCTACTTGTCAAATAATTTGTGTAAAAATATTTATTCAAATTACAGGTTCTGCTAAGCCGTTCGCAACCGGCTATAAACTGTAGGTGCATTTCTGCAACGTACGCTAAAAAAAATAGCTTAATACTAACCATATTACTCCGGAATGTACATAGATTGAAAACATGGTCATGAAACCTGGAACAGGAGGCCTAGGCCCACCCCGGTCTGTCGCATCGATGATGATGATAAATATTTAATTAGTATATAAAAGAAGTGGCGCTTTAAGCAATTGAAAGGCCGCAAAAGCAATCTGATTTTGAGTCGCGGCTCAGTGACGTCATTTTCTTTACAAAAAATGAGAAAAAAATCGGAAATATCAATCTTCAGCTTTTACTTTAGGATGTGCAGCAAGATTTTGCTGGCGCGGGATATCATCACTGGCAAATAGTAATTCCCATATTTGTGCGTGGATCCTTTTTTATAGAACGTAACAAATATCCTATTAGTCAAATCCTCCGACCATATATTTTGCTGCAGAATTCTAGTAAAAATGGATCCACTTTTGTTAAGGATACATCCCAGCAAACATTCAACTAACGGCCGAATGCCGGCAAACTGCTTTTACTGCTGGTAAATTGCTGGCACCAAAAGTAAGTGCAACGCCAGTATTAATAATGTACTTGACATTTGTATTTCGCATTCCGCCTATTCGAAGTACTTTACCAGCATTTTATAAGCACTCCCTATTTGTATTAATCCAAGCAAACATTTTTCTACGGGCTATCGTCTCTTTTTCACTCATACTTTTTACTTAAAACTAAACTTTTTTTGAATGTAATAATTTGAAAAGTCTGATTGTTCTTAGTCATAAAACGCCCTAACCGCGTGGCCTTCGAGGGCCAGTACAAGTTGATACGTGTTGGTGGACAGTTTGTCAAGATGTGTATTTAAATAGTTATTGTTTTGTGAACATTATACAATTTTTTATTGTGATTTGTGTGTGTTTTGTTAGATTTAAGGACGTAGTTTACACAAACTGTTTCATGTTAAATTGTTTAATTTTTAGTTTAGTTAAATCATAGTTTTTTTCATGTAATAAAATTTTTAATTAAAAATAAATAAATCTGTTACAAGATTATAAATATGTCATTTAAAAAATATAATTTGTCATATTTTATTTTGAATAGTGACATCTTAAATATTTTGTAAATATAATACTAACCTAAAATAATACAAACTTAATCCAAAACTGTAAAGCTTTTTTTACAACATAACCAAGTTTCAAAAAGTCAGTAATACACTATAAAAATCACCAAAATAACCAGATCTAGTTTGTTCTTACAAAAGTGAACAGCTTATAGCATTAATGCTTATAAAATTTGATTATTGAATTTATTTTAACAAGTATGATTTCATTAGGTTGGCACTCTTCAAGTCAGGGGGAAAAGATGTGGTAGATAATACAAGCCAAATATTGGCGAAAATTATTAGTCACCACTTATTTTTAGGGTGCAATTTTTTGGCCGAAATGGCAGAAAACCATTTTCTTAAAATTCTTCATTAAATTAATAAATTAAATAAACTAATTCCTGTTATTCCTGAAATTATATTTATTTAATATTTATAAATAAATCAATAAATTATAACTGTTAAAACAATTTACAATCGGCCAGTTTTACCATCGGTGAATAAATTTATTTAACAACTTAAGTTAACAATATCGCATCATTCTATTGACAGCAATGTTAATTTCTTCATTAATAGTTTAAAACCGATGCGATATTGTCAACTTTATTTGTTAAATAAATTTATTCAACGATGGTGAAAATGGCCAAATGAGTATTTATTTTGCACCTAACCAATAATTTATTTTAATACTGGGTAAGTACACATATGTTACATTTGAAACACTAGAGAGTGGGTATAATATATGCACTGGTCCGTCAGAAATAAATCTTGCAACTAATGCGATTATTTGGCACTTTACCGTTGCTGGGCCAGCAACTGATACATCAATGGACCAGCTAACGGCCACGGGGACACCGGAGTACTGGCCCAGTGCAAAATGCCAGCACTGGCCCAGTGCGAAATGCCAGCACTAGCCCAGTGCGAAATGCCAACACTGGCCCAGTGCGAAATGCCAGCACTGGCCCATTACTGTCAATGCACTTTACCGTTGCTGGGCCGGTACATCAATGATACATCAATGGGCCAATAACGGCCACGGAGACACCGGGGTACTGGCCCAGTACGAAATGCCAGCACTGGCCCATTACTTTCAATACCGGGGAGTTTGTGCTTTACCAGCACTGGCCCGTATAAAAATGTTTGCTGGGATCCAAGTAGTGTTTATGATACGGTTATAACCGAACCGCAAAACCGCGATTTTCAGTGCAAAAACCGAAACCACAAAAAAAACGCGGTTTTCAGTTTATCCTTAAGAAAAAAGATACAAAGGTAAGAAGAAAATTTCTCAAATGTATTATTCTTGAATAAAGTCTTTATTAGATTTAAAAAAAATATCAGTAGATAGGTGCATAATGTATGCTACCAACTAGACTTTTCTTTTTTATTAGATATCAAACATAAAGAAATGTATTGGCGCCAGACGCAATGCGCATGGGAAAGTCACTGCGTCAGAGTGCAATATTCACTATTAAAGCAACATCCACCTATGCCGAAAGAACATTTTCATTAAGCGCCAACATCTGCACCAAATTGCGTTCACGTTTAAACGATAAACATTTAAATAGTTTAGTGGTTTTAAAAGCCTTTTATTTAAATTTAAATCAACCTTAAGTTAGTATGCTACGTTTTTTATTAGTATTAGTTTTTTTATTGTAAAGTATAATTCGCGACTCAAACTAACGTTGGCGGCGCTGCGTACGACAGTTAATGCCCGACGAGAAGCGTATATGTCAGTCAAGTTTTTTCTTAATATTTATCAGTTCAAACAATATTTCGGCAAAAATGCACTGTATTTAAGTCACTATATTTAAAAAACGTCTTAATTCACATAAACTGCAGCACAACACACTACAAATATTATACAAATATATGCTTCTGTTTAATTTACCAAGCCTCCACCAGATGTATCACTGTTATTTGGAGTCGCGAATAGTGTATTTCAACACATAATAAAAATTTATTGATTTATTTTAGAGTATCTATAGTAGAAAAAATTTAAAACTTGAAAAACCGAAATCGGAACCGCGGTTTTTGATTTTTAAAAACCGAAAACCGCGGTTTTCAAAAAATGCGGTTTTCCCGATACTCTACATCCAAGAAGTGTAGAGGTTACATCATTACGTATAAACTAGGAGTGACGATGGGTATCCCTATCAGACATGTTAAGATTGTACCCGGTTCCGATTTAGAATACCCGCTACACGTTCTCTATCCATTAGCTAACGCAGCGATTCCCAAACTGTGCGCCGCGGCGCCTCAGATGGGTTACAGGGGCGCCGCGAAAATATTACAATATTCCTTAAACTGCGTTAGTTAGACCAGTTTTTACTTAGGGCACCGCGGAAAAATTCTGATACATTAAGGGCGCCGGGAACCGATAAAGTTTAATCACCACTGGGTTATACGCCTCTAAAAATCTCCGTAGCTTATTTAGTATAGAAAAAATTTGGGGCTTTAATCGTTTAACGCGTTTTGAGATTACGACATTTTTTTAATGGTATAATTTACATAATTTGTGAATTAAAAAAAGCACAACTCAAAAACGGTTTGAGAAAGCGACCTCCGGTTAAAATTTTTGGATTCTCCGTAGTTTAATTTAATCTAGAAAAAAATTGGGGCTTTAATCATTTAACGCGTTGTGAGATTACAATTTTCTTTTTTTTTTTTTTTTTCAGATCCGACGAAATATTAGCCTGCCTCGTTTTTTTAACTATATAAACTAATACTTACTTCTTATCTATATCAGTAATTCCCAAACTGTGCGCCGCAGAAATATTCTCCAATTGCGTTAGTTAGATCAATGTTTTAACTTGGGGCGCCGCAGAAAAATTCTGATACATTCAGGGCACCGGGAACCGAAGAGTTTGGGAACTACTGAGGTAACGGGTAGCTAGTAATAAAAGGGTAGCGGATAATTAACGGGTAGCGGATTAATTAAGGGGTAGTGGGTAACAACCGGGTAATTGTATCGAGTACCCAGTACCAGAAATTTTACAATTTCGTAATTCCTATTATATACATACATACATACATACATATTTAAAAAAAAACAAAATTCCATTTTGATATATATTTATTGAATAATATGAAGCATACACTATGTGTCTCTACCATAAACCATATATAATCGTACATACATAGGCGTGTTAACAGACAGGGGACATAATCAAACAGAATTCACTCAGAGACGAGACTCGCACGCTTATCTACAAATAAATACAACTAACGAAGGTGAGTGAATCTTGCTCAGTTAGTCCAACAGGCATAGCTGTGATTGGTCTCCAATCGCCTGTCCCAAAGCCACAAGTCAACATGCGACAGGGAACCGAAGGCCCAACAGCGCTAAACATACAGTAGGTCTCTGAGCCGGTATGCTGTGATTCGAACAAATCACCTGTCATATGTAAATATTGGACGACATACATATACTACAACATAAATAGATAATTAATTAAACAAAAACATTTCGTACATACGCACCAAACAATATTTTAATCATGTATTGTAAAATAAATGTTTAGTTTACTAATTAAGAAATTTGCTTAAGGTATGTTTAACAATTTGTTCAAATGGTTTAAAATGGTACTACAGATTAATTTAGACCCAATTTTTTAAAAGTGCGCCTTTTATTAAAATGGCTGTAATAAGTGCTTACGGCCATTTAACCTTAGCCTCAAAAATTTCAGTTATGATGATTTTAAATAACTCTTATGATTAAGTATTTTCTTACGACATATGAGGAACAACAAAGCCAAAGTGAATTAAGTCACATTTTATTCATTTATGGCCGGTTACTAAAAAACGAGTTAAATGTTTTAACTCGAATTATTGTATGTTTTGAATCGAATTAGGCATAGCAACCGGCCATTTGAAAAATGTTTTTACTAGATTCGCTGTATTACTCATATTTGCGATTTTTATAAATATAATAACCAGCAGAAGAGATATGACTTACTCCACCTCTGTATTTAATAGATGTGTATTTCTAGTTTATGCTACCACATGTAGTCAGTTGAAAATATGTCTTATATCACATTTGCTTTAACATCCATCATATATAAAGTAAATAATGGAATTTGCATCAATGGTACCAGCTGTATAACAAGATTGACATAATAAAGGTAAAGGTGAACATAATTGACATGGTAAAGTCCACTAAAATAAGCTAATACGACGGATAGCTCTCGTAGAAAGAATGATAGATGTAGATTCAACCAGAAAAAATATAAAACAAGTAAAAATTATAGGAACAAAATCAGCTGGTGGACCTAGAACATTGATCAAATCTAAAAAACCCAAGTCCTAAGAATAAAAGACTGGAAATAGATTGCCTAGAACTGAGTAAGATGGAACGAAATCCTTGAAAACGTCCTGGCCCCTATTGGTGATGATTAAATATACAATTTCTTACACAACAATGGCTCACCAAATATGTCAAGTCTCAAATAAACATATTATATACATCAGTGTTTTTCAACCATTTGATATCACGAACTCCCTGCAATATACTCTGAAATTAACGGACACCTACGCAGGTGGTCCATAAATACATAAATTACATTTACACTTGGCAAATTTCACTGTGACATTTTTCACGCATCTACCATACAGTGCCGACCTTGTGCCAAGTGATTATTTATTTCCCCATCTCAAGAACTTACTTGGTGTTAGACGACTGGAAAATAACAGTAAAGTGAAAATAAAAGTGACAAATTGGCTAAACTTAAAAGAGGCTGATTTTTAGGACACGATTTAAACGAATCTAAATGGTGACTAAGTAGAAAAATAAGTAATACATACCCCTATCCGTGTATTCTATACTTTGTGGAAAAAGGGGCGTCGGAGACACTTCCTCGGAAGAAAATGTATTGAACTCTTTAAATTAAAAACATTTTTAGAGTATTATTGTCTGCGCGGCCGTTTTCGTGCGTGGACACGTGTAATGCCAAGAAATATTAGTTTTAATTTGTAACTAGTTATTTTGATAAAGTAAATTATTTGTTTAGTTAAAAAAAGTCAATATATGCGACTCACGGGCCCTCGATTGTGAAAATCCCCACGAACATTGAGACTAAATTTACAGGTTACTTATAAATTTGAGAAAACCTAAGTATTTCCAATAAGCAAAAGCGCATCTAGTGGGGTGGGGCTCCGCAAGCTTGAACCCCCCCCCCCCTAAATATTTCACGTTTTATGTTTTTGAAGGACGTGTTGTTGATATTATTTGTATTTGATCGATATATTTATGTGTATGCGGATGCACGCCTGCTGATTATGATCAAAATTGTATTCAAAATGGCATAATTTGAACATAATTTAAACAATAAGTATAACTGGAGAATCTCTTGCTAGCCATAAAATTCTTTTAAAGTCGTTTTCAGAATTTTAAAGTTCACTAAGACACTTTGCACTTGACACTAAGTAAATATATTGCGATACACAACTAATAATTGTACTTAAAAGTGTATAAAATATAATTTGTGCAAAAGTACAAATCTAAATGACATATGTCGTCCATTATATACGAACAGGGGGCCTACAGTCCAACAGCAACGCTGTGATAAAAATCGCCTGTCTCTACCCAATTTCTATACCCAAATTATTGGTATTATGTTGGACATTCAACATGATTCCTACATTCATTTAATTTGAAACGATAAAATACGCACAGTTCTTAGTACATAAATATGGTTATATAAATAAATGAACAAGTAGAAATCATTTTACCAGTTAACTTGCCTTACAATATACCTATAAACGCGTCACATCAAAGTTGACATCTGACTGTTACAGGAAACAAATGAGAATACAACTGACAATTATTTTCAAATATTACATTTTTCGATATTATGGGAATATAAATAGGTACAATAATCAATATCTTCGTATTCCCATAAAAAAATACAATTTGCTTTCAAAAAAGCTTTGAACTGACGACTCAATTGCAAGATATCGTCATTAATATAATTTATCATTTTCCATTTTATAATGATCCTGATTAATATATTACTGTTTTTATTCAGAATTAACGAAGTCAAATCAAACTAGTCTTGCCTATTATAAGGCCACATATAATCCTTAGATTATATAATTTTAAATATCTCTCCAGGCATGATTTTTGTACAGTATGACCACCCCTCCGCGAAGTTAGGTTCCAATATCTGCCGCGGATGCTTGAAACCGCGAATAATACCTTATATATAGGCTATTCCAAGCTCATTTTTTAATGATTAAAATGGGCCTTTATTAAACAAAATGTTATATGTTATTTATATGTTAAAAGTTATTAGTTTTCAAAATCTAGTTCCGGTTAAATCAAAGAAACAGTATACTATAGTATACATTTTTAAACAAAACCTACATACTTCTGATACAATTTAATTATAAAATTATACATATTAAAAGATTAACAAAAATAATTAACAATAACATACTATATTGCTGCTACGAGAAATTTGAAGAAAAATATAATCAGATCAAAAATTCCTGTTGTACTATTCCGGTTCACATAAATGTGCATCACACAGAATGTTTTCAGATTTATATATACTCCTCTCGATTATAGGGTGCGAGACAAAAGTCTTTTAGCACATTTTTGACAAAAATCGTGTTTAAATAAAAAAACGAAGTCATTTCGTTCTTTAATCTACGTTTGAAGAGTTTTCATTTGATACCATACAATATAATTTTAAAAATTAATAACGACACAAAAAACTTTCAAAAACTAATATGATAAAAAATTACTGTTGAACTATTCCGGTTCCCATCAATGTACATTGTTGAGGTTTTTTTCAGATTTTTAGACTTCTATTGCAAATAGTATGGGGCGGAAAAAAAAAACGATTATTTAAAATAAAAATGTGTTGGTTTATACGCGCATTAAGAAGTTTCATTTGATACCCTAATCAAAATTTAAATAAAAATATTATTTCGTTGAATACATACAGGCCGCTCAGAACGGATGGCCGTTTGGCCACAATTTCTACCAAACAGGCAGACCCATGAATGACAGTATAAGGCTTGTTTCCCCCTTCAAATGGAGGCGTAACTCCAGTTTTGTCTGTTCCTTGACAAAATTTTCTATAGTCTTGTTTCAAGATTTCTCTAGCGTCTTTATCGACAGAATTCTCCCATCGGTACGCGCTAACTCTAGGTCGCACGGACTACCTCTAGGTCTCACACTTTTCATTTTTGACAACTTTTATCGGTATTAGAACTTCAGGCATCCTAACCACATGCCCAGTCTACTACTGTACTATCTTTATCCTTACAAGGGTTCTTTGTTTTCTATATAAGGCAAGAGAAAATGAATTTATCGACATGAAAACCATAAGGCAAAGACGTTAATACAATTTGATACAAAGCTTATAACAAATAAAAACGCACAACCTATTGTTTGGTTTAGAAATAAAACCTGTGTAATATTTATGTCATTCTCTGTATTAGTTACTCAATGAACTAGTTACATTTTGACAACAAAATAACAATTTTCTAAAAGGGAACCCCTTCAAATGATTCACCCGTTTATTACTTTCTGACTCAACGTAAAATTTAAGATCAAACGATATACAAGGTCAATTAAATTATAGACAACCCAAACATATAAATCAATTACTTCTTAATTCACTTAAAATTCCTGTAAATTTAAGGTGCTATCTGCGTAAGATACTGCGCACAAAATTATTGTATACTAGCTAGAGTACCTGTACTTCGTACGATTTTTGTAAGATACATTTTTGGTGTAACGTAAATGATAAGTGATATAATTCAGTTTCAAGTAGGGCAAAATAATCGTTTCTTTATGCTAAACCACGCTTTTGTATATATTTTTGATGTTGAGTTTTGATAAATGAGATATTTCGTTTATAGGTAACTCTCCTCATAGCTCCCCAAATATATATTTGATTAAAAACTGCATTAAACAGAAAGGAATAGTTTATTTTCATTTTTGCTGTTAAATAAATGATAAATGAGATGTTTCAACCTTAAATAAATAATCTTCCTTTTTAAAACTGCGTTAAAGAGAAAAAAATGTTTAAACCTTCGTATACATTTTTGATGTAAAGTAAATAATAAATGATCCTTGTAACTCTCCAAATACTCATTCGATCGAAAAGTATATATAACAAAAGAGATTTGTTTTCTTGTTATAAACCATTTTTGTTATATACATTTTTGCTGACAAGTCCACAATAACCCCTCGTACCTCCCCAAATATTCATCTAAATGAAAAAATGTATAAAAATAAAAGACTAGTTTTCTTATTACTATAAACTTTTTTTGGTCATTTATGATTTTGCTGTAAAGTAATATGTAGTTTTTGTTTTAGGGTGACCTCCCATAACTCCCCATATATTCATTTAATGGAAAAAATGCATTGAAGAAAAGATTTATTTTATTGCTGTAAACAATTTTTATTGAGGGTAAATATTCAACTTGAAATTGGGCTAAATTTAACAATGGAAATTTTCAAAATATCTCCCTCTTGGAAGTTTGGGCACAAATCTTCATCAGAGCTAGTTAAAGTCAGTGAAGTTAAAAATATAATATAGAATAAAATGTCCATAGTTGTTCAGGTCGTTCAACCCAGAGATGCTGATGAAGATTTTAATAAAATCGAAACGTAAGCTTAGTTAATAAACTTCTTTTATTTATTTTTTCACTAGTCCGATTCCTATTGACATCTGACACTACCTATAGAGGCGCTACTGCATTTTACATCATGGCTGACTTTGGTAGGATATTTTTGACAGGTTCAATGGTATCTTCATGTGATATTTATTGAAACACACGGGAACACACTCTAAAATGGTCTTTTTAACTGTCTTTCCACTTCTAAGAACATATTCCCATGCTTGTCTTCTATCCATAACTACACGTGCACCATCACGTAAATTCAGAAACACGTTTTTTTTGCCACGTTTCGGAACACGATGAAAACTTAGGTCTCTATCACGACCTACTTTTGCATTGCAAAGATAAACACAACAATTCACGTTGCATTTAATTTTTTCTTGCAATTTTAAAGACATTTTTTTAAAAACTTGCTATGAAAACAACAGTAAACAAACTCGACTATCCTACAACCGTCAGTTTCTCAAAATCTCACTAGAGGCGCTTCAGTTATTGTCAGTTGACAATTAACTCATTCATTATTTTTAAATATATATACATATGCCATAGAGCTACTACTGTTTTCAACAATATTTTCACTATACTAAGGGTGCTAGAAATGTTTTAAAATACGAATATATACCTAGCCAAGGGGTCGGCAACATATAACTCGTGAGCCAGGTCTGGCTCTCGAGCTATATGTTGGGTATTTCGAGCCATTTATATCTGGGTATTCAAATATAAATGGCTCTTTAAATACTTGCAGGGATCAGTTTTTTTTTACAGCTTACTCTCTCGGAATGTTTTTTTTTTTTTTTTTTCGATGGGTCTCTCGGAATACCCTTACATAAAGTTAACAAAGGGGCGAAAAATTATGTTTATATGGTTCTTGAAAAAGTAAATAATGAGAATTTTATAACTTTTCTTAAATCCTGTGGACCTATTATCTAGTCTGTCAGAAAAAGTGTGTCCATGTAACTCTACAGTATTTGGAGAAGATGTTCATCCTTAACGATAATACAAATATTTCTGAAATTTCAATTATGACGGTTCAGTTCCGGTAGATCTGAAGCGGATTCTGGACAAAGTCGGAAAGGAGCCCAGATATATTATTTACGGCAAAGACGAGAATACTCGAATACCTCGAACATATGAAAAACATCGTCAGGTATCTTGCTACAAGTGATATTGCAAGGCAAGGTATAGAGGAACTCGTACATTTTAGTTGCAGAATCTACACCAATAACTTTTCAACTAGCTCTACAGATCTTTTCCACTCAGCTGTAAACAAAGTAAAAATTCCAAAATCATCCGAACCGAACAGGCGTTTCAATAAGAATAATAAAAGTGGCTGTTAGGTAAAACTTTCCCAGCGCCTTAAGTAATAGATTAGAAGGGATTTTTATATATTGAATAGTCGACAGTTTAACTCTGTGGAACTCGCTTATGGATAAGACGTTGTTAAATGAAAACATTGCGTTTCACAGAATTTTTTATTATTACCTTTTATTATTTGTACCTACTCTTTATAACTTTCTTGTATATATAGTGTAACTTGTAATATGTAATTCATTGTACCTTTGGCAATGGTGAGAGCCGAAACTGCAGTCAGTACATTAAAAAAGAATCTGTAAAACATAAAGCGCTTTCCAGTTAGGTATGAATCACTCCGAACTACTCTGAACTGTTCTGAAATTATTACACTAGGAACACTGTTTAAGTACGTTTTATTGCTTTCAACCGAGTTGCGAAAGTTTAGCCAAAAGGTGTGCAAAAAAACGATGAAGAATCGTTTGTCGTTTGAAGCGTTCAAGGTCGGAACTGTCATTTTGATAATTTACAATAACCATAAAATAATGATACAAAATGGATCAAAGAGCTGTCATATTATTTGCTATTAATTACTTCTATCGACTTAAAAAAGACTACGATGTAGAAAAATTGGATGGTAGTATTTTATATTATATAATTCAGAAGTATTGGTTATTTTAAGTCTGTTTAACGTGTAATAATTAATTAATAAAAGAATTGAAGAAAAGATACATTCTTATTATTTATAATTAAAATTGTCTTTTAGCATATGTAATGATCATATTCCAAAAATTAAAAATTATGTAGAGTTGACTATTCCTCAGTTCTCAAATGCAACATTCAAATCACATTTTAGAATAAATGTCTTCACGTTTGAAGCAAACAAACAAACTTTTTAGATTAACTAAAACCATATTTTAGCGCGAAAATTATCTTCCCACCAACGCTACGACCTTGCGAGCTCGTAGCAAAAGTGGGAAGAAGGTGGAAAAATATTTGCAATAAAACGGCGAATTGTGTTGCCACTGGTAACAGTGGAAGGAATTTTTTAGCAATAAAACGTACTTTTAAGTCCAGAAAGACGCGATTTGAATTTAACCGTTTACCCCCACTCCAATCGAACTCGACGTTCTGAATTTAGGTAGGTCCTTCAGGGGGAGATAGTTCTAGCGCAGAGTACTTCAATTTGGAGCACTAACGAACTGTTCGGAGTAACTTCGAGTTACTCTTTACAGCAACCTGGAAAGCGCCTATTATGTTTATTTAACAACCCCTAATCTCTAAGGGATTTTTAATTTAGTTAATACATCTTCTTTAAATTTTATTTTGTTAATACAATCTTCATTGAATGTATTAAATATGATAATACATTTTTATACCTAAACATTAAAGTTATAAATTTTAAACCAAATTTTCATTAAAATATTGAGATCTGTTGGTACATTTCTTTTAAACTTTTTTGTTTTATTTTGTTTTTTATTTTAATCTACAATTAATATAAGTGCAGTATGTTAAATTCCTTAAAAAACTTAAAATAATTTATCAGGTGTATTCTCATTTATCGAAGGTAGAGCAACAAGATTGTTCTCATACCTAACAAAACCTATGAATAAAAAATTCTTTTAATTAGAATTACATTAAATCTGAATCTACTAACGTTAAAACATTACAAATCTGTATATACATAAGTGATAAATATTTAAAATATAATCGTTAAAATGAATTAAGATTTCAGCTTTATTTTTTTCTGACCTACCTGAGCATTTGTGAATTATTACCAACAAGATAATACAGAGTGTTTCAGTAATTATTTTTATGGCATCAATACAAATTAAATTGATTTCTTAAGTCCAGCAAGCTGATGGTTTTAAGGTTTGATATTTCGTCTCATATAACACTTTCTTAGAATTCCTAGCAATATAAAAATTATATCGAAAATATTTACCAAAAAAGCTACCTAATTACATCTGATCATTAAAGGATTCCACCCACCAAAGCGGCCGCGGTAGCGTTACGGCGGCGGCCTAACGCAACCTATATAATACAATGAGACCACGCAAATACAAGCGTTCCGCTATCTGAGAACGACGGCGAATGCAGCGTTCAGTCTAGCGATCACCAAACACTGGCGGCCGACAAGTTGCGTTAGGCCGCGCTATATTCATTGGTTATATACCACAGAGTGAATATATTTAAGAAAATAGTGTCGAAAATGGATAATTTAACAGAAAAAATCATAGAATCAGTAAAGGATCATTTAATTTTGTATGACTTAGCACATCCTGATTACAAGAATATTAGGAAAAAAAATAAAGTGTGGGACGAAATAGGAAAAGTTTTCAAGAAGAGCTGCCAAAATCAAGACTTCTTCTTGTTTAACTTTTAGCATATTCTCACGTATTCTCGCAATCAATATTATCACACAACTACATACCGTGATTCAGTAACTGATCGCTTCCGCTACCGCCACTCCCACCGCGTTAGTGTGAGGAGACCTGATCGTTAGTCGTATCGCTAACGCGGCCGCTAATGCGGCCGCGTTGGTGTGCGGAATCCTTTATTCTTTCCCAACCGAAAAAATATATTTCTATTATTTAGAGTAGGACCTGGCTCGTACGGTAGGTTATTTTCCATAAAAAAGGTCAGAGTGCACATATATCGCTAAATAGGAAGATACATTTAATAAAATAGTGATATTTCAAATGCCCTTGCATCGTACGAGATTTCTTAAAACGCATGACTAAAGTTCGATTATACAAAGAAGTCCAGTCAAGATCATATGACTGAAATAATAACTAACGTACTGATGTGTTTCTCACTCACATTGGTAAAATAGTAAGAAAAATACAAATGAAGCAAGTTAAAAAAATTTTGAAAAATTTTACTGTACCAAAGTATACAAAAAATGTCTACTTTACATATTAGGTGTACCGAAAAGTTATTGCATTTTAAAATGGCGGAAGAATTTTCATCCAAATATTTTTTATGCTGTATGTAATAAAAAAATAATAATAAAAAAAAATACATATATATTTTTTTTAATTTAAAAAAGATTTGGGTAAATCTTCAAAAATACATCAAATTATGTCCAATACAATTTTTTGTCCAAGGCTTGGTTTACTAGTTATGATTTTTTTAAAATTTTATTGTTTAATAACTTCCGTTTCCGGTTTCGGATTTTAATAAAAAACAATAGGGTTCTTCCCAGTTATTAGGAGAATTTTTTAGTACCAGAACGAACTCTTTAAGTTAAACCGTTTTTGAGTTATCGTGCATACACACACACACACACACATACGGACGGCACTTCGAAAATAGGTTTTCTGGATTCCCTGGACCATGAAACGTGGTCATCAGTCAAAATCTCGACATCGAAAATTTTCGCGATTACAATACTTGCCCCTTATATATTAAGGTCGGGCAAGTAAAAATCTGCTACAGTTGCTACATAAAACATTTGCACTGTTTATGGTGATAAACTAAGTGTACGCACATGTCAACAGTGGTTTTAAAAAATTAAATGAGGAAAATTATGCTTGGATGATGAACTGCGATCTGGAAAGCCCTATCAAGGAATAATTTATTATGAGATGTTAAAACCGGGCCAAAGTGTTAATTCTGATCTCTACTGTGAACAATTGGATCGACTGAATCAGAACTTGAGCAGAAATCGGCCAGAAATTGTGAATAGGAGTTATTCTTCAAGGCGACAATGCCTGACCTCATTCACCAAAAAAAGACACGTGAAAAAGTTTCCGAGCTTGATTGGGAGGTTCTAACACACCCATCCCACTCACCAGACATTTCACCCTCCGACTATCACTTACTTCGGTCACTGGAACGCTTTTTAAGAAACAAGACACTGAGAGATATGAATCATGTTAAAATGAGCCTTTAACAATTTTTTCCATTAAAAAATCAGAAATTTTATAAATCGGGAATATTTTCTCTTCCTGATAAATGGAAGAGTGTTAACTATTCCCAATAGTAACTATTTTACTCAATACAGTACATTTTCTTTCGATTTGTTTCTATTATAACAATACCAAATAAACGAAAAAACAATCCGGTACACCTATTTAAAAAAAAAAAAAAAATACGACTAGTTGAACTAGTACATGAATTTGCTTCGACGACAGGTGGACGTGTTAGTTCAATTTGATAAATAGAATTTATTTTTGTAATTTTCTCCGAACACGTGGAATAATTGAATATTTAGCCGGTTCCGGTAAGATTTGGGTTAAGAAGCACTGAGTATGTGTTGAACCAATTAAATGAAGCATTTTGGCATGCTGAGAAACATAAATACCAAGCCCAGATACCCCAAATCAAAACTGATAATGTATGACTCAAAAAACTATAATCAGGAAAGCATGAGTTTGACGATTTAATATGTCAAATAATTGAAGAGAACCCAGCAAGCCATGGAACGTGCCATTTTTGTTGTAATCTTAGGGTGCGAGCACGTAGAAAGACTGTTGTGGCGTTGTTTAACCGGCGGCGACCAGCGAGCATAAATATACCTTTATTTTCAAATGTACACGTAGAAATCTTGTCGGCACATGCACCAAAGTAAACAGGAATCTTTGAAACATTATCTACCTTACAAGAAGCTGGTAGACCTTTTTTTATATTTTATTGTTTTATTTATTTATTCAATTTGTAGCGAAGCACTTATATTTCAGTTATTAATAAAATATCTTTGACAGGGGCGCACACAGATTTTTTTAAGGGGCGGTCCGCAAAATGGGCTGGTAAAACACCTATTTGTTTGGTGAAAATCAAAAGGTATAAAAGGGTACAGTAAATGAGACTTTAGTTGACAGATGACGGTTAATTAAAGCATATGGTTCAATGGGAGAGAACTATAGCAATAAAATTTCCATTTTTGAATAGACCCATATCATTTGTTCACAGACAAAGCTAGAAATAGAGAAAAAGATACAATTTGTTTCACTCATAGAGAAGGAAAGACCATTAGCGACCGCCCAGAACGTGTGTATACAAAGGGACATACGTTGAACCATATTATAACAAAAAAAAAGACAAAAATTATGAACGTACGTTACAGTAAGAAGCAGAAATACGTTCTTGACATCTTACATAAAACTGTGTGAAATAGATATATATTTCTTTATCGGTTCTCAATCGATCAATCTGTCAAGTAAATTCTCCTTTACTATATCATCAGTTTTTAGTCACTTATAAACATTTTTAAGCTCCTCTTTTATTAAATGTTAAAACATATTCCTACCCATATTTTATTACAAATTGCAAAACTTAAGTTTAAATACATATAAAATAAAGTAATCTACTAAATTGTAAAATATGAATTTGTTTACTTATTATGATATAATTACAAACATTCACCTTGAATCTTAGGGACGGTCTGGACCCACTGGACCCCCCCCCCCCTGTGTGCGCCCCTGATCTTTGATGTTGCGAATTATCGACATATGTTAAGCAGAATACATTTTATTGTTACAGATTTACTTTACAACATCTAGTCTGCAGAAGTGGCAAGTTTTAGTGAGTATACAACACCCCAAGCAGGTGCAGGATCATTCATTCTAGACCAAGACATTTTAAAATAAAAATATTAACCAACGTCGGTAACAATCTTTCTGCGTGTGCACTAACAGGCATCGACATGCGCCGTAATCAGATGCTGATAGGCACATGTCTCTCGGCGCTGGAAACTATAAAAAAACTATATGGTTGAAGGGCATAAAAAATATCAGACAGAAATTAGCGCCAACTGGTTAAGGAAAAAGAAATATGGAAGAAAACCAGGGAGTCCCAAGTTCAGGAATGTGTTCAGTACACAGACGTACCTCATAATAACGGCCCTTTACGTTCCAGGCAAGTTCCGTTAACTTAAATAATCCACTACTCGTAGTACGGTCCTTTTTTCCTTACCGATGCATGTACTGCAATCGTCATATGCGGGCATAACTGACGAAAATTACAGTTGTAACTATAGTAAACTCTGTCACGACTGCTAAGAATCTGCTATAGCGCGGCCGTAAAAGGAGAGGATAGTGGTAACGTAAAGGAGGCCGCAATAGCGAGTTTTTGTTCACCTAGTTGTTCTTATTTGAGGTACGCCTGTATTCTATTTTGTTTGTAAATTTAAATAGTTAAGACAGCCCATTTTGAATTATTTTTAATAATGTATAATAAGAAATTAGATCAAACATGAACCCATCCAGCTCTTACTCCTCTACGATTACAGTAATACCGTGCAGATGAAATTAGTGAGCTCTTTCAAATCATAAAAAAAGTTGCTATTGCATTAGCAATTTTATTAGTCCTATAAGGTAACTGACTTAGTAGGTAGTGAAGAAATAATATGTAAATGTATAAAGAAAAGATTTTTATTAGTTGTGAAATATAATGAATTATAAAATATTACTGAAACACTTTGCATATCAGGCAAATGTGTTATGAAAAGCAATTTCGTACAAATCACAGTTTCATGAAACTTATTATTTTATTTTAAAAGTAACAATATTTTAGAGATACAGTTTTTAATTTATTAATATTATAGGTGAAGAGAAAATATATGGAACCTTACCTTTCACCTAATCGTATAAAAAAAAAATAAAACAGCACTAACCTGATCGTGTGTGAGAGCTCGATACCAAATAACAGGTTTACCAAGAATGTGTTCCAGTTAATCTGGTTAATAACTTGTAACATAACAAAGCAACAACCACGTCAAAATCTAATATTCAGCCCTAATTGTTTAACTCCTTTTAAAGTAAAGTTAAATTCAGAAGGAATACAAAACAAATCAATAATAAAATAACAAATTTTCAACAACATGATTACAAATTATATAACAAGAAATGAAAAATTCTTTTCGTTTATTTAAATATGTCAACATTGTTATGTTACATGTCATATTTGAGTACTAGAGTGTCTAAACTGTTTTTACATACCGTTATGGATGATTAAAATATCGATATTTAACGATCAACCTGTCAAAAACGAATGAAACATCATGTTTGGAAACGAATCATGATTGTAAACACATCCAAATACTTAAATTAAAAAAATATAAATGCATTTTATAATTTAAAGACAGTTGTCTCACGAAGTCATTGTTACAAACCAGGTTGTTGTAGATTAGTGATCATAGATACGCCAAAATAATTCATTGCAATTAAAATTTTATTATTGAGACTTTTCTCAGTTAACTGTATAAGTTGTCACCAAATTAGAAGGCGACACGTCAAGTTTACTTAAATAAAAGTATAAATTTTGATAAAATAATAAAAAAATTTGCCATCCATTTTACAGATGGAATGTTACTATTTAACAAAAAAACACAAAACTCAAATACGGAGTTTACATATAGCAAACTAAAGCAGAGGAATGTAAACGAATTGTGTATTCATTGTGTTAATGGTAAACGAAATCAAACAAACTAATTCATTCGCCTTCATTCAAGTTTCAGCTGATGTCGATCATCAAGGAAAATTCGAGTTCATTTGGATTCGGTATGAGAACATATTTAAAATTTTATATGCGTACAAAAATACAAGTTTATAATGTTTTAAGTTAGAAAATTGTAAAAAGTATTTTGTTTGAATATTATTTAGTTTGGTTTTTCAATATTTTTATTGTAAAAGTACAAAAAATTTTTGTGAACGTGTTTATTTAGAAAACGGAGCAGAATTAAGAAATATAATTACAATTAATTTAATTAAACAGGCAATAGGAATGCTTGCAAAAATTATTTATTCATTGATCGACATCTTTCAAGATTCCTATGCAGATCTATCTGGAACAATGACAAATGGGAATATTTGTTTGGTGTACACAGTTCGCTCGCTGATGTTCGGTATGAGTAAACCCACTATAAGAACATTATTAAGTCGTATCTATATGGTAAGAACAGATTACATATAAACGTGGTAAAGAAAATCATTGTAATGCATTTACTATCTACCACAACCTGATCAGCACAAAATTTTAACCAGGCTGCAGCTACCGATACACTTCATTATTATGGAATGAAAACAGTGCGACACAAAACTCTCAATATCTATATGTCGCTCAGCTTTCTTTCCTACTGAAGTAGGACCGACTGAAGCTGTAACTCGGTGTTAATAATTCGCGAAAAAACTGTTCCTTTCATATAATCGTTCATACATAAAAATAATGTTTTAATTAAATAAACATCTCTACATGTTGGTACAAAACTTCAGATTAAAAAAATCTATATATACAAAAACGATTTGGATGTATTTATGAACATTATAAAATAAACGTAATATCTATTTCTCTCACATACAATCGTCTAAATTTTGTGAAAGCAAGCACATTTTAATCACGACCATTTCAACTAGTTTATCACGAATTAAAAATTTCTGAAGCTGAAGTGAGAGAAAAACTAATACGAAATAGTTTACTAATAGAGGGTATGATTAAAATCAGACTTGCGGATGGTAAAGTAACCACACTTCCCCTGGCTGAGATCATCTAAACCTCGGCTGCATCATTGGCGCTAGCATCGGCCCTCCAGGAAATGCCACGGGCGCTCCGTACATCATACCGGGCGGCATTCCAATCAAACCTGCACCAAACAATTTGATAACTCAGCAACTAACACCAAGCCACACTTCCATACACTACAGAGTAGATACATACTGTCAATCTTTCTCTAGTTATTGACAAATCAGACAATCTCTCCTGTTTACACTTTAGGGTTCCGAAAGCAATTGCTTCTGATAAATGACCAATGACGGACAAGCTCTGTCCTTCAATGTACATGTGAAGAAGACATAACTGCTTTTGCTTTCATTGTCATCGAATCAAAATTTTGATTATACATACTTCATAACTGGAGTCAGTCATCTGTGTTTTACAAGTTGTACACTTGCAAAATGAAATGCAATGAAATGTTAAGTGTTTCGCATGTATGTAGGTAACTATACAGGAAAATATTCAATTTGCATTTGTATGAAATGCAAAGAAATTGGTAATGTTACACATCCTACATGTAACGCCATTCGTTCTCAATGGACTCTGCTCATGTTGAAAGCTAATTCACTACAACTTGAGCAACAGACACCTCCTACATATATTAGAAAACTAAAAGATGTCTATATGTGAAAAAACAAAAAATCTAAACACACAATAAATCATTCGAATAGGTCATATGTTACAAATAAAGGCAACAAACAGACAAATTTAATTAAGCATAAAAGATAATGAACGGTTTTCTTATGCAAAACAGTTTCGTAGTCAATCATGGTCGGCAATGTAAGTGATAATAATACGTACCTGTGTTCCATCATCTTTCCATCCCTAATATGTGACAAGAAAACAAACAGACGGACATTATGCCTACGAAACCCTAAACACGTCCATACATCATAACAAAAATATACGTGAGAAAAATTGTCAATACGACCAACAAATTTACCACCGCAATATATGAATGCAATTACAAGAAAACCACTGGCAAAGTAAATAAAGCAAGTGATGACAATAAGTACTTATTCATATAATATATAAGAGAATATACAAAAATGCAACATGCCAACACTGACTTTGTGCTAAATAGCAGTGGAAGTACCTTAGCCGCAGCACCGACTGTACCCACTTGTTCCGGAACTGTACAAGTCTCTTCAAACACAAGTCAACATTTTAATAGATTATTACCGTAGCAAGACATTCACACATTTCAAATTACGTACAAGCACTTGAATGAAACAACACTATCTGTCCTAGTTATTTATTTAACATATACTTTTATATTCGAGTGTTTCCTTTGTTTGATATGTCAAGACAACTGTGTACCTGCAAACCAAAACCAACAACACAAATATCTTACGGATGTACGTAATTCTAAAACATGAAAATGCATAATGATTCGCAGAAATCTAGTCTGAAATAAACGTATGCATTTACGCCGGGTGTATACACGACTCCTGACAGCTGCGGAATGAGACATACCAGACTGCTTTTATAATCGGCTCACAATTGCACACAACATTAATCAGAAACATCACTAAACCACTCGTTTACCAAACTTTCATCGATCAGATAACACTAAAATCTTTAGTTATTAGATTGCAATCGTTTTTAAATCATATAAACCAATCTAGTACCACTCATTCTCTGTGAAATATAATAAAGGGGTGGGCTGGCATAATTGCAAAACTTATAAACGAAAATTAGCACGGCGTAAACACAAAACTAAACTGTTATTATGAACATAAAATGTATATTACTACCACATAAAACAAAAAATTTAAATGGATTATTTAATATAAATAATAAATTGAAATAAAAAGTTTTGACTAACCCGCAGTAAACAAAGAATTGGTGTGTGTAAGATTGGAAGAACTATTACCTGGTGGTAGCCCCATGGGGGGTGGTCTCATCAAGTTACCTCCGTGAATCAGAGTTGGTGGAGCTAAAGACATGCCTGGCCTCATGGGCGTCAGCATTGCCATGCTAGTGACAGGACCAGCCATCGAAACGGGAATAGCCATGGCCATTGGAGGCCCCTGGGGTCGCTGTTGGAAACGTTGCATCAACACAGCTCGATTAATTTCGTCTTGTTTTTGCTGATTAGATGCAGCCTGTTGCGCCGCTTGGACAGCATTCGCCAACTGAAAACCAACTTGCATTACACACATTTACTTACACCTTTTTTTAAGAGGGCATCAGAAATTCCCTCGGTTATATAATTGTTCTGATACACTTTGAAGAGAGTTTATAATATTCTATGATCATTATGTATTGGAACGCCGCATTATCCTATAACCGTAACCAATGTTGCCAGATCTACCGCTGAAGCGGTATTTCTATCGTTCCCAGGGTTTATCTACCGTTCTCCCGTTTTAACATTATAATTTACCGCTTTTTAATTTCTTATTTTTTATTAAAAATATTTTCAGTCAATTGTCTAGTCGGTATTTTCCTGTAACTAAAATGGTGCAGGAATCTAATTCTATATGCTGCCCTCTCTAAGTGCTCATTGGTTAATTTATATGTTTTTCCACACCTGTTTAATTATATTGCAATTATTAGCACTGTTTTCGTGAAAAATAGTACCCATAAATAACTACAGTGAATTATCATTTCATAATTAATTGCTTACGGCCAATCACAAACCTACTTATCCATAAATCACTCTCGCTGATCCAATCATATTTGACAATGGCAATGGGGGCGGGGCAAAACTGCCGTGAACTGCAGTGGTGGCAGGACAACATGGATGAAGCTATTACTTGGTTTAAAATTATCAAATTTGAGTCTAATTTATTTGTTTAACAGGTGTGGAAAAAGTATTGTATTACATTCGCGATTATGGCCATTATTCACTCAGATGATTTGCGCCACTCGCCTGCGGCTCGTGGGCTCAAACGTCATCTTCGTGAATAATGGCCGTCATAATCGCTCATGTAATAATATACTATTATAGTTTAGACCAGGGATTCCCAACCTTTTTCTTGCATTGACCCCTTGTAAATAAAAACTTTTCTGCATTGACCCCCTTATATTTTATTCTATAGTATACAGCATACAACATGATCATAATACAAATAATTGTACATAAATAACTTAAAGATGATAATTAGTCTGAACAAAAGTTATTAAAAAAATTGGTAATTAGTTTTATGTTTTATTATTTTTTGTAATATTATCTACTATTAGTTACTATGGCCTATTTCTATGGTTTAAGAGGAACTATATTTTGAATCATAGTAACTTTCACCGGTTAAGTGAGACTTTTTATCATTTTGTTTAGCAAAAACCCACTTCAAATCCTAAAAAGAGTGTTCATGACAACTTAAGAAAATGAAAATTCTTATCATCTTCTTTTGATCAATTAATTGACAAAAAAATTGATCAATTTATTTTGAAAATAGAACAAGTTCTATTTTTCGTCAATTTTTCATCAATTTTTTAAGGAATTCTAGGTATATTTTTATCTGTTAAGATATTGCCAACATAAATCTAACGTTATGTTCTCAAACGTTCTAATTTATCATCATCTAGGTTATTTCTTTTGTTTTTGTTCAAAGCTCGTAATTTTGTGAAGATTTTTTCAATATTTTCATTTTGATAAATATGTCAACAAGTTTTACAGTTGGTAATGTAAAAATTTTCAAAAAAATTGATAAATAAATTGATGTGTGTAAAGTGATGTTTTTTTTTTTTTAAGGTTACCAATAAATTTTTCTATGAATTGACAAAAAACTTTATCAATTTATTGATCAATTAATCGAACTGTGTAAAACCAACTTAACTATTATAGTAACTTTTTACAGAATTGATCTGAATATGTGTTAATAAATTGCTCTTAAAAATGAAATGGAATTAGTTTATATATTCAAGCACCGAGGGGCTACTTATTTGTTTATAAAAATTATACCATAATTTTAAAAAGACGAAATTTGAACAACTTCTGAACCTGAATATTTCTGAGATACTATAATTAAAGAAATCAGAAAAGAAAAAAAAAAAAATGAATAAAGCAACAACAAACTAATAACTGGTTGAACTAGAAGTAGTTTGCAACACGGCAGTCGGCCATTAACTACGTCTTATTCTGTCACACACGTTAATTATTAGAGCTAAAACGCCCGAGCAGTGTGCCCAGCTGCGGTACCTAGGTGCGTTTGATTTTTTTTTTTTTTGCCGCCTTGAATAGTGTCTACAATGAGCGTGAACGAACTTGTTTAGATACGGCGGTTTAAAAAACGCGACATGCCTATTTCCTTAACGACACGGTTGCCGCCTTTTAAACGAAACAAATATGAACAAGTATATGCACGGACACGATTAGTTAAATAGCCATTTTTATCAATGTTTTATGTGAACTATACGTTCGTTTCTAAAACGTACTTTTACAATTCTATTCCCCCTATAATTTATGGAAATATCATTTAATTAGGCTCTGTCTAGTTGTGCTGCATTCACAATGTCACAATTATAAGTTAAAATTAAAGTTAAATTAATACTAATTTATCGTTAAATTTGTACGTGGAAATTTAAGTAGCATGCACAATGTAAATTAAAAAAATAAAACTCAGACACTGACACTGAGCGTTGTACCGGTAACCTTCTATCGATTAATACTTTATTGACCGATATGAAATTTTGAGTGTTTCATAGTTTTGAAAAAAAATACGATGGAGGAAATTTATATCTATGGTCATAAAAAACATAAAGGTATGAGTAGTAACAGAACATTATGGTCATCGAAATTTTGATAAATTTTCATAAATTAAAATTAACGTTAAAGTAGTACTTAATGTTATATTTGTACGTGGAAATTACGTAGCATGCACAATGTAAATTAAGAAATTAAGACACTGACTACGTTGTACCGGTCAATTTCTATCAATTTCTACTTAATCGATCGATATTTGACAGATTTTTATATTTGCTAATGAGGTTTTGAGTGTTCCCTAGTTTTGAAAAGAATTACAGTGGAGGAGAAATTTATATCTATTCTCATAGAAAGCAGAAAGATACGGATAGAATAGAACTGTATGGTTATAGAAATTTTTAGGTTGACAAATGCTTACTGCTCATGCGTCAATTATAAATTAACGTGAATTTGAAGTTTGCAAACTCCTAATTTCAATTTATAAGTATTAATTTAGAAGGTTGTGAACGCTAACGTACAGTTACGTATAACAAACATTTACGTTAATTCTACGTACTAATTTTAATTTATAATTGACATTGTGAATGCAGTATTAATATTAATTTGGACGGTGCTTTTTACAAATGCGAAGTAAAACACCATAAATTACTGTATTTTTTTAAAATTCATTAATACCTGTAAACGACTTACTCATATCAGGTTGTTGCTCATTAACATGATTTGGGGTTATTGTCCTGCTCATGCACCAACTCGGTGTTTCTCAACCGGGGTTCCCCCAGAACCCTACGGTTCCGCGAGATATAGTGATGAATAGACTTATTATATGTAATGTATTTTTGAGTATTTTTTTGTTTTGTTTAATTTCATATCCGTAATTTTACTATATACGAGGTGTGTAAATTAAGTAACTGGACTGGCAACGTAGCGTTTGATCTGGCAACATTTGAGACGCGGGACTTGGAGGGGCGGCAGGTGAACATGTGATACACCTTCAGTACGAGTTTGAAATCGCTAGAGTAATTTTGTTGTCCGTAGCGATTTTTTTCGTGAAAGTTTTTTCTACTGCGTTCTAAAAATGAGTGACATTCATTTCGAGCAACGGTGTGCTATCAGGTTTTGCTTCAGACTTGGGCACAGTGCAACGGAAACTTTTGCAAAACTTCAGCAGGCCTACGGAGACAGTGTATTGTCAAGGACCCAGGTTCTTTTGTGGTTTAAGGCATTTTCAGAAGGAAGAGAGTTGACTGAAGATAAATTACGCAGCGGATGGCCTTCATCTTCAAGAACCGATGAAAATGTCGACACGAATTCGGGATCTTGTGCGTTCAGATCGTCGGTTGACAGTCAGTATGATCGAGGAAGAGTTGAATTTGACTCACACTACCGTTCATCAGATTTTGACCAATGAATTGGGGAAGAGAAAAATCTGCGCAAAAATGGTTCCAAAAAACCTTTCACCGGACCAAAAGGACATCAGGAGGCAAAGGTGCCTTCACATTTTGGAATCGATTGAAAATGATACCCATTTTCTGGAACGTGTCATTACTGGTGACGACACTTGAGTGTTTGAGTACGACCCGGAAACCAAGCGCCAGAGCATGGAATGGCACACTTCAAGCTCTCCAAGGCCCAAAAAAGCAAGAATCAGCAAGTCGCAGATCAAATGCATGCTGATTTGCTTTTTTGATAGCCAGCGAATCGTCCACAAAGAGTTTGTGCCTCAAGGACAAACGGTCAATCAACACTTTTACAGAGAGGTTCTTGAAAAACTTGGAAAAAAAGGTCGTGCGTGTGAGACCAAACATCAAGAATAACTGGGTGTTGCATCACGACAATGTGCCTTCTCACACAGCAATTTCAATAAACAAGTTTTTGGCCAGTAAAAACATTCCTGTGGCTCCTCAGCCTCCTTATTCACCTGACTTGAGTCCTTGTGACTTTTTCCTCTTCCCAAGATTGAAAAATCACCTCAAGCGACTTCATTTTGGGACACTCGAAAACATTCAAATGTCCGTAACCGACTAGCTAAAAGATATTCCAGTAACCGAGTTGCAGCACTGCTATGAGGATTGGAAGAACCGTCTCCAGCGCTGTGTGGCTACCCAAGGAAGTTATTTTGAGGGAGACAATATTGAACTGTAATTCTATTCGAATAAAAAAAAATTTTAAAATCAGTCCTGTTACTTAATTTACACACCTCGTACGTACGACATATGTGTATTATAATAGTCTTCAACATTTTATATCATTTATGCCCGGTTGCATAAAAGTCTAAAACTAGATGTAAACTAAAAAACTCGTTAAAACACATTGCGTTGCTAGGTAATTTTGTGTTTTACATCGAGCTTTAGGTTACATCTTGTTTTTAAGACTTTTATGCGACCGAGCATTAGACGTATATTAATTTTTATGCGGAGGGTATAAACACTGTCAATATGCGTCACCGCAAACAACGTTCGAAAAACCATTAGTACGCGTAGCTCTATATGTATTATATGACTTTAGCAAACCATTAGAGTAGCTGAGAGACATAATGGGGGCTAGAATATATGTATATTTCGTATGAGAAGCATAAAACAAAACACAGAAAATGATTAAGAAGTAGGGGAACTGGGGGTAAGATGACGACCTTAAGGTTATATGTCCAATAAGCTAAAACTTCTTAGGATTACAAACAAAATTAAACTTGTGCGTGAAAGTAGAACTATTCTTCTTTCATACTACATTTGTTTTGGGATCTTGTCGAAGACCGTTAACGTAAAATTTAATTTTTTTAAACATAGTGCAATTTCGTCATCTTACCCCAACCTCTGGGTAAGATGAAGAACCTTATTGAGGTAAGAAGGCGAATAAAAAACCATGGCATTTTGGTAAGGAATGTATTGTAAAATCATACACATAATTCACAAGTGAAACATTTGATTCTTATTGTAACCCCTGTACAGAGAACATGGCACCAACGATTACATCTTCAACGTGACATCAACGTTCTTGATAGATTGTATAATTCATTGTAATACAATCAGGCAGTGTCATCATTATCATCAAAAGCAGAGAAATCTAAACCATCTTCATCATCATTATTGGAGACATAAGCATTTCGCTTACTTACTACTGCACGGCGTACCCCACCCCCACACCGAGTTATTTGTCTTTCTTATCATCATTTTCAAATTCTCTTCGTTTAATTGCTGCTGCGCGGCGTTTTCTATCTTCTAATTCATTTTTCTTTTGCTTTTTTTCCTCTAAAACGGTCTTCACTGGTGTGCTAGATATAACTAACTAACTATGTCCGCTATGCCCACTTGCCACTTGTCTTTCGATTATAAATTCTTGGCATTGTATTGTAATAGAATTTATTTTATACTATTTTAAAATCACAAAATATTATGAGAGGAAAGATAAAGAATTCGCCATCTTACCCCAAGAGACACGCCCAAATAAACTTGTAGATATTTATCAATTAATAGGTTAAAAATAGTAATATGAATATTGAGTTGCATAGCGATGCATACTATTATTGTCTGTGACAAATACGGAGGCTGTAAACTACAACATAACAGAGCAATAGTTTAAAGTGTGCGGCACAAATATTACAACAGGCAATTAAATTACACATTTTTCAATGCACCGCTTCTAATAAAACGGCGCGTATATCTAGGAAAATAGAAAAATATCGCCAATTCATCATCTTACCCCCAGTTCCCCTACTAAAAAGTATATAAGTTCAAAAATGTTGACGAATTACATTCTTTCTCAGACTTAAAGATACAGGCAAGTGAATAAACACATTGTATATTTATAAGGCGGGAGAACTTCTCTGTATTATTACGTAGTATGTAAGGCGTTGTTATTGTACAATATGTACTACTTATAATAGCAGGAGTTTGGAAAAATATGCAAGGGCGCGGATCGTAGAACTCTGACTAATAGACAAGTAGACATAATGATCGTCCAGTGAAATTCTCACATACAGCAAGCAGCAACGTTTCTACAGTTTTGATGTTCGTCTGTGATGTGTGGTATTTAAATTTGTAAACCTAACTAATAAAGATACTGCACAACTGTTAAGATGTAAACCATACTTGTTTCTTTGGTGTTCTCTGTAAGTATCATAATGACCACCCGTCACGAAATAGATATTTGCTAAACAGTATAATTTTTTAAACCACTATATTGTATGCATTGTGTGCGGGCACGAGATCTGTTGTTAAATGAGGCGGCTTAATCCTCCGTCAGGAGCAATAGCAAAGTGAATGAGTTCAATGTAAATGAAACTCTATTCAGATGTTTCAGGGAATGTAAAAAAAAAATTGAACTAGTCCTATTTTTACAGACGCAGTTACAGCCTTTTAAAACGAAACAAAATTATGCGCATGCATGTATATTTAAATAGTTTTTTACGTTTTGTATGTAAAATATGCTCCTTACTTGACTTAAAAAAGCTTCGTGTACAACATTCCAAAATTATAAGCATTAGTTAAAAAAAAAGAAGTCGGATAAGTGATGAGCAAAAAGTAAAGGAAGACGGATCGAAGTGATGAGCAATAAAAGGAAGAATCGAAGTGATGAGTAAAAAACAAGGATGGATCGAAGTGATGAACGAACAAAAAGAATATTTCGAGAAGTTAAATCTTGAATTGAAGTTTCCAGCGTACAGCGACAGAACTCTAAAGGAAAAGCTGTGGTTGGAAGCATATAAGCTGATGTACCTTCAGACCAATAACCAAGATGGACACCGTTGTTTACATTAAAATGCGTCTCCAACATTATTTGGTTACATTTTCCTAGAATAAATAATTGCCTCCCGAATATGTATGAAGATACTCGAAGACCATATGATATTTATTACCGAAGTTACCTTCCTTACATATTTGTTTATATTTGATTGTGCTAAACATTTTTTTAGTGGTTTTTGAAGTGTTTTTGAACATAAATACATTACATGAATTAAGGTCTCTCCCGGGATCCCGGTAGATTTTTAGCTATAAAAATATCCCGGGACAGAGATTTTGTCCCGGGAAATTCCGGAATATACACAATGATTGTTTTCTATTCATTAGAATTATTATTTATCTTTTACTTTAACTTTCCGACGTATTTCAAGGTATTTTTTTTTTGTCGTAATTTTTTATAAATATTTTTACTTTTTTTCGAAATAATTTAAATAAGTTTCTATATACTAAAATTCAAAAGTAATTGTTTTTAAATGCATGTATTATATGTGTTTCAAAATGATTGAATGGGTTACTTTACAAGAATCCAAATGAATTAAGCTAAAATTCCATTCCTAGAATGATCCCCATAAAAAATAACAAAGGTGCGAATTAGATTAGTGCTATAGAATATTCTGATCAGAAAAGAAATTTCTTAGGATCATATTTTAAGCTGTTTACGGTGGGATTTTTATGACGTCACCATTTAATCATTTTGATACACCCGTTACAACAGAATAGTATATTCTGTAACAAGGTTGGAATGAGAAAATTCGATGCGAGTGGAACATTCCGAGCGCGAGCCGCAGGCGAGCGTGAGGAACCACGAGCAACGAATTTTCTCTTCCAACCGAGTCACAGACCCTACTTTCTCCACGACTACCAGAAAGAAAACAAATTAACAAATAATTATTTTAACAAACATTTTATCTTAACAAATAATTTATATTACATAACAAATTAATCAATTAATTAAACTATTTTTTGAATTATTATTTGTTTAATTTTCATTTAATTTGCAGCACATCGGCCACTATTTTAGGTTAGGAAGTTATGTTGCATTTATTTAATGTAAACGTTGCATATATCTTAATGTAACCCTACAAAAACAAAAGACAGCAACAATGGAATAGTTATTCCATAACAAATGATGGAATGAAATACACACAAAATGCATAAGAAGATAAGTGCTTTAGAATAACATTCCATCTCTTGTGTTAGAATATTAACTTTCTGTAGTTAAAATTGGTAAATTCTATAGTGGTCGTAGAGAAAAGTATTATTTTATTTTTACCTGTCATATAAATTGTAGAATTTATTAAATCACTATAAAAATATTGTCTATGTATATACCCCCCTCCTTCCCGGACTAATTTATTTATAATATATTTTAAATTTAATTAAATCCCGGGATTTCCCGGGATCCAGGAACAAAGAACATTTTTGTCCCGGAATCCCGAGATAACAAAAAAGCTGGGAAATGAGAAACCCTAATATGAATAAAAGTGGAATATCGCTTTATAGGTAAGTTAAAAGGTAATTTTATTGAAGTTATTGTTTCCCGTCCTTAATCCCCTTTCCCTTCGTAGGTTATATTGGCGACGCATTCTGTTGTGGATTACATATATCATGCGCTGTCCATCTTGATTATTGGTCTGAGATTGTACCAGTCTTGGGTCCACTTTGATATGTTACGTTCGACTGTATCTTAAGTTCCCACCTAGCACTTCACTCTGACCCGGGAACAAAATTAAAATGCTAACCACTTGAAGAGTGAGAGGGAGGGAGGGGGTCAAAACCTCATTTGACTAGCGGGTGGAAGAAATTTGGAAACAACTTAAGGAGCGGGAGAGCAGAAATTTAGAAAATCGCTCAAAGATCTGACAGAAATTCAGAAATCTCTTGAAGAGTAGGCTGCAAATATTCAGTCAAATGAATAAAATAAGGAAAAATAATGATCAAATCCGGAACCTGTACAACATGCCATGAAAACCCGTAGTCTCCGGGTGTTGAAATCCGAACAGGTTTGAAATCCAAACAGGATTTATTATATCACATACAAAAATTCGTAAAACGTACTTTTACACGTCCGAAACTAGTACTGATATAATTTAGTAAATTGACCTATTCTCTGGCTAGTTAAAGGATGCATTCATATTTTTTTACGAATACACTGCAAAATAGTACTTTTCTTCAAAATTCATTGCCAAGTATTTATTGAATATTGACTTATTGACTTGTTGATTTATTGACTTCTTAACATTTTCATTAATAACGTTTCTACTTGTTTTCAAAATTCAAATTTCGTCATGTACGCTGATGACTTGAAATTTTATTAAAAAAATTACTACTGTAAAGGTATACAAGAGGATTTGGAGCGGTTTACTAATTTTTGTAAAAACAATAAACTAAAATTAAATATAAATAAATGCAAAAAGATATCTTTTACTCGAAATAGGAACGTAAAGAATTTTAAATATAATATTGAAAGCCACGATTTAGAAAATGTCACAGAAATCAAAAACCTAGGGGTAACACTAGACTCGAAAATGATACTTGACCTTCATATTAATAATATAATAAATAAAGCCTTAAGAATTTTGGGTTTTATTTTTAAAATAAGCCAGCCATTTAAAAATTTAAAATCTCTAATAAGCCTTTACCAAACATTTGTAAGAAGTATTTTAGAATTTGCTGCAATTTGCTGGTCACCTCAATACAATACATATATAAATCGCTTAGAAAACATTCAAAGGAAATTCTTAAAACATCTAGATTACACATTTCCGAATAACAATTTTAAATTAAAATCCCTCGAAAAAAGACGAGTACTTTTTCATATAAATTGTTTAACAATAAAATTGATTGTACAGAACTTTTAAATCAGTTTTACATAAGAATACCACAACAGAATGCCAGACAACATGATTTCTTTTGTTTGCCATTTAACAGAACTAATTCCGCATATAATTCACAGATTAATAGAATATCCTTAACTTATAATAACTTTTCAACTAAAGAAAATTTTCCTGATTTATTTACGACTAATATTAAAACATTCAAAAATGGAATATTAAAACTTTTAGATTAGTAAATTTCGCTTATGTTAGTTATACTGTAAATTATCACTGTTATAATTTAATGTATTAATGATAAGTGTCATACTGTAACTGGGCTCTCGCCTGTTGTATGACCGAAATAACAAAAATAAATAAATAAATAAATCCATTGTTCTATAGATATGCGTTATGTTATGGAGTTATTATAAACCATGCTTTAGGCCCAATTGCGTAAAAAGTTGTTAAATCTGATAATGCAGTTAACTATGCATTACGTCAAGTGTTGCTGTAAGCATTGCGAAGTACACAATCAATTGTTTTTCATCAGGACATTGTCAAATTTTTGACAAGGTCGTCGACAGACAGCGTGATTATCTGACGACATGGTTAATAACGCTTTATGCAACTAGCCCTAAAATTTCCTTTGGTTTTCTGGGATAGAAAATACAAACCACATTTCGCGGTATCTATCTAACATAAAACAAAAATAGAACATAAGTATATTTACCTCAATTGCATGATTATTCGCAGCATCTACTTCATCATCCCGCTTCACAGGTATAGTTCTTTGATATTTAGGTAGGCGTGCTCTTATCTCTTCTAATGAAATGTCTTCAGCAGGATGGATAATTTTACTAGCGGCACCTGTAGTTGCAATCATTGCTACTTTATTGCTTTCACTAGGGGCACCGGTGTTTGTTGTTGGTGGCGCACTAATTGTCGCACTACTATACGCAGGAAATGTTGCCTTGGACATTACGACACTTGCTGATGAGATAGGTTTGAAGTCAGCTCCGACAATTGGTGCACCTGGTGACGATGCCGCTGATGTAGGTACTGCACTAGGGAAGAGAGGTTTTGGAGGACCGCCTTGACCTGGAGGTGCTCCCATCATATGTGGAGGCATCATTTGCATCCTATATTTTGAAAAACTATTTTAAAATAATATCACGTCATACAATACAGAACACATAGAAGGTCCAATCGAGTCTAATCCGGTAAATGATTAGAGACATTGGGGTCGAAACGGCCTCAACCTATTCTCAAACTTAAATGGGTGATATTCTATACAGTCGGTCCCCGTACAGCATTTTATTACTTGCAAATGCATATAAAAATTGATTTTTTTTAAAGCACTAAATAAAATGCATACTTTTATTCTTACATTGAGTGGTAAATGTAAACAACAGACTCACTGACAATATAAAGTAACAGGAGGCCTTTTTGTAGATTCTCTGTTAAACGCGTCAAACAATATAATGTACATAATTATAAAATTCAAAACCATATTAGCAGAACACAGAAAAGTAGAGTCATATATACAGAGTAGCGGCGCTAGCTTTATATATTGGGGGGGGTTGCTTAACTTTATAAGGAGAAGGTATAGTATATTTCATTTTATAATACATTACTAGATCTAGAGATTTTTGTGTTGTATATTTGTTGTATATAATTTTTTTTGTTAGACTACATTATATTAAAGTTATATTAATTCAAAAATAACAAATATCAGATTCGAAATTAACACAATTTGAAAAGTATCATTCCAGAATTAATAATAAATAATAATAGGATCCCAACACCTACATAGGCGTATGAGGGGCAGTGGAGGTAAGTTCTCTGTTTCTAGACCACCGGCCATAGATATGAAAGCCATGTGGTCACTGTGACGTTTAGAGATGGGAATTTCGGCTGTTTGCGGAACCGGATCAGTGGAGGTCGTTCAGTTTGCTGAGCCGACTCATTGATCCGGCTAAGTTATCATGTTCCCGAGACACAGGTCGATCAGTTGTCGGTCGTTCGTTCAATACGGTTGTTAGTGTGCAATATTTAGGAAGAACGTCGCTCAACCGGCTCTTGCATTATATGAATAAATTAAATAAATAAAAATCTATAGAAGTGAATTATCTAACATTTATGCCGAATTAATAATAAACAAACAATTCACTTTATGTAGCTACTGTATTTTAAACCAGATGTGTTAAGTTTATGGCGATGTTTATTGCCCTTATAAATCGGACATCTGGGATTTGGGCAATATTTTTAATATTTTTATATAGTATGGTTGTAAGAAAGTACAGACTAAACCTATTAGTTTCAAATAGACTGCCCTACAAATTGATAACAAAATACATTTTATGATAATAAATTACAAGCAGAGTCTCGCGAAATTCAACATGACATCGATCCAGATCCGGATCACTCCGGTTACTGCTCACAATCGCCCGATCAATCATATCCTTGAAACTATGCAGTGAGCCATGGAGCCGGCTCATTTCAATATGATGAACCGTGTCATTTCGTTCAGTGTACTGAGCCGGCTCAGTGAGCCGGTTCGTTCATAAACGACCTATCTCTAACTTCTATTATTCATGTATGAACAGGTACTCATTTTAAGTATTATATACTTGAGGCGGAGTCGACCCCAGAGTTGACTGCACAATTTCGGAAGATAAAAATCCGAAAAAGGTGGAGGGATTCCGACTCGCGTCTCTGTGCTCCATAGACACCCGTCTTACCACGGAGCCACGGTAACTCTAAATACCACCAACAAACCAATAAAATTACCACTCTAAGATGATATTATAAATATACAACATAAAAATTTTTCCTTTTAGTTGTGTATTACAAAATGTGATATACTCATTTGCCTCAATTACATATGAATACACCGCGTTTGTTTCATCTGCTTGGCAGGTGTCGATCTTTGATATTTGAGAAAGCGTACTCTTATCTCTTCTAATGAAATGTTTTCAGCAGGATGGATAATTTTACTAGTGGCACCCGTAGTTAATTCACTCAGTAATTTTTCCCTATACTGTTTACATTTTTGTAAGCACAAGCCAGATCTGATTACTGATTTTAAACATCATTTAAAAAATCCATTACAAAACATTATAAAACATATGTCAAAAGTGCAAAGTGCTGAAATCGAAATTTCCTCTTAGTTTGCTCAGAGCCGCAGCAAGGGTGGAGGGGGCGACGGCCCCTAGCGCACTAAGGAAAAGGGCGCTGACGGGCTTGCTAAGAGGCGCCATTGCGAAGGTGAGCACCTTTTTTTTTGCTCATCACTTAAATTTTGAGAGGTAAAAACCTTGTTTTTATTTACCAAGGGCGCCAAAACACGGCTCTGGCCCTAGCGCAAGTTTCCCTTACTGCGGCTCTGAGTTTGCTGTCAGAAAAGTGAAAATAGTATATCTTTGTTATGTATTTTTCAACACAATTGCTTATTATTGAGTATTTTGAACAGATAGTAATATTGCGATGTTATTTATCAAAAAGTTCTCGTCTCCTAGGTGACGAGGAAGAGCTAGCGCGCGCATGCGCCTTTGTCTAGAACACATTTTCTATTTAAATTGAGTATGAACGCACGTGAATTTAGTAACGGGGTTTCTAAGAGTTGACGAATTGCATTGTTTCGTAATACACATCTACTGTCAAGTGTAGAAACGCGTACTGACATTTTATATTATTCGATTTGGCGGGAGAACATCTCTCTATTATTACGTAGCATGTGAGATGTTGTTTTCAATCCTACTTGAAACAGCATTAGTTTGGGAAAAGACGCAAGAGCGCGGAACCGGGGAGCTCGGGCCAATTAACAAGTAGATAAAATGATAGCATATGCATTTCTCACATACTAAAGCAAGCAGCTGCGTTGTTACATTTTGAATGTACGACTGTGATGGGTGATATTTAAATTTGTAGACCTAACTACTAGATACAATACACAAGTGTTAAGGCTGTTTAACATTACACTTTTCACAATACTGTCAAACTTCTAACGTCATTCAAACTTGTAACCTTTTTTCTGAAGTAAAAAGCGATAGAATTATCATTCGACACCTTCTGTGTTTTGTTACTTTCCACTGCCAACGTAACAATTTAAAGTGACAGATTGGTTATAATAACCAATTTAGAAATATCGTTGAATTATATTAGTTTATATTTAATTATAGTAATCATTAGCCAGTCTAGTTTTTATTTACATGATCAAATTTCAATCAGGTTTATTAAAAATGTCGGAAAAAGTAAAACAGTACAGCATAAAAATAAACGTAAAGTTGACATGCCTGATAAAGTATTGGTACTTCAAACAAAAGACTGACTAAATCTAGTTTGAAAAGTTGGGTAGTATGTCGGACAGCATTGAAAGTTTAAAGAAAGTATTGTGTTTCCTATTTATTTTGTACGTCAATACTACGTAAAAAATGTGCTACGGAGAAAAAAGTATAATGTAGAACATAGTTTAGAATGTTAACTGACACTTGTTTATTTGACTGTTCTACATATGTCTTTATCACAGTCTATCATAGTGCTCTCTCTATGCGCACCAAACAATTAAGAACGATGAAGTGATTCCAATTTAATAATAGAAGTAGAAAAAAGACCAGCTTTATATAATAAAAATATTTCGAGTGCAGCAATAAAAATCTGTAGAAGCTGTGGTTCGGCGTGTGTGAGGTGACTGTACAAATTTGAAACCAACTGGATAGAGATGGAAGAGTTATTTCAACTATGCTGGTTATGATATTTTTGATAGTTTTTAATAGTTTTCGATACATCATGGACTACTCCATCAAACGCAGTTTTAGATGTCCGAAAATAACATAGGATAAACACATAAATCCTCATAAAATTTATGAAATTTACCTTAAATTAGGCGCTGGCTAATTACAACAATTTTATCGTAATTTTTTCCTTCGCTTTTTACGAATATGAATACAAATGACTGCATTTCGTTTTAAAATGCATTGTCAACTGTTTATTGATTTACTCTTATCTGACTATTGTTAACACGATTTTCGGTTATTTTTTCCGCTCATGTGGCACAAATAGCCATCGTTGCTGTGCGCCAAACAATTTTAAGTAACTTATTTCCGTTCATGTGCTCCCACCATCACCAGCGGTTGTTTCGCCGCTGCGGACAAATAAGTGCAAATAAATTTATCAGACGTATTTATTTAATATATAGTTTTATTTTCCTATTTGAAACATACCTCGACAAACTAATTTCGTTTATATCTTATGGCAATTATACCAGGGCAATCTGCTTTATCTCATTCCAGGTCTTGCTACTTTCTCTGACGTCTTTCATGGTTAAATATATTTAACCAACCTCAAATTCCCAGAAAATTTAATTTATTTACAGTATTTTGATAATATTTACAGCATAAAATGTTTGAACTATCTTTTTACAAACAGAAATGTTAACCACGATGAAGTTAATTACCATTATTAATGTAAACTGATAATTCGTGTTAAGGCGTAATTAGGTTCTGAACTAAATTTAATGTACGTAATAAAAATTGTCATGTCATATTAGGTCTGTTTGTTTCACTACTTGATGTCTAGGGTTTAAGTACATTCTACATTATACTTTTTTGCGAAGCACTACAGATTTTTTGCGTAGTACTGACATAAAAAGTATAATGTGAAATACAATACTTCCTTCCAACTTTCGATGCTATACTACAAACTACACTATTTTCAAAACTACCTCTGGTCAAATTTTTGGCTGACAGTTGTATACTTCTTAGTCGTACCAACTACCTACTTTTTAGTTTTTGTTTACAACTTAACTTTTAGAAGTTTATTAAGTTGATAAGAAGTTTATTTAGAACATATATATATATAATATAAACTTAGCACAATTAACCATTATTTATAAATTGGTTATTAGAATTGGTTCTATAACCAAACTGTTGTCTGTCACCTGAACCTAGAATTTTTTAAGTTGGCAGTGAAGAATATCACAAAGTAATAAAATATGGTATCGCTGTCTCTTATTCACCCCCCCCCCCCACTATATTCTTTAGTTATCAAAAGTTGAAATGACGTCAAAGTTGGATAGCATTGAAAAAAATATTGGAAAAAGTATAATGTAGAATGGACTTGACGGCGGCGTCAAAATTTTCTGTTAGTTTGAATTGAAAGTTTACTGAAAAGTCACTAGATTCTGTTCATTTCGTTAAAACAACTGATGGCAGTAAGACGCTGCGTCAAGAAATCTTACAGCTACTTTTGAGCCAGTTAAATGGAAAAAAAATCAGCAGTAACTTGAAAATAACTGAAAGTGTGTAGTGTATTTATCACTGTGACACTGTACATATGAATGTACGATTATAAAGTTAAGTTGTATGATACAACTATGATTGAGATTAGGCGCGTACCCATGTTTTTTTCTTGGGGGGGCTCAGAAGCCAATATTTTCTTAAGGGGGTTAGAAGCCAACATTTTTTTAGGGGCATCAGAGGTCAACATTTTTTTAGGGGAGTCGGACGATATTATTTTTTAGGGGGGTCAGAAGACAACATTTTTTAGGGGGGTCAAAAGACAACCTTTTTTACGGGAGTCAGAAGACCACATTTTCTGAACATGATACAATCAATACAGGCTGAGGAACATGTACAGGATGATTATAAAATTGAGCCGTGACATTAGCGATTTTATTGTACCTGTGACCTATTTTAAAAGCTATATAACTTACCAATGCTGCCCAAACTTGTAGAGCCATTCGTTGTTGGATAATTGAACTACTGAACTGTCAAAAACCAAATTTTTAAGGTTAGATCGTACAGAAATAATGTAATTTACATAATATTGCTCATTTAACCAAATTTTTAGTATTGTAATATAAAAAGGAAAAATCTGAAATCAAAAATTTATGTTTATAAAATGACACGATTATATATGTAAAAATACTCAAAAAAATCGTATAAATAAAAGCAAGCTTGACACAAAAACACTAGTAAACAACGCAATGAAAAAATATGGTTTTAAAAAGTTCAGTAGTTCAACTTTTCATCAACAGACGGCACAAATAAATTTTTGCATCAGTGAGTTTTATACAGGGTCTCGAAACTGAACCCGAACAAAAAACCCGAAAAACCGGTGTTTGTCGTGAACCTGAACCGAACCATTATATTTCAAGGTCAGTGAACCAAAACCTGAACCCGAACCTTTTATTATTTTTTGGTGTTTTTAACAGGTTCAGGAAATTATTGTATACACTGTTTTATAAAGACAATGACTACACCGGACAGTTAAAAACATACAAATATACAGTTATCACTCAAATGTACGAATAGTATGTGTGTATGTCGCTCTACCATCCATACACTGAATATTATGTTTACATAAGCACGTTACTATACATAACTTCACAAATTCTAAAACGCTGTATAGAAGATTTTAAAAATGAGTGATTCTCGGGTATCTAAAGTTAGTTTTACAGTTCAATTTATTGATCAATAAATTGATAATTTTTTTGTCAATTAATTGAACAATTTATTGATAATCTTGAAAAGAAAAGGATCACTTTACACACACCAATTTATTTATCATTTTTTTGAAAATTTTTACATTACCAACTGTAAAACATGTTGACATATTTATCAAAAAGGAAAATATTGAAACAATCTTCACAAAATTACGAGCTGTGAACAAAAACAAAAGAAATAACCTACATGATGGTGAATTAGAACGTTTGCGGTTCTAAGTTTTTCTGTCATATTTGAAAATGACACACACCATCTATACATTTCTTGGTTATGCTACAACTAAACAGTTGGCAACAACTAAACAGATATAAATATACCTAGAATTTCCTAAAGAATTGATGAAAAATAGAACCTATTTTCAAAATATCAATTTTTTCATGAATAAATTGTTCAATTAATTGATGAAATTTGAACACTTTACATACATCAATAAATTGAAGGTCCACTTTTTCAATTAATTGATCAATAAATTGAACCGTGTAAAACCCACTAGAAAGGGGAAAAAAATGTTTTAAGTGCCTCAATATAAATTCGGCAAGAAAAATCCGATAATGCCTTTATTTTAATGTATTAGATGTATTTATATTAAAAAAATATCCTTATTATGTAAATATAATAGACAATTACTTGTGACGACATTGTCTTTATAAAAAATTCGAGTGTACTTTTAACATTTTACATTTAGCAAGATATTTTTTTTTTTTCAAGACTGAAATTTTTTATTTTGTTATTTATTTTTGTTAATTGTATTTTATAATTTTATTTCTGCTGCGTTCAGAACCTCGAAATTAGCAATTAGAATTAGTACTTCTAATTAACGTAAATGTTTGTTATACGTAACTGTACGTTATCATTCACAACCTCCAAAATGAATACTTATACTTATAAATTGAAATTAGAAGTTTGTAGACTCCAAACTCTTACGTTAATTTATAATTGACGCATGCACGGTAAGCACTTGTCAACCTAAAAATTTTTATGACCATATTTTTTTGTTTCTATCCACATCTTTATGTTTTCTAAAAAGCATAAATATAAATTTTTCCTCTATTTTAATTCTTTTCAGAACTATGAAACACTCAAAAACTCATTAGCAAATGTAAACAGCTGTCAAATATCGATCGATAAAGTAGAAATAAGTAGAAATTTCTGTCAGTGTCTTAATTTATATTGTGAACACTACTTAAGGCGGCGCACAACCCTATAGTCCTCAATAGTTTCTTATACAAAACTAATAATCGGAAATAAAATTAATAACAATATATATATCAAAATTTGCAGCGAATTTTTATCTATCTAATAGGCTATTTTTAATTGTAGAAAAAACTGTTAGGTAGTTGTAAATAAGCAAATTGCATTATAGACGCCATCTTGTAAACCAATCGGCGCATATTTGCGTACGATGCGGCAAATTGTACCTAAAGCTTCATTCTACAAATATGATTCTAGCTATTTTGTTGTATTGTGAAAATTACTTATAGTTATTGTACTTGGTATTATATTTTTGCCGCTCTCTTGAATCTGCCGCGGTTTTCAAAATTGGTGTTACGGGTAAAAATGATTTATTTTTCGTGAAGAATACGTGCACCAAGTGGCATTTTATTATCTTTAATTTAGAACATATAAGTTATAATATTTTTCGATGAAGGCTCTAAACCAGTGTTTCCCAACCCGTGGTCCGCGGACCACTTGTGGTCCGTGGTATATTTTCAGGTGGTCCGCGACTTCGGCAGCAATAAAAGATTCTTTCCATCAGTGGTTGAAAACCACATTGAAAAAAAATTGCAAATGTTTTTGTACACGATCAGTACCAGTTTTGAAACTAGTAACTTTTGATTCATTCGTAGAGTGAATGGTTTTCAAGTACTTGTCAATCAGCTGTAGCATCTAACGGCAACGAAAAGTAGCTGCAATAATATGTTTAGTTTTTGGATTATAATTCGTAAAGAATATCCAGTACTGAGCGAAAAAGCACTTAAAATAGTCCTTCCTTTCCATTCAACATACATGTATGAAATTGCATTTTTTTGCGCTTAATGCCATTAAGACGAAGCATAGAAACCGTTTAGATGTGAAGCCGGCATTGAGATTGTCTTTAAGTTCTTTAAGGCCTAATATTGAAATACTGGTAAGCGATATGCCAGCACAAGGATCCCACTGAATGTATTGGAAATTGTTGTTACGAATAAACAACATAAAAAATAATTTAATTCTTATTTCTACACCTATACATTCTTTTTTTTCCATAAACTTTATTTTTAGACGCTGTGACTGCTTTTTCTTGTTACATTTTCCTTGTTATGTTTTAGTGAATACCAATTTGTAATATTGAATATATGACTATTCCTTTAGTAGCGAATATTTAAAGATTTTAATTTAAGTCACTAATCTAAATCTAAATAATACGTGGTGGTGGTCCGTAACTCTAATTTGATTTGGAAATGTGGTCCGCCGGTGTAAATAGGTTGGGAACCACTGCTCTAAACTATAAGTAATCACGGCGAAAAAAAATTTGACATATTATTTGAACATTTCTACACAAAACTATATAAATATAAAAGTTATTCGAAACCCACAAATAGATTTAAAAAATTACAGAACAATATCGCTGATGTCTATTTTTAAGTTATTGAGCGACAATATTTTTACTATAAATGTTTCTACAATTAAAACTATCATATTAGATAGATACAAATTCGGTGCAAAACTTGATGTATAGGTTGATACTAATTTTATTTCAGATTGTTAGTTTTGTATAAGAAACTAGTAACCTCCGGGGGTTATACGCAGCCTTAAGGTGCGTTCGGCATAACTGTGCAGTGTTAACTCGGTGTCGTGCAAGTTTTTTGTCACGTGACCACTGTGCAAGAAAGTCAAAGAAGAACGTTTTGTTCAGATTGTGCGGTTATTCAAACTATTATTCTAACACATTTTTTTTAAACAAATGAATTATATGTGTGTGTGATTACATCAAGTCTGTCTCCTGCTAATTGTTTTGTACGATAATATATAAATGGCGCATGAAGGTTTGGCGATGCTTTTAAGTAATATAAAAGAAATTTTATTTGATGAGGAAGACAATTCAGAAGAATTTTCCAAACCAGAAAATATTTTGGAAAAAGTGTTTGAATATGCAGAGTACTGTGCCAAACATGACTACAAATCAATTTAAAGTACATTTCCGCTTGTATCAAGAAAATTATAAGTCTTTTTGAGTGTATTTACATGTTCCATCATGAGGTTCATGTCTATACTATTTATTTTGCAAATGCTGCAGCCATAAACAATGATATCTTGATTGTTTTCACTCATATTGTTTTGTAGAAATAATAACTTTGTATTTTTATCGCGAAAAACACCATTGCACAGACTGCCGCACGATTTGAACTTGTGACGATTGTGCAACACAAACTGCCCTGCACAGTATATGCCGAACGATCTTCGTCCAACACAGAGCACACAGAAACTTTATGACGCTTCTTGTGTAAATTATGCAGAATGTGTAGATTATTAGCTTATGCCTAACGCACCTTTAATTTCTACGTACAAATATTATGTTTCGAAATATTATGTTTGTACAAGTACTAATTTCACGTTAATTCTAATTTTTAATTTGGAGGTTCTGAACGAAGCATTAATACGTATATTAGATATTTTTTTCATAATACATTTTTCGTTTATGAAAAGAAATTATAACTTGACTTTGTTTTCTGTTCTCTATTTTCTTAAATAAATTAATATTGAAGCATAATTTTGTACTTATAATTTTATTAAATATTTCATGAACCCGCGCCTGATAAAATTTAGGTTCTTGAACCTAAAAAATATTCTGTTATTGAACCTGAACCTGAAACCGAACCGAAATTAACATATTGAACCTGACTTCCTGATTTTATAAAATGATGTTTGCAAGTAAAGTCGCTGACGTAGCGGCTCCATTTGATTATCACCCCTATTAATAAGTGGCAAGTAAAAATAAAGGGTATCTGGGTCAAAAAATCGTTATCTCGAAAGAAATCACGTCTGTGGTACTGAGAGAACTTTTTGATGAAGATGTTCCACAAACATTCCTTCTCTCTAATACTTCTAAAATTTTAATTTCATTTGTTCTTCCCACCGTACTACTTTTAATAAAAATACCGTTTGTAAGAAAGTTTACTTAACAACTTCACTTAACACTTGTTTAAGAAACTTATTAACTTTTGTGACGCGTTCCTCAAAAACAATCACGTAATAGAAGTCTTCTATTCACTTGACTTGATATGCTACTAAAGTCTGTTTCAAACGGTTAGGCGGAACTAGATTTTGCAATCTAGTTACTTTAATCTTTTAAATCGTGCTTTTCAGCCGTTTTGTTTAAGCTTTGTAAATCATACTCACAATAAATATTTTTTGGAAAATGTAATTTTCTTTATATTTTGTGTTTTCGTGTCATTCTTAATACAAATTTCCCATTTATTTATTTTTTGTCATTATATATGTAAAAAAAATAATTTCATTTTGACATACGGCATTCGTTTCCATGGTTTCATTGTTGGAATTTTAAATTTTGACATTCTAACATGAAAAATGAAATAATCCAAGCAAGGTCTCTTCTCGTGACAACCTAAAAGAACGAAATTCCCATTTAGTTCCGCCTAACCGTTTGGAACAGACTGTAAATCAAGTAACAAACTGAATGGTTTTTAAGATGTAAGTTACTAAAGCTGCATTCTGAGCTCTTAAATTAGTCTACTGTTCACTGTGCGTTGTGGATAAGTTTAGTAGATAGGTTTAACATGTAAGGCAGCGTTTACAACTATGGAAATTAGTGCGTTACGAATAGTGCAACATCTATGTGTAAACCAACTACGACGGCGTCATCTGGCAAGACACACCAGTTTTGCCAGTGAAACACCTAAAATCCCTTCGTAAAATGTTTATTATCTATTAACGTTTTCCTAATTCTGCTGTCCTAGATTTTACCAAACTAAACCTAACCTAATTACCTAAATTGATCATATTTACTGTTCGTCTTTTTGGGCGAGATTTGTTGTAATCACATGACATTTTGTTAGGTTATGTAAAGGTATACAATGTAAACGTTCTCTACGATGTAGACTGAGATAGCCAATGTGTGTTTATATATCTTTCTCAATAAAACATATCGCTAACTTCAAAGTTTGGAAAACTATCGACAATCGACAACGTATAACGCATGAAATTTAGAGCTCTGAACAGTTGCGCGCGTTATCATATGACGATCTTGTTAGTGACAATCAACAGTGCACAAGTCATAGTCGACAGTCGAGAGCTGTTAAGACAGTTAAGAGCTCTTTAATTTAGAACAGCTTTAATTTACAAAACACTTCTTTGGTTACAGGTAGTTCAGATGTTCAAGTATAGACAAAAGCGATTATTTTCCTGGCCAGCCTTCATGAAATTTCTTTTGAAATGTAAAGAAAATAAAATGGCGTCGGATGCTCTTTTCCGACAATTTTTGAAAGCGTTCAGTAGAAAAAATTTGAGTGACAACCATTGTACATAAATTAAAACCAGCATAATGCTGTTTCTCAAATTTTAGAGAAAACAAATCACAGACAAAATTTGATCAGACAAAAATGCAGAGTACTCTATACTCCAGTGGTTCTCAAACTAGGTTCCGCGATCCCCTAGGGGACCGCATTGGGATCATATAATATTTTATATGTGCAAGGAAAAAAGAACACAGTGCTCCATCATCATGAAAAATTGAAAGTTATCAAAATGAAGCTCGAACTATGGTATGCAAAGTTGGACAATAAGAACTTTGCCTCATTTTCACAGCTGAACACATATAGTGATGAAAATGAGCTTAATGTTGATGAAGATATCCTTGAGGTGATTGAACAACATGTATCAATTCTTAGCGAAAAAATTTCTCATTATTTTCCTGACTTAAAAGAATTTAAAAAAATACTATCAATCTATCAACAACCCGTTTGTACTCTCCATTAGTGATCTGCCTTCGGAGAACAATTTAATTCAAGAACAGTTTATTGATTTGATAAATGATGGAGGTGCAAAATACTTTTCCATAAAATGTGTTGTAGTGATTTTTGGATTGAAATGGCACAGTCCTATCCTAATTTTGTAAAGATGGCTACATCAAATGGCCTCATCTTAAATGATAGCAAAACTCAACACCTCCTATTTGCATTAAGAAACCATAATTTTGACAACCCAGATTTCGTAAATTTCTTGGGTGTTCATCTCGACCCCACCCTCAAGTGGCATCATCACGTTAGCTCTCTATCCAATAAATTATGTAGCACTGTATATCTATTAAGAAATCTTATGGCCTCAGTTTCCCGAGAAATTGTTCGCATTACTTATTTTGCATTGTTCCAGTCGCAAATATCCTATGAAATTTTAGCCTGGGGACGTTCTCCTGCTATTTATTTTTCAAAACAAAATCACGAAACAGATTAGACGTGACAAATGACTTGCAAGTTGCACTGTCCAAAACAAAGCCAACCATAGAAGAACTGGTTTAGGCAAAGCAGATGCATCCATCTCATTAAAATTTTATGACTAGGATGTACCATTTTCTCAATAATTATTTGTCAATAATCGTTTTATTGACAGTAGCCTATATGTTAATTGTACCTACTTAATTTTGCGGCGAACCGCGAGCTATCTAAACAATTTTAAAGGGACCGCCACGCAAGAAATCCAAAAAAGTTTGAAAATCACTGCTATACTCCAAGAATTAGGGACAAAATCAGTTGAGGAAGTGATAAGAAAAAGTCATTTAAGAAGATTTTATAATATTCAAAGGAGAAATGAAAGTTGAGATACAAAAAAGGTACATATATGAAGCCACAGTATCTACAAGAAAACACCGCGGAAGACCCACAAAAACATGACAAAATTAGGAAAGCGACAAAGAGAAGTGAAATCTCTGAAATGGAGTAATAATTAGGTCACAAGACAGGAAGGAACAAAATAAACTGTGATGACGTTCTGCTGTCAAAGTGTAATAATTAAATGTCAAAAAAAGCTAACAGAGATGACAAAAGCGATCCATGATTAAAAAAGTAACAAATATCAATTTGAATTGTATAAGTTCCAATTGAAAATAAATCATTTAAAAAAAAATAATAATGAGTCAATGAAGACTATTCGCTAACTTCATTGCCAATTTACAACATAAGCGGCGCAATAGGATATTAATATGGGATAATTGTGTATTGCAATGCGTGCTACACAGATTCACATTATGAATTTTTATGGTTTTTGCATATAATTGGTTTAGTAATAATGATTTTTCACAACAAGAAGCTTTAAAATACTAATATATACACAACGCTTTCAATTACAATCAATGACAATTGATATATGTATTTATTAAAATTAGATAACCAACGTTTTTTTTTTTTATGAAAAACAATCACATATATCCAGTGTTTTGTCCAAATTTCAGATATTCATTATTGGTAATGCACATAAGAAAGTAAAATACAAGTAAACTAGAGCAGCGGTTCTTAACCTTTTTATACTCGGGACTCCCCAACTAGCCTAAAACATTTTCTGGACCCCAAAGAAAATTTTTGAAATAATATTTAAATGTTCTTAATAATTTATTGTTTAATAATTAAGTTTATTGTATTTTTAAAAGCAAAAACTTGTAAAAATTAATTTTTTTCTTTTAATTTCGGGACCCCTCATTAACATGTAATGACTTAAGAACCACTGAACTAGAGCATCATAGATGATTTTCAAATCGTTATGTTGTTTTGGTGTCATTAATAAAATTGTGACAAATGAGACAAAACATGTGTTGCACCAATTTTATTAGTTTGTACAATCAGTTGTGATGATGCAAGTGAAAATAATCAAACTTTAGATATTAGAACCATCATGTAAGAATAATTCGATTCAAAACAGGGCCATGTCAATAGGTTGCGGAGAGAGAATCTTGCAAATGTCAAATTATGTCTATCGATACTTGAGGAACCAAATTCCAGGTTTGTCTTAAACTTCAAAACCATTTGACACTACCATGATTCAGTTCACTTACTAAGCAGAAAAGGCGCGAATCTAAGAAAATTTTCTTAGGGGGGCTCATAACTAGATTTTTTTTTTTTTTGGGGCTCACATATATAATCCTTCAATTAGACGAAAAATGCGTTTCTTAAAAACGTGTCATTTGAATATTTAAAGAGAGCTCCCAAGTCCGTAAGCCCCACCTGTGGGCGGCCCTGAAGCAGAAATATGAAGTTTCAGGCTTTAAAATTAAAAATCAAATAGTTTTCTGGAGACTTTTAATTAAACAATATGTATTGATCAAAAATATTTAAAATGTTTAAATTAATTAAAAACTTCTTCAGAACTGGCTTGTACTTCAAAATATTAACTATAAAATAATAAATAAAAAATGTCAGTTGTAAATTAATTAATGAAAATCGGTATAAAATGTAAAAAATGCTTTGAATTTATATCTTGTTGTTTGTTGTTTAATATTACCAACTGTTTGTAAACTAACTAATAAGTTAAATTCACATTCAACATAAACAGATGTTAGTTTACTGTTAAAACTTATTTAAGTTTAAATATATAGTGTGGTGACAATTGAAACTAAATTAATGCATGTTAGAACAACAAATATTAATAGCAAAACCGTGTCTATTAATACAGTATTTCTTTCATCAAAGTGATTATTACCCAGGAGGTGCCATAAATGGTGGTCCGAGTGGTCCCATATGTCCCATCATGGGTGGTCCCATTGGTGGAAACTGCCCCATCTGAGGATGCATGCCAGGAACTGGATGTGGAGGCATCATTCCGGTCATCATGCCAGTTGCAGATGGGAGTGGACCCGGAGCAGTTCCTAAGAGACCCTCTGGTTTGGAACGTTTGTTGACTGGCTCGTCATCATCATCACTTCCCGATCCTGTTTTCCCTTGCCGCTGTTTCTCATGCTCCTTAAGATCTGCAGGCGGTATACCTTCCATACCATAAATTTCAATTTCAATATTTGACCTATTAGGTAGAGAATTTGGCACTTTATCTATTGCTTCTTTATGCACTTGCATACAATGAATTGAAAGACCCGGCCCTGTATATAATCTTTTATGACAAATATGACACTTGAAATGTTTAGCTTTTTGATGTTGTATAAGTATCTTTTCGTCGTCAAACTCCCGGTTACAGTACCTAGGTCTAGTTAAGGAAATATGTTAGCGCATCTAAAAATAAAATCGATCAGTATATAAATATAGCATATTGCTCTCGAGGCCACCCGAGCTATGTCGCGTTAAAAAGGATACCAACACCATGGCTTCGACATCTTCTTCTTTTTACGCCCCATTGCTATTTAATAATTCAACAAAGAACACTGAAAAATTAAATCACTTAATCGCACAACACAGACTAAATATAATAAGAAAAAATTATTATCACAACGTAGTTAAGAAAATGGCTGCCACCATTTCCCTTTTGTAACACTTGACACACGTAACGACGAATCAGAAATCAGACTGCAATGAGAAATAGTTTTATAAAAAAACTAAAGTGGCAGCACTCTACACACTTTATTCAGAAACTATAGCGCGATTATTTAAAAATACATTTTTATAGGTCGTAAATCTTTCAATACAATAAATAATTTTAATTTGTTTGTGTTATATACTATAATAACTGCATTGAATAAACTAAAAAAAAAATTACTTGTATTATTGAAATTAATGTGCGATTATTAAATCTAAAAATAAAATTTTAATGCATCGTAAATCTTAATATTATAAAACAATAAATTTTAATGTGATTTTGTTCTATAAATATAATTATTGTTTAATAACATAAAATATGCAACATTAAAATACATTTTCAATTTTAGTCCTAAGGCTTAACTATATAATATGAGAACAATGAAAAAAACTTTTATATTTTATTATAAATGATATAATATTTTGCAATACATCAGATCAAAAAATAAATTCTACCCTCACTTTCAAATGTTATTTATAATAGCATTGTTAAGGTATAAAAACATCTGTTTCATAATTATAAAAGAGGAACAAAATGTATTTATATATGAGTCTGTTGTCATTACTATGTTATTTAAATTCCCGCCTAAATATCACCTTTGACATCTAGTGACTGTTTTTAAAACTAGAAACATGCTTTCTTTTTCTAACATTCAAATACCCAGTTCTCTCAGTCGGTATCTCTCTTTTGTGAGAAACTCCCTGTGGCGTTGATAAGCGTAAGTTTTCTTTGCTTTTAAAATATATTTTCTAATATTATCCAGTTAATCATAATATTGTTCTTACTTTTTATGCATTATAATTATGAATTAAAATAATGTGTTCAATATTTAGGTACTATTTTGTTTGTAAATGAAACATTTGGAATTTTTAGGTTAATCCATGTCAATCATCCACATGTTAGTAACGTCATGTTTTTGATTTATACGAAAAGAAATAAACCTTTGGTTTTTTTCTGAGATAATATATTATTGTAAGATAATTTCACAAATGTTGCATTATAGTAATTAAACATTAATATTACACAAACTGTATTTTGCACGTTTTATTGACAGATGATATTTGAATCTTCTAATAATGAGCGCATTGATAATTCCATAAATCCATTTAAGTTATCATCAACATCAAGCTTTGTCGTATGATTTTAGACTGCTTTTAAAAAGAGCATTTGCTATATATTTGAAATGTATAATAAAATAAAACAATATTCTTAACTTCACTATTTATTCAAAACACTAATGTACATTTCGACTACAAAGCAGTCATCTTCAATCTCCTTTACAACTATAGTCCGTTTAAACATTAAGGCGGATGGGGAAGTTTTTTTTTTTTTCTTACTCTAATGGGTTCTAATATCGCTATCTTTTCCTTTTTCAGCGACGTTGCCGGCTGTAAAACGTGCTAATCTGTGCATACGCGATATTCTGCAAAGAGATTTTGGTATATAAAAAAAAAAAATACAGAGTTGATTTTTGTAAATCAACTTTCAAAAAATTCTTAATATTTTGGGCTCATTGATATATCCTAACACTTTTACAACATTTGGGCAACACCGCTCCAATAAGAGCAATACTGCATTCCAATGTTTGTTAGAAATGTTTGATTATAGTTTTAGTTGTGAAGGTGAGGAGTATAGTTTCGCAACTATTATATGAAACCTATGTAATGAAAACCAAATTTTTCAGGACGAAAGTAGACAAGACTTAATAACTTTTACTTATTATTTTAAATATTGATTATAAATTTTATGTAATGTTTTGCAAATGTAAAAACAATCTTTTTTGAGGAATCTATTATCTTGTTTATATGCACTGTTACTCTTAGAGTTAGAGATGCACGTTATTTTCAACCTGCATATAAATGGTCATAACTCTCAATTTAATTGAATGACAAACGAATTCCATGTTTAATGTAAATCACTTGTACAAAGTGTATTTGTGATTTAACATTTGAAGTTACTGTCATGTTTAACATTTTTCTATCAACATTAGGAATTACATACTTTATCCCCTTCATTATAAACGTATCAGTACAGGTGTTTTCATCAAATATAAAATGAAAAATAATAACTTTGTTACTCTTCGGTTGTATTATATTTTTAATTATACTTGTCAGTTGGATAAATATTGGGTGTGAATAATAAATAATATTAATTTTGAGAAGAAGATTGTTTAGAAGAACGTTATTACTGTTTTCCAAAAGATGGATTGAACCCGACTTGACTTTCATTTCAGTAAAAAATTCAAGTTGACGATATATTTGGATGAAAAGATTCATGTGGCCTTTATCCTGGTGACAGTTGTTGTAAATATAAGTTGGCATTACTGATCATTTTAATCTTGAAATAAATTTGTATGTATAAAGCTTCGGAATGTAAACATCAATAAACATTGGATGTAAGGAAATCCGGTTTGAACATACTCCCAGTTTAGTGTGCATGTAAACAAGATAATTGAAATGTTTAGTTCATGGAGTTGATTCCAGGGATACTAAAACAATTTTTGAACCTTCTGTGTCCCAAACTACGGTCAAAATGCATGTGACATAGGCATGATTGCAGCATTACTTGATGTGTTGTACATCTCTCACTATGTCAGATATAAATTGTATTAATTGATAGTCCGACTATTGTTTTAAATAGATGGGTAGAATTTAATACAACATTTTTTCATAATTAACACTTTTACTGCCACGTATACATATTAATGTACAAGCCATTTAAGAGAGCCTCTGGTATAAAATATTAAACATGTTTGTGTTTATGTGTTGTACCACAAGTTATTGTGATACTTTCTGAATGTATTCCAAGTATGTATTTTATGCACACAACATTATAAATGAGATAATACTTCAAAAAAATTACAATTCATAAATTCCTATAATTATTTCAATAATCACAAAATGTCCTGGTCTACATGATCAGCTACAAAATTTCTCGTGACAGTCAATATGTTAACATTAATGAACTAAGCACAGTAAACGAGAGAGTTTTAATTTGTCTCATACAAGTAGTTTTATATTTAAGGGTTTATGCAGATATATTATTCCACATTTTTAAATTTGTTATATTATTAAACGCTCGTCTGTATTGTCACAAACAAATGCCCAGTTGATTTGGGAATTGTGGCGCTGTAAAGTGGATAGGCGATACACTAAAAACATCAAAACAATTCTCTAAAATGCTTTGATCCATTACTGGCGCCTTTTAATTAACACATTATATAAATTTGGTGTATACTTGTATTTTAATATAGCTGGGAATCAATAAAAGAACACTATCTTTACCCCCACGACGCCCAAAACCAGAAATTGATAAAAAAAATTGATCAGAAATTGATCAATTGATCAAAAGGAATATTTTATGTTTTAATGAATAATCCCATAAGCATTAATGTATTGGTTGCCCTACAACCTCCATTTTTAAATGGAAGGCCCTTTCAAAATAAAATTAAGTGCTTGAAATATTAATTAAAATAAGAATTTAAAGAGATTTTTTCATGTTAATATGTGGCGTGTTAATTTCTTGGGGCAATAATATATTTTCCATTTTTAAAAATTCGTGAAACTCCTTGCTCGATTTTTTTTTTACTCTTAATGCCTTCAAGATTTTCAGCAATCGAATACGTTTTTTTTTTCCTCCAAACAGTTCTTATTTAAAAATTGAATAATGTCTTTATTTTTCTGTATTAATTGACTTCCAAGTTCACACACTCTTTTCAAGTGTATTTTATTTCAATTTTCGTCTTTGTTTTCAGTTCGATTTTGACATATTTTGTGCAAATCGGGAATTACAGACTGTGCCGGAATAGAGATTATTGTTTCTAAGGGCCGAGAGTTCCAGTTGCTAATAAACTGTCCAATAAGTTTATTAGCAACATAATTTTTTTTCCGAGAGTTCCACCCCTTAATAGTTATTAGGTTGCTAATAAACAGGCTTATTTGTCTAATAACTTATAGGCAACATGAAGTGCTTAATAAAGTGACATATAACCAAAAACAAGTTCGCAAAATGTGTTAATATTTCAATTTTAATTAAAAACTGTATAATTTTAAAAGAATATACGAATGTGTAGTTTTTAAACATTTATATAATGGTGATTTTAGTGTTTTATATACATTTAAGTTGTATTTTGGCGAAATCGACGATCTGTTTGGGTGAATTTATAAATTATGGACAACCGTTTTTAGAATATTTTGGGCATTTATTGTAAATGTGATATATAAAGAACAATATATAAATATATATATATTTAAATAAACATTGTCTTTTATTTTTACATATGTATTTATTTCAATTACGATTACAACACACTACAAACAATACTTTAAGCATTACTATTTATATAAAAATGATGGAGAATAAGAAGACAGACGCAATTATTGGCAGAATAATAAAGATATGTGGCTGAAAATTGCTGATAAGTTTAATTCATATTGTTTAAGGAATGTAAAATAAAGCAAAATATGGCTGTCTTCTTATTTTCAGTAACTTTTGTATTATAAAATGCTATTTTTATTAACTTCTCTTCTATCTATATTGTCCTCTTTTTCTGTGATAAAATTTGTTGAACGCCGTTTAATTGTCATTTTAACAGTAACACAAAAAATATACGTAATGTCATTGAATGTCAAGTCAAACTATTTATTGTCAAAATATTTAATGTCAAAATATTCAGTGTCAAAATTTCATCTCACTTTAGCTCTACAAATTTACGTATAGCTCTATCCCTCTTGCACCGTGTTACTATCTTCATCAGAAATACCAATGCAAAAACAAAAAATTATGTTGCTAATAAACTATTAGAAGGATTTTGTAACTTGGAAATCACCAATAAATTTATTAGCTTCATAAATATATTATGTTGCTAATAACTATTGGGGAGTTTATTAGGAACTGGAACTCTCGGCCCTAAATCAGAATATTCGCGCCAAAATCCGGACGCCTGGCAACTTAGGTATGCCATCTATGGAAGAGTAAATAAAATGTGTCGATAGAAATTAAATTTTGTGGCATCATAGACGATGCCTTAAAATGTTTTACTTTCAATTATGCAATTTACTAGTTTTAAATAATAACACTGAAACTTTCGTTCAATTTAATTGTGTATTTATAATAATACTGGATGTATCATTTAGATCTGACATGCAGTCTTCATCAGCAACAAGTTGCTGTGAAGTTAGTGATTTTATTGTGGCCGTGCCGTATTTTAAAAACTGCGAAACTTATTAATGCAAAACTTGTAGAGTTATCTGTTGGTGAAAAACTAAATTACTGAACATTCAATAACAAAATATCTCTGATTGAAGAGGGTTTTTGCTTAACAAAATGATCAAAAACTTCATTTAACTAATAAAAATTAGTGGTTTTCAAAATTTAGTTTTACTTAAACCAAAGAAACGTGCTATAATTTTTATGTTGCTAATGGAACCAAAATTTTAGTAATATAATAGAAAAACTAAAAATCTGAACTCAAAAATTTATGATTATAAAATGAATATATTTATAAAGCTAATCTACAACTTACCAAAAATAAATCAGTAACAAGAACGTTAACTAAATAACACGATTATATTTGTAAAAATGCTAAAAAAATGTACAAATAAAAGCAAGCTCGACACTAAAACACTTGTTAACAACACTATGAAAAAATATGGTTTTTAAAAATTCAGTAGTTCTACTTTTCATCAACAGACGACAGAAGTAAATGTTTGCATTAGTAAATTTTACAAAATGATGTTTGCAAGGCGGCACTGTAAAAACCATTGACGTTACGGCTCCATTTCAAAATCACCCTGTATAATTCTACATGTGTATGTTTTGTAAGATCACAAATACGTGTACTATCCGGCCGGATAATCCGATATCCGGCAGTCTGATTAAACCAAATATCCAATAACTTTTTTTTTTTTTTTAATAATCACCCTCCATTACATCACTAATCAGCATTTCACTTGAATTTCTTATGTGTACTAATTATAAATTTATTTTCAGGTTTTTCGTAACTCATTAAAACGTAAAAATGTCGGGAGGTCTAGATGTTTTAAGTCTTAAGGAAGATGATGTTACTAAGATGTTAGCTGCATGCACCCATCTTGGATCCCAGAATGTGGATTTCCAAATGGAGCAGTATGTATACAAGCGCCGTCAAGATGGTGTTCATATCATCAACTTGCGTCGCACTTGGGAGAAGGTTCTCCTTGCTGCTCGTGCCATTGTTGCTGTCGACCATCCTGCTGAAGTGTTCGTTATCTCTTCTCGCTCACACTCTCAGAGAGCAGTATTGAAGTTTGCTGCACATACAGGAGCTACTCCCATTGCCGGACGTTTTACTCCTGGTAAGTTAGCATTGAATGCTTTTTTATTACTGACCAGTTGTGGGAGTACGATGAATAGAATTCTATTCTATAATTGCCAATAAAGCGATTCTATTAGTGCTTGCCAAATAACGATTTTTTTTTTGTTAACCATAGAATAGAACTTGTAATCGCACCACAGGAGTGCACGAACTGTGTCCTACCAGAATCGTAATTGTGGCCCACGAACGCAACATACCAAATCTTGTTTTAAAAATATATAATCGCGCATAACATAGAACAGGGAAAATTTATCAATTTAAGAATGTCTCTGTCAAATCTCCTTTTTCGGTAGTACATATTTATGTACGCAGGTGGTTTTCAAAGTTAAGCACTCAAATCAAAATTGAGGACAATAATTACTGTAATCTGAAGCACTGTTTCTGAATACACCACAAAAATAAATGCCTGACTTTGCATTATTAGTAAAAAAGTAAATGCAGTAGTCTTGATAATCCGACTTTTGGGCGTCCGATATTCGCCAACTCTACAATACTATGCTACTTGCTGCTGAGGTTGATATCATAGTATTTACTATTAAGACTCTACTGTAGTCAGTTTTCTCTTTGACTCTTTTATTCTTTTCATTGCTGTTGTATTGTAATAAAATTTTGCTTTAAATGCAGTTGGTCGCATTCTAATAAATTAGGAGTGTTCAACCTTTTAGATGCCATGGACTAATTTGGAAGTATGGTACACAATGTGAAATACTTGTACACGATGTGGAATAAATGGTGATAACTCTGTAGCTAATTATCATATATGAAAAGTCTGGTTGGCACCAACGTGTTAAGAAAATCTTTCCTCAGTCAGAAATCTGTTTTTTGTGCCTTAAAACTTTTCTATAAACATTTTTATAAACAAACTAAAAAGCGCTTTGTAGACTAGCGTTGATAGGCAAGGTAAAGCAGATGAAGGTTGGGAGAAAGACACCAGCTAGTAATTTATAAAAATGGACAGCTAAAACAATGTTCTTTAATGCATTAAATTGAACACATTCTACATGTTAATATCCCATAATAAATTAAACAACTCTATTTTTTTTTTTTTTTTTTCAAAAAATAAACCGTAATTTTCTTCAGTATTATTTTTAAAAAAATACTTTCTGTAACCTTTTCAGTAACAGTCCATTCCGTTATTTCCAGGCGCTTAATATAGGGTATAGACGTTTTTTACAATTTGTGCTCCAGACACCAAAATTTTAGTGCAGGACCTTGCAAAATATGTAAACTTAAATTGATGTCGAATTAAAAATTGAAATAATAATAACATATGTTTATAGTACGCTAGTCAGGTAACAATTAAGATTACAAGTCGTGTGCGTGCCCCATTAGATTTATGTACTTATTATTATTACTACTACCTCCGTCTGATAATATGTTAATATCCCATAATAAATTAAACAATTCTTTTTTTTTTTTTCAAAAAATCAACCACCATATAGTTCAGAATTTAATTATTGGACCTTGACTTTTTCAATTCTATAACATCCTTGCTACATACAGCTGCACCGAATACAATCGATGAACTGATTGAATGCGTACAAAATGCATTAAACATACAAACCCTTGATGTTTTTCTAACATTGCAAATTTGCCTAGAAGCAACCATGTTAGCAAAAGGAGGTAATTCCTATAAGATTCCGCACATTAATAAGGCGAAACGTAAGGGACGATTACAGACAACATTATCATGTTCCATACAAGCTGTGGAGACAGCCACATCCTTGTTAAATTAAAACTTTTTGTATTATTCTTTGTTTTATTAGATATTTGTAACTATTTCATTAATAAAATCATTCTAATTAATTAAAATTGTAATTGTATACCATATTTTCGAACGGAGGAAGTATTATTTTTTTGACATAGGCATGGTTGCAACATTACTTAATATGTTGTACACCTCTCACTATGTCAGATATTAAATTGTGTTAATTGATAGTCCTTCTATTGTTTTAAATAGATGGGTAGAATTTAATACAACATTTTTATCCTTTTATTTTCCAAATATATTTTTTGTTGATCATACATTTAAGTTAACGATTGTTAAATAATTTTTCAGGTGCGTTCACCAATCAGATTCAGGCTGCTTTCCGTGAACCTAGACTTTTGATTGTCACTGACCCCGCTGCTGACCACCAACCAATCACTGAGGCTTCTTATGTCAATATTCCAGTTATTGCTTTCACTAATACTGACTCCCCTCTGAGATTCGTTGATATTGCTATTCCATGCAATAACAAGGCACCACATAGCATCGGTCTTGTTTGGTGGCTCTTGGCTAGAGAAGTAAGTATAAAAATAATTTTACTTACATTAATAATAATATAACAACACTATAGGCTATTACGGTCCTTGGATTTATTGATTTTTTGTTTTCTGGTTTTCCTGTCCGAGTTTTCTATTTTCAGCACTTTATTTACTACTTTTATCCACTTTTTTTGAGCACCCTCTTTTCCTTTTGTCTGGTCTTTTAAAAATCATTTTTGTCAACTTGTTCATTATGTTATTTCACTAGTGTCCAGTTGCATCTAGTTTTATTTAAAACTGTTGTAACTTTAAAACTAGATATATTCGATGCGTTGCTGAAGACAAATTCATTTTAGTTCTAGCTAAATCGTGTCATATTGGAGCTTTAAATCGTATTTTACAGATATAAAGTTATAATGGATTAGCTATTTTAGTGGCGACATACAGTGATACAAATTAGAAGCTTATATTATTTAACCCTAATTATTATTATTATTTTTTAAATTAATATGTTTCCTTTGTTCGTTTGGCGCAAATGGCCATGTGCGCCAAAAATTTTAACTAACTAACTTTAATTGTTTGTTTATAATTTATTTGATTTTAATCCGCTTTTTAAATACAAATTTCTATTAATATAAAAGTACTAGCAGACCCCCTGCCGTTGTTGGCAAAAGCCTAGACGTTGGCAAACTGGTAACGAATAAAAAAATTAGTATCGGACCGGTCAGTCCGCGGGCATAACATCAATTAACATAACATCATTTCGTCAGGTAACCGAACGTACTGATTTGAGAGCTCTGGTAAGTCAGCTTCTTTGTCGAGGTGTACGTCGTTTCACCACTCAATTTGTGGCCGCCCGCTTGCCGCAAGACCCGCTAGCACCCAGGAACTTAGCGTTACGTGGGACACACAGAAATTAGGGTTTTTATATATATATAATAATCTTCTTTTATTATTATTGAAAGATACTAAAACTTAATATAAAAATTAAAACGCCGAATTGCACGTTTTCGTTTACAAAGAGTTTTAAGTGTTATTTTATATCTAGTTTTAGTTTATAACTAGTTGTAAGAGTCTTATGCATCCGAGCAGTAATCTTTGTAGTTTCGCCGTCAGTATTCTTCTTTCTAGTGCCATGTTCGGTTTCCCTGACGTTGGCTCACTTTGACAAAGGCAGATCTACCTTTTGCCAATCTAAAATGTTGTTCTGCATTTCTTATCCCAGTCCAGTTGCTTATATCAGAGCTAACGCGCCGTTAGTATACCCTTTTTCCCGAAATGGTCCAACACATTTCATTCATCTTTTGTATCCACATATCTTCACACTTTTACCACCAAAAATGTTATTAAAACTTCCCTTACCCAAATTCCTAGTTAAGTTTGATTATAAGAAAATCACACTTTTTATATGATGATAAAAACGCCCAATTATTATGAATTTATGTGATTATACATAATTTTTCCAACTGAAGTCATACTGATAGTTTTACTGTAATGTTTAATAAATCAAAATACAACTAACGAATGTGTAATATGTTTTCAGGTCTTGCGTCTTCGTGGTTTAATTCCACGTGAAACTAAGTGGGATGTAGTTGTAGATCTCTTCTTCTACCGCGACCCAGAAGAAGCCGAGAAGGAAGAACAAGCCCAGAAAGAACTTATTGCAGTCAAGACGGAAGTCACGGTCAGTAAAGTAATGATTTTTTTTTACTTTTTCATAGTTTTATATGGATATTTTTTATAATTCTACAAAGGAGTACTGATATCAAAGAGATATAGTACGTCATTAATAAAAATGCTGTGGCCGTTTCGGAAAACTCCATCATCGGCGATCAATAAACTGATGTCACTATGTTGTTTTTATTCATCTTACGGAACTTAACGCATTATATATGGTATATTTAGATAATACTTGCTCTATTGACGGGAACAATTCCTTTTTTTTTTAAATTTATTTTGAAATGTAAACACCCATTAGATGGCAGAATAAACTAGGTACTCAAAATTTGATGTTAAGGTCTATTTTTAAACATGAATCATCAATAAATCCGTCATAACATTCTTGACACATGTAAGTAGTATTTTTACGCCGACAATACTTCTAGATGTACTTTTAGTTTTACTAGTTTAGGGTTCTAGTCTCAGAAAATGCTTGTCTACTAGTCTGACTCCCTATCAAACTTTTGTTCCTATTAATTTCTGATTTGTTTTGAATCCCAAAAGGCCCTGCGCCGCTTTTAGTAGCCACAGAAGTTTAGAACTAGTTAACTAAAGGATGGTTTCTAATAGACGTAGAATCTTACGTCTACGTGAAAATATAAGTAATAGGAAAACGCATGCTACGGATTCCAATTAGACGTAGATGGACGTAGACGTTGAAACGTTCACGTAGAATGAAATGTATTTAAAAAATCAATTACCTTTCCTTAATCTGCACTTAAAGAGCTTCCATTTAATATCCCCAAAATAAAATTTATATTAAAAAAAATCAATAACACAAAAACTGTAATATTTTCCAAAAACGAAATCTAATAAAAAATTTCTCTCGTACGTCTGCGGCTCATATACATTGATTAGATTTTTTTCAGATTTTTAATTTAACCCCTTAGGGTTTGTGCGGAACACTGATTTTTTAGTCGTTTTTTGGGGAAAAATCGTATTAAAATAAAAATAAAAAACTACTTCCCGTTCCTTTATCTACGACGTAAGAGCTTTATTTTGAAACCACACAATAAATTTTTAAAAATAATATTTTTTTCGACGACAAAAAATCAATATTTTGCGAAAAACCAATTTGATCAGAATTTCCTGTTGAACTATTCCGGTTCCCATCAATGTACATTATTGAGATTTTTTTCAGATTTTTAGTTCAACCCCTCTGGGAAATAGGGTGGGGACAAAAGTTTTTTGCCATTATATTGACAAAAACCCCTTAAAAAAAAGATTTTTCAAAAATAAAAATTTGTTTGTGCATCCGCGCATTAAGATACCCCAATCAAAATTTAAATAAATATATGTGTTTCCATTAAATACATATTTGTTTATATTTATCCCGCACTGTATTTTTTTGAACTCTATAATTTTCCTATATATGGGACAAAAAGTTGTACAAGTATGCCAAATATCAACTTTCTATGTTCAGCCGTTTGGCTACAATTTCTACCGTACAGACAGACACATGAGTGACATTATAAGGGTTTTTTGATGGTCATACTTACAAAACCCTAATAAAAATCACGATTAGTTTTGAACGCACGTATAACAACCTGCCGTACCTATCCGTGAGCAGTCTGAACAGCATTTTTCTTATTGACGCATTAATGTATCAGTAGTCCTTAAGGATTAAATTGCATTCTGTTAATTTATACTATTTTTAAATGATGATATTACTAAGGAACCATTGAGTTAAAATGATACTAATTTAACTTCTGAACAAATATATATTTTATCTATAAATTATTGGTACATGATAGCAATTTTAATATGATAATACTTTACAGGTAACCCATGACATCCCTGACCAAAGTTGGGCTGATGTTGAACAGCAATGGGCTGAGGAGACTCCAGCTCCAGCACCCGCTCCAGTTGCTGGTGCTGCTCCTGGTGTCTTCAGTGCATCTGAAGATTGGGCCACTCAAGTGCAGGAAGAATTCAGCGCTACAGCCGCAGCACCAGCTGCCACTACCAACTGGGCTGGCACCACATCCGATTGGAATTAAGATGTAATATGTGCTAACATGTTTCATAAATAAATTTAAAAAGTATTAATCGTTTATTTTATTACATTACACCAACATATTTATTTTTAATTATACAATGTTGAATAATAGTCACCACAGTTAATGTTCAGCGAAATTTAAGACCTTTTTCCATGTATTCTAATTCTGTATACACATGTATAATCTAAGTTTCCATAATTACTTCTGATAACAAGTTCAGTATATAATAGTGGCATTGAATTCTCAGGATACGATACCAAGAAAGTTTGAACTGGGGTTCCGTCTAAGGAATATCTAAAACTTCCAAGGCTAATTCCATTATTGTCGTTTTCATTATATAATCCCTGAAAAAGAAATACGATCAGCTAATGTTTTATAGTTATATCCAAATAGTCGTTACAACTGTTCATTTAACATCGTTGTTAATAATGGTAAGAGCAGTAGTGTCAACCTACAGCAACGGTGGTTAATAGGCAGGCTTCAGGACATTTTTGTATGCATTAATCTTGGTAGTTTACAGATAACACCATTAAATATAAATCTGCAGACCGTGTAACATAACTTAAAGAAACAGTGATGTAGGGAGAGGTCCGCTAGACTAGCCCGACCATAACAATAAAAAAAAAGATGTAGGTAAATCTTCAAAAATACATCACATTATGTTGTGTGCAAATTTTTGTTCAAGGCTTGGTTTACTAGTTAAGAGTTTTTTCAACTTCTGTTTCCGGTTTTGGATCTTCATAAAAAAAACAATAGGCTTCTTCCCAGTTAATAAGAGAAAATTTTAGTACCGAAACGAACTCTAATGCCTGGGCTACACCTGCATCTATCGTCGCTAAACTTCGGTTTAACGTGACATAAACGCTAATGTGGACAGCTACTATCGGTTTGCGTTCACAATATTAGCAGTGCGCGCCACTAGACACATGACGATAACAGAAGTGGCGGTTTTAGAGCGCACATCAAAGGAACTAGCGCAGAGCGTAGTATGTTCTGTTGGCGCGTATTGTTGTTTATCCGGCATCATTTGAGGTTATGTTATACATATTTCTTTACAACTTATTTGTGTCAAATCAGAAAAGACTATGTTTGAATTTGTAAAATTAAATGTAAAAAATAATTTTAGGTTGCAGTTATGATGGATATACACCATAATTTTATTTAATTTACAGCAAAATAAATACGCTTGTACCTTGTAAACGTAAATAAAGTGTAGCGGCGAAAACGCAGGTATGGCCACAAGTTGCGCTTTAGCACGATATCGATAGATGCAGTTTAGCACGCATTTATATAGCGTGCAATTATCGGCGAAGCTTATAACGCAAGTGTGGCCCAGGCATAAGTTAAACCGTTTTTGAGTTATCGTGTATACACACACACTTTAAAAGTTACTCTGCAGATTATTTTTTAACGGACGGCACTTCGAAAATAGGTCATCACTAGAGCTCTGCAAACCCGCGGATATCCGCCATTTTTCTGCTGATGCGGATAAATTATCATTTAAATCGGATGCGGATTATATATCATATCCGCGCGAACATAACATTTTCGGTTGGACGGAATTTTTGGTTCCTACGGAAGACGCGTTTAGAACCTCAAAAATATATCGCTAGCACAAATGGCAGCGATACATTGTGTTTATGGCAAGAGTGAAATAATGATACGATACGGCACTTTTTACTTTTTTTACGCTTACTTAAATAGTTAATAGTAAAGTTTATATAACAGTCGTAAATACAACAATTTCTTTGGATTTATTGCGTTTATTAATTTAAAAATAATTATGTAACGCTTTATTTTGCATTTTTGGAAATATTAGTAAAAATTAACCATGGTTATTTGCCACTTTTAAAAACATAGAAGCTCATATTAAATTTTAAAAATAAAAATATCTTAAAATTCTTGAAATTGTCATATAACTTTCATCTTTTAATAATAGGATAAATTTAATAATTTAGTTTTATTATTAAGAACTTATCTTTTTTAATTTGCTGATCTTATAGTACTTTCATTGTTATTTATTGGTCATAAATAGAGTCCGGCAAAAATATGCAACGGTACTTTAGTTAGGTGTTTTTCGATAAAAAGCGGCACATGTGTTATCTGTAGAAATAAAATGTAATTATATATTATATATTTGTAATTTGCCCTGCTGACAAATAGTGTAGCGTATAAAAATTTAATATTTTATCAAAAACTGACCAATGGCAAAGGAGTGACCGGAATTACCTATCTTGGATATAAGGTGCTTTCCAGATCGGTGTGAACTACCCTGAACTACTCCGAACTGTTCTACTCCAAACTACTCTGAATATTTTTGCATTTGGAACACTTTAGTTGAGTATTTAGTGGAAAGAGGCGCTGCTATCTTACGAATTAACAAATTTCAAAGGAAAACTATCTTAAACCTACAAATTATTTTAAATTTTACATATTTATGATAAGATAAATGGATTTTATTTTATATTAAAAAAATACACAGTTATAAATGCGCGATAAATCTTTAACAAGTTTGAATTGCATCATCTGTTTACCCCCACTACAAAGGAAGATCTAGAATAAAGGTAGGTACTTCAGGGAACGGGGGAAAGAAATTCTGGTGTAGTTGAGAGTGTGAAGTTCTTTTATTTGGAACAACTAGCGAACTGTTCGGAGCAACTCCGAGCTACTCTTTACAGCAACCTGGAAAGCGCCTAATACCCCAAAATAATGAGGTGTCGTTATTAAGATAAGAATTCATTGCGGTACAAGTGTTTTATTCTTTTGTTTTTGTTGGTTTTTTGTTAAAATAAAGTTTAAAATAACACGCCTATGGCAAAAGTACCGTTGCATATTTTTACCGGTCTCTAGTCCTAAATGTGATATATTAATCTGTTTAATTATTTCTAAATATCGCTGCTCTAAAATTTAAGTGAAATATCTTAAAAAACGTAAGTTTTTGAGATATTACTGTTTAAAATTTTACATTTTATATAAACTTGGTTTAAGAGTCGAATAATTGTAATTTCCATCTTTATTTTTTAATCTTTATAATCTCAGTACGACATTAGATAGAAAACATATTTCTGGACCAAGTAATATTAATGTGATAATATTTTAAAGTATTTAGACCCGGTCTTTCCACCTTCAGATAAAGTTCCAGGTAACTATCTGACAGATAAGGTTATTTGTAACTTCATCTGCTGAATAAATGTCAATACCAGTCAGTGAATCCAATACGTCAGTCTCATTATACGTTAGATAACTATCCGATAGATACATTTGTATAGAAAAAAGGGATGACATTTACTCAGCAGATGAAGTTAAAAACATCCTTATCTGTCAGATAGTTACCTGGGACTTTATCTGAAGGTGGAAAAACTGGGCCTTAGTAGTGTTTTAAAACAGCGATATGCCAAATAAGGCGAAACATGTTAGATATTTCCAAACAGACAGCAAATCCTGTGCGGAACGGATACAGAAAAACGTATCCACACAAGGCTCTAGTCATCACTTGTAATTTAGTAGTAAAAATCTTTTTTGTCATTACTTGTATTTTAGAAGTGAGGACCTTTTTTTCAAGACATCAGTCACTTTATACGATATGTTTGGGGGGGGGGGGGGGTAATTATATAATCCAGCCCAGGGCTGGAAAAATGCTAGTTACGGCACCAACGAATTCGCGCCGGCCCTGTTGCATACTTTGAAATATTTTTGTTCTACTCTTACAGTGAGTGGTGAATGTAAACCTAACTGAATCACCCATAATAAACTGGTTTCGTTCCCTGACATAGTTTTCCCAGCTGTTATGCGCATAAAAACAAAAAATATCTACATTCCAATGGAAATTTTCACGAACCGGAACGCCACGCCAAAATTATTGTGTGATTAAACGATTCAATAAAATTTTCAATAATTTCAGGAACTGGAAAATATTTTCCATAATTTCATGAACTAGAACACTGTACCGGTTTATTCTGGTGCATTGGAGCCCTGATGCCAATCCAAGATTGGAACTTAAGTAATTCAGATCAAAAAAATTTAACAATAAGACACTCAAATTTCTAAAAACTTGATAGGTTTCCATCGCCTAGGTGGCGCACAGGGCAGAGAACATTAAATTGTGTTTTAGACCTTCGGCACGACCTAAAAGTCATATGGTTTTCCGTGACGCTTCGAACCATCCTATTATAAGTATTTTAACCATCATTTTGAAGACTTAATCAACCCCTGAGCTTTCAAAAGTTAAGAATACCTGACAGGTTCCTAAAGCCGTTATGGCGCGTATTGGCAAATAAGTTAAATTCTCCGGACACAGATATTAAAATCACGCAATTATATCGCTTTATAAACAGGTACTCATTTTAAGTATTAAATATGTATTTGACGTTGTCGACTCCAGAATTGACTGCATAATATCAGAAGGAGAAAATTTCAGTGGCGGGATTAGAAAACCTAATATTAGGAGCAGAGCGGTGCCAAATACTTAATAAAAGTATTTCAAATACTGATCGTAGTAATAGAGTACAGTAATACCCCGTTACTCGACTGCCTCTTAGCTGGACGTATTCGTCACTCGACTTAAATGTCGAGAGTTAAGTGGGAAACAGAATGCACCGAGTTCTACGACGCGTTGACGCCGTACGTACGGCGCTATCTGTCAGGAGAAAGTTAAACCCAAGCTGTCGTACGCAAGTGCACAGAATGAACAACGTCCTCCGGCGTTCGACCGCCGTTGATACTGAATGTTCGTCAACTTCCAACTTTTGACGCCGTTGAACGTTGACGCAGAACACCTAACCTCAGTTTTTACTGAATGGTAAAGTGTTTGTATGTATAAATAACTTGCATACAACATAAATAACATCACACACAAGTCTTCATCATCCATTATACTTTTAATAAAAGAAAGCGCACGTATAAACACAGATATAGGTTGTCAAGTGACACTTGACGGCGTTAAAAATTATTGCATTCTGTGCAGGCGAAAATCTCAACGGCGTTGACGCAACGCTGTCGCAAATGACGCCGCGCTGACGGCCTAGCGCGCTGTGCATTCTGTTCCAGGCTTTAAGTGGGAAACAGAATGCACCGAGTTCTACAACGCGTTAACGGCGTACGTACGGCGATATCTGTCAGAAGAAAGTTAAAACCAAGCTGTCGTACGCAAGTGCACAGAATGAACAACGTCCTCCGGCGTTCGAACGCCCTTGATACTGAATGTTCGTCAACTTCCAACTTTTGACGCCATTGAACGTTGACGCTGAACACCTAACCTCAGTTTTTACTGAATGGTAAAGTGTTTGTATGTATAAATAACTTGCATACAACATAAATAACATCACACACAAGTCTTCATCATCCATTATACTTTTAATAAAAGAAAGCGCACGTATAAACACAGATATAGGTTGTCAAGTGACACTTGACGGCGTTAAAAATGATTGCATTGTGTGCAGGCGAAAATTCTCAACGGCGCTACGCAACGCTGTCGCAAATGACGCCGCGCTGACGCCGTAGCGCGCTGTGCATTCTGTTCCAGGCTTGTGAGAGTCGACGGAGCATCGCTATCCGACGCGTGATCGAGTATCGATCACGTGATACATATTTTGGTAAACAAAGCAAAATGAACGCATGGCCAGCAGTTCGCGCGATATCTTGTCGACAACAACTCAGATTTAGTGCTGCTAAGAACTTTTTGTTTTTTGCTAAAATAAATGATTTATATTTATGGGTCCAAAGGATAGAAATGCAAGCATAGCTAAAAGGAAAACATATACATATATGTATTTCTGTATATGTATATATGTACATGTACATATGATTCCCTTTATTTCTTATGGAGAAATTCGACTCGCCACTCGACTTAATCGCTACTGGACGCATTTTCAGAACGAATTAACGTCGAGTGGCGGGGTATTACTGTACCTATGTGAAATAAGAAATACTATTAGTCATAATTGCTTTCTTTTTACCGACCGCAAACATATATAAGGGAGGTATTGTGATCATACCGATTTTGACATTTCGAGATTTCGATGGATCTCCACGAATTGAGCTCCCTAGATAACGTTTTGATTATTTTTAGCATGATGTCTGTCGGTCCGTGTACACGTGCAGAGCGAATTAGGCTAAAAGGATTTTTATGAAACTTCATATTTAAGCTTTTGACATCAATGGCAAGAGTTGATCAATTTATGGTAAAAATCGGTTATGACTAGAAATAGGAGTTTACTCGTGTCGGTTTTAAGATTTTTGCGAATATTTCACAACAGAGAAATAGTTGGAAAACATTTATTTAACAAAAGTTGCTGTAAAAGCAATAACTAACAACTTTTATTTGAGACATTTTTTTGATAAAGCATCCTAAATTAAACAAGTACTTTGTGATAGCGGTCGGTCCTGTGATGGCCACAGCTGATTTTTTAACCACCGAACAGGACTAAATATCCCAATTACACTGTGGCTCACAAGCATGCATGCCCTGACTAGGATTCACACCCGGGAAACTTTTGGTTCGTGAAGCAGGAGCGCTACCTCTACGCTACCAAGGCCGACCAATATTTGAAATAATAAGCAAATATTTGAAATACTAGGAATTATTTGAAATACAAACTGGGGAAATATTTGAAATACTAGAGAAATATTTGAGATATTAGAAAATATTTGAAATACTAGGAAATATTTGAAATACTAGGAAATATTTGAAATAGTAGGGAAATATTTGAAATAAAAGTGAAATATTTGAAATAATAGGGAAATATTTGAAATACTTGAAAAATATTAGGAAATAGCTGATCACATTGACGTACATAAGCAGGCCCGAAAAGAGGGGGTAGTTGGGTAAAATTCCCGGGGCCCTCGGGTGTTTAGGGCCCCGGAGTTATGAGCAGAGCCCGAGGAACGGCCTAGCATCGGGGTAAATGCCAGGGCCGCGTGGCCGTTACTCACTTGTATTTTGAAAGTGAGGACATTTTTTTTGCTCATCGCTTTGTATTTTTGGAAGTGAGCACCTTTTCTTTACTCATCACTTGTATTTTTGGAAGTGAGGACTTTTTTTTTATTCATCACTTGTATTTTTGGAAGTTAGGACCTTTTTTTTAGGTTATCTGTTGTATTTTCACCTCAACTGTATTATAATAAAAATTCCCGGATATAGAATTGATCATTACCCGGGGCCCGCAAAGAAAGTTTCTCCCCGGGGCCCCAGAAGTCCTCTCGGCAGCCCTGTATATAAGGGTTTTAAACAATTTTTGTGGATACCAAAAAAATAAAATCATGTATTTCAAATACATTTTTACTCATTTTAGTACACGGTATACCTTGAAACTTACAAGAAATAAATAAATATAACGGAAATAAACAAACAACATCGCACAATACGCGTAGTTAAAAACAAATCAAAGTGTAACACACTTTGATTTAACTAATTGTTGATAACATAATGAACGAAATTTGATTTCTGCACATGGGAGCCGGTAACATCCACCTGTGTTTTTCTTATGTTAAACGAAGTCTAGGGAAATATTTCAAATAGTAAGAAAATATTTTAAATACTACGGAAATATTTAAAATATTATGAAAATTTCAAATATTTATTAAAGAATTATTTGAAAGGGTAGGGAAATATTTCAAATAATAAGGAAATATTTGAAATACTAAGGAAATATTTAAAATATTAGGAAAATTTGAAATATTTACTAAAGAACTATTTGAAATACTAGGAAAATATTTGAAATACTTCTAAAGTGTTTCAAATACTGACATTTTGAGACAACTAATATCAAATACAAATTCCGTCCAAAGTGTTCGTACAAAGTATTTGGAAATCCAAATACAAAGAGCATTTTTTTGAAGTATTTTAAATACAATATTTCAAATACCAGGAAGTAATTGAAATATTTTTTCAAATACTTTATTTCAAATATTTCCAGCTCTGATTAGGAGTTATTAATAGTCATTACCATTAGTTCGAAGTCCTGTGGAGTACTGTGTATGTCTTCAATAGTTAATAAACTTAACGGACAATGTTCTAACGTAACAGCTGATATATAAATTTTATTAGCTAGTTTTATTCTTATTCTTCCTTTTGTCCCTTTGAAAGCAAAACATTTACCAGGGTGTACATCGGGCTGCAAAATTTGCCTCGGATTGGATGGAGTTCGAAACGTAAAATATCCCAATATAACATATCTTGCCTCCGATAAATATGGTTCAGTACCAGGAGTAGATATAACTGAACCACCAGCCGATTCTAGAGCATAATCTGGAATAAAGAACATTTTAATTGGTTGATTTTAAATTTTAAATAAAAATCACCTCGTAAACCAAGTTTATCTGCATCGTGTAAGTCTAAAGCCTCTTTTATTAAATTTTTCATCTTTCTATCATTCATAATTTCTGTAGGGTTTTTTAAAAAATGTCTAAGTTCATTTTGTAGCATCGTAGTCTTTTCTTCGATAAGTAATTGTTTTTCATATAAAAATGAAGCAGCTTCTTGAATTTGTCGAAGTTCTTTTAAAATTTCATTATACATATCTGGGCTAAGTGCTTGTAAATATGTGTTTGTTGGATTTTGTAATTCGAAATTATTAACTGATTTTGACCCTGATAATTCTTTCCATACTCTTGGTATGCTATTATATATAGCAATGTCTACAAAAATCCATATTAATTATCAAAAATTATTTATATTTATTCTATTTATACCACATGTTAACGGAAGAATAACTAAAACTGCGCAGATTATATAAAATAAAATGGACTTCAAATGTTTTTTAAAATATTCCAACCAATTTTTTGAATTAGCTAAAACAGAAAAAATAAAATTTTGCAAAAAAAAAGAAGCATAATTATAATTAGACTCAGAGAAATAATACATTTACAAATGATTTTCAAATATCTACACGAATGACAAAAAATGCTTAATTTTCATATATTTTATGCTAAATTATTCCTAATATATATATATTTTTTTAAATCATTTAATGAAAACAGTGGCCTGATTGTTATTTAATTATTGAACTTGGGGTTTTACAATGCACACGTATGGGGCTTCGGCAAGTTACATAAAGTAAATGCTATGGCGAGACTAGGAATGACGACGGGTATCCGGATGCCCACTACCCGATCCGTAAAGGTTGTACCCGGTTCCGAATTTGTATACCCGCTACCCGTTACCTACCCATTACCCGTTAAAGAACGGGTAATTAACGGGTATTGGGTATTTAGCGGGTATCGGGTAATTAACGGATATTTGATTACTAACGGGTAACGTATAATTAGCGGGTAATTGTGTGAGGTATTTTGAGTATTTATTTATCTGAAAGTATTTTGTTCTCGGTTACAGTAGCAGGAATTGAGTATGCATATTCCATAATGCACCAGTGCTTATTTTTAGGGTTTTGTAATAGGTATGACTCATATGTCTGTTTGTCTGTACGGTAGAAATTGTAGCCAAACGGCTTAAGATAAAAAGTTGAAATTTGGTATGCTTTTATAACTCTGATCCACATTTAGCAAAAATACTAAAAGTTCAAAAACCACATCACGAAATAAATATGAACAAATATGTGTTTAATGCAAAAATAAATATTTTTTTTATGAGATTTTCGGTACGTATATGCCAAAAAACTTTTGTCCCCCGACCTATCTCCCAGAGGGGTTCAACAACACAAAGACCAAGAACATGGGTTTGTGTCGTTGAAAAAAAAATTATTGTGTGGTATCAAAAGAAAGCTCTTAAGACGTAGATTTAGGAGCGAAAAGTTGTTTTTTAAAATTTGTTTTTTTTTTTTTTGACCAAAATGAACAAACTTGATTTTGGCCAAAAATTTGAAAAAATTATAAGTAATGTACAATGATCTGAGCCGGAAACGTACGAGAGAAATTAATTACTTTTTTTAATTAATGGCTAAATTATGGCTTATTATTTAAATTTAGTTTAAAAAAATTAAATGGAAGCTCTTAGTATTCAAATAACGAATAAAAATGATCAAAAAATGTTTATCAAAAAATTATGTTTAGAAATCCATCATTCTATTGGCTTCTTACACTTATTAAATACCTTCAAAACCTTGAAATATGTGAAAATTCACAATTCACATCAATTTTGCTATACTTACTTTTCATTTTTATATATTAACGTGTAGCGAGTAATTAACGGGTAACAGTGATTATCGGATAGCGGGTAATTATTGGGTAACGGGTTATTAACGGGTAACGGGTATTGGGTTATTAACGGGTAGTGGGTAATTAACGGGTAGTGGGTAATATCCGGGTAATTGTTGCGGATACCTGGTTCCATAAATTTCTAGTTCTCGTCATTCCTAGGTGAGACAGAACCGCGTTGTAAGTCGAGGACTAAAACTCTGTAAAAACCGATCATATTATCCTTATGCGAATAACGTATAAACAGGTCCTCATTTTTAGAGCTTCGTAGGCTTGGCTGCTTTATACATTAGGCACTTTAGGTACAGTGCGTAGCAGTGGCGCACCTAGAGGGGGGGACTTGTATTACAAGTGAGGGCCTTTTTTTTTAGATCATCACTTATATATCAGAGGCGAGGAGCTTTTTTATTTTTAGATCATCACTGGAAATTTAAAAATGAGAACATTATTCATAATTTAAATATTTTTTTTTCACCCCCTCCCAAACAAATTCCTGGCGTTTAGGGCCTACGAAACTAACACAGGAATTTACAGGAAAATTTTACAGGAATAGGAAAAAAAACAATATTTAAAAATAAAGATATTTTATTTTTCGATGGATATAAATATTGTCGATTGAGAGAAGAGGGTACAAAAGGGCTATTATTATTATATGGCTAAAAATATTGTATGAAATATTTAGAATTCTGTTGAACTTTTTTATGAATTAAATTTGAATATTTTAGGTTTAGTATTTCGTACGTATTTTAGAGGTTTGGGCATAGGCGAATCTAACGAATGTTGAACCTAACGGTTGACGGACCTAACGGGCGTGGGACCTAACGGGTGTTGAACCTTGTACACGCAAGGGTCTCCGAGATCAGAGGGGCCTCCGTATGCATTTCTAACTTCGGCCCGTCCTAACTTGAAATTTTAGAATTTCTAACAGCCTGTCCTCAGTTGAATTTCTAATAGGGGCGTATAAACTTTTACCGCCAAGGGCCCCCTAAATCCGACTCTTTTCGTTTTCCTTTTGGGTCAAATTTTTTTAACTATAAGAATCACTGAGAACCTACATAAATAATTTGAATATTTTCCCCCCAAATCAGTCAGGCTTTAGATCGGGTTTTAGTTGTCAAGCAGGGCTTTCTCATATTGTAGATGATATTTTACGTGCAAATGATAGTAACTTAGTTACTATTCTTGTATTACTTGACTACTCAAAAGCTTTTGACAATATTAACCACAAGATTTTATTAGCTATTCTGCATTACATTGGCTTCTCCGAAGACACAATTTTATTCTTTAAAGATTACCTAATAAATCGGAAACAGAAAGTTTTTATTGAAAACAAACGGCCCAATTCTGTAAGCAATTTACTACAAAAAAGTTACAATAAAAGTTGCTAAATACAAGGTCAGTAACTTTTTTAGCAACTTTCACGAAATCCGTATTCTGTAAGAAAAAAGTTACTATGAAATTAGTAACTACCCAGCAAACATTGAACTAACGGCCGAACGCCGGCAAACTGCTTTTACGCTGGTACATTGCTGGCACCAGAAGTAAGTGCAACGCCAGTATTAATAATGTACTTCACATTTGTATTTCGCACTCTGCCTATACGAAGTACTTTACCAGCATTTTATAAGCATTCCTTATTTGTATTAATCCAAGGTTATTTCTAGCGGGCCAGTGCTTATGTTTATAACTTTTTTTTAATGTAATAATTTGAAAAGTCTGACCGTTCTTAGTCATAAAACACCCTAATGGCGTGGCCTTCGAGGGTCGGTACAAGTGATATTCTGTTAGTATAAGTTCGGACGTGTTGGTGAATAGTTTTTAAAGATGTGTATTTGAATAGTTATTGATTGTGACCATTATACAGTTTTTTATTGTGATTTGTGTGTGTTTTGTTAGATTTAAGGACGTAGTTTACACAAACTATTTCATATTAAATTGTTTAATTTTTAGTTTAGTTCAATCATAGTTTTTTCATGTAATAAAATTTTCAATTATTAATAAATCTGATACAAGATTATAAATATGTCATTTAAAAAATATAATTTGTCATATTTCATTTTGAATAGTGACATCTTAAATATTTTGTAAATATAATACTAACCTAAAATAATACAAACTTAATCCAAAACTGTAAAGCTTTTTTTACAATATAACCAAGTTTCTAAAAGTCAGTAATACACTATAAAAATCACCAAAATAACCAGATCTAGTTTGTTCTTACAAAAGTGAACAGCTTATAGCATTAATGCTTATAAAATTTGTTTATTGAATTTATTTTAACAAGTATGATTTCTTTAGGTTGGCACTCTTCAAGTCAGGGGGAAAAGATGTGGTAGATAATACAAGACGAATATTGGCGAAAATTATTAGTCACCCCTTATCTTTAGGATGAAATTGGTTTGACCGAAATGGCAGAAAACCATTTTCTTAAAATTCTTCATTAAATTAATAAATTAAAGAAACTAATTCCTGTTATTCCTGAAATTATATTTATTTAATATTTATAAATAAATCAATAAATTATAACTGTTAATTCAATTTACAATCGGCTAGTTTTACCATCGTTGAATAAATTTATTTAACAACTTAAGTTAACAATATCGCATCATTCTATTGACAGCAATGTTAATTTCTTCATTAATAGTTTAAAACCGATGCGATATTGTCAACTTTACTTGTTAAATAAATTTATTCAACGATGGTGAAAATGGCCAAATGAGTATTTATTTTGCACCTAACCATTAATTTATTTTAATACTGGGTAAGTACACATATATTACATTTGAAACACTAGAGAGTGGGTATAATATAAGCACTAGTCTGTCAGAAATAAATCTTGCAACTAATGCGATTATTTTGCACTTTACCGTTGCTGGGCCAGCTAACGGCCACGGGGACACCGGGGTACTGGCCCAGTGCAAAATGCCAGCACTGGACCAATGCGAAATGCCAGCACTGGCCCAGTGCGAAATGCCAGCACTGGCCCATTACTTTCAATGCACTTTACCGTTGCTGGGCCAGCAACTGATACATCAATGGACCAGCTAAGGGCCACGGGACACCGGGGTACTGGCCCAGTACGAAATGCCAGCACTGGCCCATTACTTTCAATGCCGGCGAGTATGTGCTTTACCAGTACTGGTCCGGATAAAAATGTTTGCTGGGTAGTTGCTAAAAAAGTTATTATGGATAACAACTGACAGAATGCAGTTGCTACACTTAGTAACTTCAAAATAACTTGTTAAAATCGTGAAAAATCGCAATTTTTCTGTTTAATAATGAATTATTTCAAGCATTTTACAATGAAGGGCACATAGAGACTATAATTATAGAAGTATTTTGATTTTATTTTCTGTATAGCACAAAATTCTTCGAGTTCTTTATTTAAATTTCTATATATATATATTTTTTTTTGTTTATTTACATTTGTTTTATAATAGTATAACAGTACAATATTTTTTAAATGTATTAACTACGACTGTCAATAGAAGCCGCGCACACAAGGGGGTGGTCGACGAGTTCAGACCCCCTCCCCCAAGGATTTGAAAAATCAAATCTTATTTAATAAAAACTAAGCGATTGCAAATAAGATTCACATTTTTTATTATTAAAAATTAAATTATAATCAAAATTAAATTAATATATAAACCCAGTCCTCTCCATAAAAACACAACAATACATTTGTATTATATTACAGATATTTTTTTTGAAATGGACCCTTCCCAGATCAATGTTTTAAGTGCGCGCCTGTTCAATGGCTATCCGAACTTCTTTAACTGTATTTCACGCAATTCATTTAAATTTGGACCATAACTTGCACCACCACATAGAAAACAGTAACCACATAGCACATCACCACAGCACCACCACTCGTTCCTGTCAATTATTTTTTAAACACTCGTATCACCGACCATGACCGGGTTATTTGCCAGGATATTCAACAGAATTTCCATCTGTTTGCAATTCTTTTTCTGATTTTGTTTATAAAACATTTTTCGTTTAACCTCAGAAACTCACAACATAGCTGTCAAACTCAATTAAAAACGAATACCTCGCCTGCGCAGAACGAAATCTGCTTCTAGCTTCACGGTTCTTTGTAGCAACGTTACTAAATATAACTTGTTATAAGAACGTTGCTTGTGCTTATGCTTGGAGAATACCAATTGTTTGGCGATTGATAAGAAAGTTACTATAAAAGTTATTTCGTAGCAATGTTACCCAGTAGCAACTAACCTAGTAACTTTTTACAGAATCGGGCCGAAAGAATCTTCAGAAGGGTCAATTTACTCAGGGGTGCCACAAGGATCTATCTTAGGACCCTTGTTATACATGATTTACACTGTCAATTTTCACCGTCACATTCTTTTTAGCAAAAATCACTTTTACGCCGATGATACGTAATTGTATCTTTCCTTTAACATTAAAAATCATAAGACTGCAATTGACAGCATTAACAATGATTTGGAAACTTTAAATCAAGTAGCTAGGGAACACTGCCTAAATTTTAATCCGGAAAAATCAAATGTTATAATATTCGGAAAAACTTGTGATATAAACTTTCTTAAAAATTCTGAGATCAAAATTAATAACTGTGTCATTACGTATTCAGACTATGCAAAAAAATTAGGTGTTCTCTTAGACAATAAATTACGATTCCAACAACATATTTCTAAACAATTACAATTTGCCTACAGTAAATTAAAAGTACTGTACGGTAGCAAAGATTGTCTAAATATTGCATTAAAATAAAACAGCTCTGTGACTCGCTAATACTGAGTAAATTTAATTACTGTTATGTTCTCTACGGTCCCTGCTTAGACAGTCTGACAGTCAAAAAAATTCAAAAAGTTCAAAACTCCTGCCTGAGATTAATTTATAATGACAGTAGAAGAGCACATATCTCGCCATATCTAGTAAGGGCAAAGTGGCTCGATATGTCACAAAGACGTTTTTTGCATGCAGCAGTCTTTTATCATAAAATAATCATGTCAAAAGTTCCGCCCTATTTATGTCACAAAATTCGATTTCGTACATAGGTCCCATACGATTGTGTTACACAGGCAACACACAAAACACAACTATGTGGGGAATAGCCTACGCTCTGAATATGCTCAATACGAAAGTGGTGGTTCAGAGCATCGAGCATGGTACTCTAAGAAGAAGAAACATTACTTGCACCCGGGCCCCTTTATGGAGATGACCGGCTCTAATGATCTGATTTGCATAGCACTAGAAAGTAAACATATATTATATTATATTATAGATTAAACCCGTGTCTCTGTATTCTATAGGTAACGATCTTACCATGGAGCGACGGCTACTCTTTTTAAAGGATTTTGGCATTGATGTCATATAATATAGACAAAGCATGTTCTATGCCTCAGCACTGTTTGTTATGAATCCAAGACCCCTGCGGAGACGGAAGGGGGATTTGCCCCGTCGAGTACAGCAGGTGGTCTAATTTACATTTATTTTGTCAAGCTACCGCTAGGAGAGGTTATTGTTAGGTTTGATTCAAACAGAGATGAGTACACCAATAAAAGTGTGCAGAAACCATTTTTCGTCTGGACGGGTCTAATTTACTTATAATAGAGGTGTTAGATTTGTTTCTCATAGTCATTCATAGCCGTAGAAGTCTTCTATGTGTTAGGAGCTTTCAATGTGTTTATATAAAATATCTGTTTTATTAGAAAACATCTTTTAATCTAAAATCGTATTTTTTAATACGAATTATTTTATAGTGGAAGACCTAAGTAGAAAAATTTGTAATTTTGTTTTTGTATTTATATTTTTTCATTTATATTTTAATATATAGCTTTTAAATCGTTCCCTAACTAATTCAATAAAAATTATTATTTAATTTAATAATACTTTGTCCCATTTAGTATAAAAATATTTTATTTGTCTCCGTGACTGGCGTTATCTTGTTTGCGCAGTTTTGTAACGTTCGTATACTCTTCTCTGTTTGAATCATGTCTACCTTTGTTCATACAACTATTTCTAACGGTTTATTATCGTTAGATGCAAGCGCAGAGATATTTTAACGCACTCCTACAAGCCGTGCGCTTACGTCTGACGATAATAAACCGTTAGAACGGCTCTACGAACAGACCTTTTATAACAGATCAATTAGTCAGAAATTTTTTAAATTATCATAGACAGGGGCGCATATATTTTTTTTAGGGGCGGTCCGTAAAAGTGCTGGTTAAACACCTATTTGTTTGGTGAAAAGCAAAAAGTATAAAGGGTACCATCAATTTTTAATCACTTACCTACAGATTTTGATAAATGCAGTAGAAATTCCTTAAATGATAGATACTGATGTTGTGATGATTCATAAAAATAAATTTCGTATGTGAACTTTTTTATTTATTATGGTATAATTACAAACATTCGCCTTGAATCTTAGAGGCGATCCGGACCCACTGGACCAGCACTGTGTGCGCCCTTGATCATATAATAAATTATATAATACAGGCTATTCCAAACGTTTAGGCGGAACTAAATGTGAATTCCGTTCTTTTAGGTTGTTACGAGAAGGGACCTTGCTTGGGTTATTTATTTTTTCACGTTGGCATATGAAAATTAAAAATTCCAACAGTAAAACCATGGAAACGAATGACATATGTCGAAAATAAAATACTTTTTTATATAATTTAATGATAAAAAAATAAATAAATAGGAAAATTGTATTAAGAATAACATAAAAAAATCAAAATATAAAGAAAATGACATTTTAAAATGATATTAACCGTAACCAAAAAATGTTTATTGTAAGTATAATATATGAAGTTTAAACAAACCAGTCAAAAAGAGCGATTTAAACCAGGGGTCCCCAAAGTGGTCGATATCGACCCCCGGGGGTCGATATGACATTGCCAGGGGTCGATTGGGGGTCGATGGAAAAAAGTTAAATGGTTGAGGCTGGTTTTAGCCATGTTAATTCCATCCTGACAAAACAGAGAAACAAGTTAGATGTAAAATTCCATGGCGATTTAAGGCTGAACTTAACTAATTTTGAACCCGACATTGCTAATCTTGGAAAGAGTCACCAACAACACCCATCACATTGACAAAGACAGTCAATTTTATTTAATAATAATATTATTATAATTGATAAATGTAATACAAATCACATAAGCGTATTTTTTGCTTGTCCTATTATAATAATGTAATTCTAAAATAGAGGGGGTCGATAAGAAGTCGAGAAACTCTTAAGAAAAATTTGGGAAAATATAGTTCCGCCTAATCGTTTGGAATAGCCTATATCTGTCCGTTTTAAATTGAGAAAGTATCTGAGGCATAATATTTTTGTCTTTAAATGTAAGAATGTAATATAAAAAAACTACAAATTATATGAAAAATATACTAACGAATTCAGGTTAATTTAATACTCCCTCCGTTTCAAAATAAGTGTCCGATTTTAGTTTTTTCAATGGATTATTGAAATAATGAAATCAAATTTATTAGTAGTTATTTATTTAAATTAGTCTTCGATTTGGGTTTCTTTAACGCCTTTCAATCATTTTAACAAAGAGTCTTCGTCCAGTATTGATAAACTCATTGCGGCCGTGCATAAAACATGGGATGAAATAACCGCGGAAAAACTAGACAATTGTTTCATTACACTGCAGAAGTGTATGGAATTGACCATGTTTCATAGAAGAGGCAACGATTACGAGCTTCCTCACATTTAGTTTAGTTGTGAAAATATACGTTATATATTTTGCATATTTTTTTATGAAATTGGACACTTATTTTGGAACAGAGGAAGTATTATTTATGAAATTTATTTTATTCCTACTAAAATTTGCAGTTTACAGTATTGAAAAAATATATTTTACTTGCAGTTCTTGTCGGCAAAACATTGAAGTAAGCAACACGCACTACTAAATGGGGCAAACTCCCGTCACCCCATCTACGGAGGTGTTGGCTTCATAACAAGTTGCCCGCGTTCAGTCTCTATGTTATATAACCTCACTGGTTTATGGTAACGTTCGACATTCCTAACCTAATCTACTCTATAATGACATTTTGACAAAACAGGCATAAAAAAGTCATATTTTCAGATTTTGATAATTAACTGTAACATATTATGTTTAAACTTACTGTTTGTAGTTAATTGTTCATTTCCGTTTAAATCATATTCTTCTTCATCTTGTGGAATTAAACCGGGTAAACTAATCCTTTTATTAATATTTCGTTTTACTCTCAACGAACAATCTACAGTAACATACAAAATTTATATAAAACCATATTTATATTGTTTCTTATAATTTATCTTACTATTTTTGCAAAGTTCCTTTGAAATGTTTTGAAATGAATAAACCATTCTTGTAATTTGCTTTGTAATGAAATATATTATTATTCTTAAATTGAATTAAATAAAAACTGCTATAAAAGTAAATATTTGTATAGTTCACTGTATTGTATATAATAATAAACAAAATTGAATAATGAAAAAATTAAAAACATTCAATAAAGCTTAAAATGGCTTAAAATATAACTGTAGATGTCATATTACATACCACAGCCATCTAAGATTTTGATTTTTCAAATTAATTAGATTAAATAAATGTGTATTGAGTATAAAATAACCTAAAATTTTTAATACGAACCATAATTTTGTTTTACCATAATATATCAATTGTAATAATTGCTTAAAAATACTTGGAATATCAAAAAGTTAGAAGTTTATTAAATTAATTTAATGTTGAACGTTCCTTAATTTGTAAATACTACCATTTCAGTTTTAACCAATCATAGAATACCAAGGTACAGTTGTAAATAAAATTTGCGCAACCATAATTTAAATTTGCTTTTGATTTACTATTTACGGATACATATAATATCATTGAATTGATACTATTGCAATTTGTAATAACGGTTATATGCATTTTTAATTGAGTTTTTTACAATAAATTAAATTTTATATTTACGTACATTGTGATGTTATTGGAGTACTTATGCATGAACATGTGCGTCTGCAAGCGGGGGCACGTGCCCCTCGTATTTGGGACACATTGGTATCCTAAATAGGTATTCCGAAATATATTGAGAAGTAACATTACCGGTGGCGGCGCTGTGCTCCAAGGCAATATAGCTGTTGTCTCTAGTACTCAGCTCTCGATATGCTAATAGCGAACACGTTAATTTAAGCACAGTACATTTTTATTTTATGAAAATGAGTAAATATTTGGGACATTTTTTAATTTTTAAGCGCTACACATGTATCGAGGTGTATAACAGAAGGTGGACATCAAATTACAATATTTAAAGTTAAATTTCAGTCAATTTATTGAAGTGTAATTTATAGTTGAGCAGGTGTTAAATACCGGGCACGTAATTTTATATGGTACATCTGAATGTCGATCATCTGAATTTACAATATATGGATTCTGTTTGCAAACAAGTGCATTATGTTCATTACCTCATGAAATAGAATTAGTTTTAGTTGGACACGAGCAACTAAAAGTTAAATATGCAACCTGCAGGTGCAAAAATATTAGTGCAGTTTTGTTTTTCTGCGACAAATGTAATGAACAAACTCGCATAGTATCAGTTACTTTTTAATTCAAAAATATTCCCATGCTTTCCTCCTGTCCATAACCAAATCTTTTCCCAATCTGGACTTAATAATAACTTTCCATCCATTTTTCTTAGGAAACGAAAAAAACTAAGAAGCCTATCTTTGTCCTGTCTTTAATGACAGCCAAAAACACTACAATTTGTTGTACTTTTATAGTTTTTCACAACTGCTATCGACATTCTAACAAAAATTCAACACTAGAACATATGTAATAAGTTCAAACAGTTCTAGAGCGCCTAGTACGATATTTCATCACTAGACTGCGAATTCGAGCGCGTCAGTTCTCAATTGGTGTCCTAAACATATTCGAGAAAGCGCAATTTGGACACTTGTCACCGGAATAAGAATACTATATTGTTCGACCCTTTTTACCGACCGCCAAATATATAAGGGAGGTATTATGAGCATACCCATTTTGACATTTCTTGCGGTTCCGAATTAATTTCATACAAAACACGCAAAAATAGATCGATCGCATCGATCGTTTCTCTATGCATCATTTTACCGCATTCATCGTTTAAATTACGCAGCATATTTCGTGTTTTTTCAAATTGAAGCTTTTTTTTATGCACTTTGGATAACTGATGCCGAAAAAAATGTAATTTGTAACACCGAAAAATTATTGATTTCTTACGGCAATAAAAAAGCCAAAAAGCAAATGACGATGAAAGATTATATACAATACAAAGTATAATTTTTTTTTGTCATCATGCAGCTTCCTTTTTACCGACCGTCAACATATATAAGGGAGGTATTGTGATCATACCGATTTTGACATTTCGAGATTTCGATGAATCTCCACGAATAGAGATCCCTACATAACGTTTTGATTATTTTTAGCATGATGTCTGTCGGTCTGTCTGTCTGTCTGTTTGTCTGTCGGTCTGAGTACACGTGCAGAGCAAATTCGGCTGAAAGGATTTTTATGAAACTTCATATTTAAGCTTTTGACATCAACGGCACGAGTTGTTCAACTTTTGATAAAAATCGAAAAAACTAGAAATAGGAGTTTACTCGTGTCGATTTTAAGATTTTTCACATCAGAGAAATATTTCGAAAAATTTATTTCACAAAAGTTGCTATAAAAGCAATAACTAACAACTTTTATTTGAGAAATTGTGGCCAAACGGCTGTACCAAGTGGTGTAGTACTAAATGAAAAAGTGCGGGTGCTCTCCCCCACTCACATAAGGAAGTTCAAAATAATCCGTGGCAGTACTGACCGCAGGAATGTTTTAATGCGATTTAGATAATGCGGGGTACTTGAACCGACTGCAAATCTGGGACAGCATAATAATAAATGTATAAAAACCTTTTTAGGGTTTATGACCAAAAAACCCTTATACCGTCATTTTGTCGTCTGTCTGTCTGTCTGTGTGTCTGTCTGTCTGTTCGGTAAAAATTGTAGCCAAACGGCTAAACTTAGAAAGTTGAAATTTGGCATGCTTATACAACTCTTTGACCCGCACATAGGAAAAATACTAAAACATCTAAAAAACATATCCCCCTAAAAATATAAACAAATATGAGCTCATCGAAAAAAAAATATTTTTTTAAATTAATAGAGTAGGGTATCAAATGAAATTCCTTAGTACGTGGATTAACGATCAAAATTTTATTTTTGCAAAATAAATTATTTTGACGCGATTTTTGCCAAAATTGTGCAAAAAAAATTTTGTCCCACACCCTGTAGCCCCAGATGGTTTAAACTAAAAATCTGAAAAAATTCTAAGTAATGTACATTAGTGTGAACCGGAATAGTACAACAGGAATTTTTGATCAGATTATGTTTTCGGAAAGTAACGCATTTTTTGTGTTTTTAACTAAAATATGTTAAATATTTAATTCAGTATGTAACATAACAGATCAGTTGCTCTAGTATCGTGGTTGGTTTTGTCGTGTGCTTAATAATGTAACTTAATTTGCAAACTAGAGTTCGAATCCTGTTAATTTTATTTTTTCTGTTTTTTTTGCATTTTTATTTTGTTTAAATTATTTTGTCAAAATTCTAGTTATATTTTGGTAAATGTTGCATTTAATTTTTAAAAGCGTAAATTTAATAACCAGTGGGAAGTGTTGAAATTATAATTTAATTCTGTTTGACGAAATCAGAGGGCGGGGCTTATGATTTAAGCAACCAATGGAAGCCATAGGCGCAATTTTCAAAATCTTAATGAATCTTGCTATATAAAAAAAATTCTGCACATATTTAGATACTTAAATAATGGTATTAGGCATTCGAATTAAAATTCATAAAAAAATATTTTGACATAACATTTGTTTTGGCATCCCAAATAATCATCATTCAGTTACTAAATACCTGCAAAACCTAGAAATGTGTGAAAATTCACACTTCACATCAATTTTTTTTGTCATCATGCAGCTTCCTTTTTTATTTTGTTACGATATTTTTTATTTAAACAAATTGATTTATACCTGAAACATGTATCATTTTTAGAATATGTATGTATGTACATATTAAACATTTAAATATGTATTAATGTGTTTTTTTCTATATTCCCGCATTCATTGTTTTTCCGCATTCATTGTTTATTTCAATAGATCCCTTCAAAAACGATAAATAGAGGTTTCACTGTATTTATGTTTACAGTTTACTTGCATCAACATCGGGAATTTCTATTCATTCGAATTCCTCTGGTGTTTTCCCGACTCTAGAACCGGGTATCTAATCTAGGAACTCGGAATCGCGTATTGGAACCGGGTATTCGAAACCGGGTATCCGAAACCGGGAATCTGATTCCAGGTATCCGAAACTGGGTATCCGAAACCGGGCATTCGGAACCGGGTATTTGGAACCGGGTAATCGGAAACGGCTAATCGGAACCGGGTATCCGGAACCGGGAATTCGGAACCAGGTATTTAGAACTGGGTAATCGGAACCGGCTAATCGGAACCGGGTATCCGCGTAACGCGAAAATTACAAACCCGGTTTTACCCGAAAACCGGAACCGGGTACCCGAAAAACCGATTTCTGTTCCCAGCACTAATCTGTAGATTAACGATGGTTTCTGCTCAACTTTTGTAAATAATTTTGTGATTACCAAATTTCAATTGGAGGACCATGCAGATTTATGCTTTTTTATTAAAAAAGAAATGTATTGTTTTATTTCAATTTAAGAAGTATTTCAAGGAAGGGTGGTTTTAGACGAATGATCCGATTTCGAGTGATATCAGCCGTTCGATTTTTAAATACTTGGAGTAAAAACTCATAGGCGCGTCCCGCCTCAAATAAAAAGTGCGGTAGCGCTGTACGTAGAAAGTTGAAATTTGATATGCTTGCACAACTCTTTGATCCACAAATAAGATGGAACGTTACGGCATTAGAGGACAAACTTTGGACTGGTTTAAATCCTATTTGAGAGGTAGAACTCAGTACACAATTGTCAATAGCAATAATACCACTCACCGCTCTAAAAATAAACCCATGGAAATGGGCGTGCCACAAGGTTCTGTTCTTGGTCCCACATTATTTATTATATATTCCAATGACCTTCCCAACTATTTTAAAAACATTCCGAATTTAACTATGACTGCTTTCGCCGATGATATGAACTTCCTGACGAAATGCAAAACTGCTCTTGACACGGAAACATCCTTTGCTTCCGTTATGACTGAAATTCATACTTGGACAAATAAAAATAAATTAACTTTGAATATAGACAAAACTACTTGCATTACCTTTAAAACATCACATAACAAAACAATATCAAGTAATTTTCTAACATACGACGGTGAAAATATAAATCTCTCCAAAGATACAAAATTACTTGGACTCTACATAGACTCAAACATAAAGTGGACTACTCATATAGATAATCTCTGCCAAAGGTTATGCTCCTGTTTATATGCATTAAAATCTCTAAAAATGCAGTGCAGCAAAAGACTCTTAAAAAATCTATATTACTCTTGTTTCCATTCGCATCTCAAATATGGCATTATTCATTGGGGTCAATCTGCTGGATGGAATAGAGTTTTCGTGTTGCAAAAATCTGCAATACGAATCCTAGATTCACTAAATTTCAGAGACTCTTGTAGAGAATCTTTCAAAAATTTGAACATATTGACAGTCCCTGCAGAATATATCCTCTCCCTTGTCATTCTGGTGTACAAAAATAGAAATTTATTCCCGTTAAGCGACAATCACTCTCACGATACAAGAAACAGAAATCTTCTTGTTCCACAGGCTCATAATACATCTGGTTACCAAAAAGGAGCATACTTTAACTGCTGTAAATACTTTAATTCACTTCCTGAGAACCTTAAAAAGGTCGAAAATATGCAAAGTTTCAAATTTCAAGTAAAACGCCACCTATTACTGTGTAGTATTTTTTATATATATATATATATATATATTTTTATTTTTTTATATTTTTATATTTTCTTGTATTTTTGTAATATTGTATAATATGATTAATGTTTTATGATTTATAAATTAAATTTCTGTATGACATGATTTTCATATATAGTGTTGCACTATTGTAGATTGTACTCTTTTGTAATGTCTGTATATGGAAAATAAAAATATAAACTAAACTAAAATAAACTATTAAGATTTGAAAAAAAAAAACACATTGCGGGAAATTTATAAACAAATATGTATTCAACAAAAAATAAATTAAAAACCTTTGAGTTGGGTATCAAATAAAACCTCTTAATGCGTGGATAAACCAACAAATTTTTATTTATGGAAATTTTTTATGAAATTTTCGTCAAAATTTTACCTAAAAACTTATGTCCCCCCACCCTATTTCCGCGAGGTATTGATAAAATTATAGATTTTTTGTTGTATCAAAAGAAAGCTCTTAAGACGTACATTAAGGAACGAAAAGTAGTTTTTAACATTGTATTATTTTAACAGGATTTTTGCCTGTACAAAATGTACAAAAAAAATCTTTTCTCTCACCCTATAACACAAGGGAGATTATTATAAAAATATGAAAAAATTCTTAGTTATGCACATTAATGTGAACCGGAATAGTACAACAAGAATTTTTGATTTGATACTTAAGTTATCGAATTTTGTGCACCGTGCAGTGGCGCAAGACTAAAAAAAAGCGATGATCTTAAAAAAAGCTCATCGCTTCTGAAATACAAGTGATGGCCAACAGGGCTGGCGCTAGGATTTGCGAGGCCATGTGCCAGGGCAGGCGCGAGGCCATGTGCCAGGGCATGTGCAAGATTGACAAGAAAAATTTATATTGACGCGGTGGTCAAAAAGGGCTGGTTCAATAATAATGGACCACGCAAAATGACAGAATGAACGAGATACATCAGTCAAAATGTAATATTCCTTACTTGGTGCCTGGTGCTTTCCGCTACCACGCTATGTTTACATATTAGATACTCCTTTAATGTTTCAAATGTATATATTTTAATGAGGGATACATTTAGTGAATGTTACACTATTTTTTATTCTGTGACATCTATCAATAACAACTTTCGGGTGTGTGATTTTTTTTCGTATTCGGTAAATCACAGCGCTACACAGCTGAAGCAAAGCACCCCACCCGTTTTCTTCTTTCTAATTTCAGCGCGCTCGAAAACTACATATACAATTTAGATGGGAGTTTGGTGTACGCGAGTACGCGCGGTTCAGAAAGTTCGCACCATGCTCGAGGCCTGTTGGGCCGCGAGGCCATGTGCCACTGCACATGCTACACATGTCTAGCGCCGGCACTGATTACCAAAAGTGAGACCTAAAAAAAAGGGTCCTCATCTCTCTACTTTTAAATCTATATCCATATATTTACCTAAAACCAAGGTGGTAAAAAAATTAAAAAAAATTGGGGAGGCTCGCCACTGCACCATTGCGCCGTAATAGGGGATAGGCATGATTTTTTAAATTTTTTATTATATTCCTTTTGTTGCATATAAACATAAAAAACAGTTTACATTTTTTTTTAATTTGATAGCTTGAAAAAAATCATAAATTTATGTAGCGCGCGAAAAACACTCCGACTGTTTACAAACTAGGCTGTGACGTCAGAGCCTACCCAGTCTACAGCCTACAGCCTACATAGTCCGTTGTGAACTTATTTGCTTGTATAACTTTTATAGGTTGTGTAAAGTAAGAGTGATTTTAATTAAAATAAAGTTATTCTACATGTTTACCGAATTAAATTTTATATTAAAATATATAAAATATAGAAGACCCAGGGCCCAGTACTTCGAAACATCGAAAATATTGTTTAGTACCGATTTGCACAAATACTTTATTTAGAAAAGGAAGAAAATCATCAATATTGGGTAAATTATCACTCTGAGCCCTAACAAAATCTTAATCTGCCATTTTAATAATAAATACGTGAAAAATTGTTTAAAAAACAAATACAAAACTCTCAAACAATACACTATACACCAGGGGTCGGGGAACATTTTTACCCATTACCCAAAGATATATTTCTTTAGACCGACGTTACCCATTGGCTTGTAAAAAAAAAAATTAAGCAAAAAAAAAGATCCTCACCTCCCATAATTTAAATGATGAGCAAAAAAAAGGTCCTCACCTTCGCAATGGCGCCCCTTAATCAAGCCCCTCAGCGTCCTTTTCCTTAGTGCGCTCAGCCCCCCCCCCCCTCTTGGCCCCCTCCTTACTGCGGCTCTGTCTATTAATATATAATTACCCCTAAGAATTTCGTTTTTACCCCTGTTCCCCGACCCCTGCTAAACACACTAGAGATGGCAATAAAAATTAATCAATTTTCGATTAAATGGTAAAAAATAATCGATTATGAAATAAAAAAAAAAAAAAAACATGTTCACTCGTCGACAAAAAAATGGGACAGTCTTAATGTTGTATTTTAAAGGCTGATATAAAATCATTTAACCGTTTTATTAGGAAAATATAAGTAATGGAAGGTAATACAATGTCTACTACATAATATTGATATTGCATATTAAGTACGTTAATTTGAATACAAAGTCTTTTTTTGTGAGATAAAATTAAAAAATTGTGGCTGGAAAACGAGCTGCGCCATTATATAAAGATGACAGTAGTATTAGAATATCGCTGGTGTTTTGTATGTAACCAAAAACTCTATTAATTACACTATAAAGCGTCATCAGCGAACAGCATCCACGAGCCACAAGATATTTGGCAATTTCATCACGAACTGTCCAAAGACGACTGAGGAAACAAGGGCTTGTATCCAGAAGACTTGTAACTTGCCTGGCTTTTCTCGCAAATTATCTAGTTGGAAGACTGAATTTCGCTCGTGAGCATTTGAACTGACTGGATGCAAACTATAGCAGTATATTGGGCAGAAATGAGTAGCGGGTCAGTTTAATTATCCAGATGGGCGAGAACGAGTGTTCTGAAGGCCTAGTAATCTAGGGACTTTATTGAAAAGAAGAGAAACCAGTGTTTCAACAATACAACTAAGTAATTTCTTAAAAATAAAATAAAATTATCGATTAATAATATATTAATCGATTAATTGAAACAAAATAATCGATAATTTCATCGACATTCGATTAATCGTTGCCATTTCTAATGCACACGTAAAGGCTTGAGGAGTAGGTAGTCTGGGCCGTGTAGGTTCTGACGTCATGCTCAGTCGTATTTACTCGGCAACCTTCGCACTGTGGTCGGCTTTATTTCAAATTTATAATATTGTAATAAAAAAAATTCGCTGAAATATTAACTAAAATGTGATTTTTTTTTTGTTAGGTGACATAACTAATATTAACATATCAAAAAAATGTACTATTAAGAAAATATAAATTTTATGCGCCTCCCCTATTACAATATTTATCGGACTGACTGGAGAACTAGACAGTTATAGTTGGGTCATGATGCGACCGCATCTCAAGTACGCTTGTAACTCTAAAAACACGTGGATTATTCTTTTAAAAGTTATCGAAATTTATGATTTTTTCATATGTACTCACAATTTGTTATAATTTACTAAATACCTACAAAACCCTGAAAGGATCAATTTTGTTTACCCATGGACGTCACGAAAATGTTTGAGATGCTACGTGCACTGCCAAGAAAAATTTGGGAAAAAGTTTTAGTGTAAGGGTTTCTTGGTTATATGTACAGTTAAGGACATAAAAAATAGGACACCTTTTTAATCTAGTGTGTATATTTTTTCTAAAATTATGATATCTGTCAAACATTAAGTTGTCAATATATTGTTAACACTGCAAAATAGGTATGCTCTCCATTAATAATTTTATTCAAGCTAACATAATTGCTAAGGCGGAAGATGGATGGACGGTGCGGCGAATTGCATGCTTTTATAAATAAAATTAATACACATTTTGGGTACAGACGCCTACTATTCAAATTCGAATAGATATTGACACTAGACAAAAAACGGTGTCCTATTTTTTTATGTTCTTAACTGTACCTACGAAATTCTAATAAAAAAACAGAAATTTGAAGTCAAACATTTATTTTATAAAACAATATAAAACATACAAAAACGTTATACATAATTTGAATCATTTGACAATGTTAAACTATATATGTAATTATTGACTATATTGTGGGACTTGAGGTACTTGAGGAACATAATTATTTTTGTCATACGATATTTCATTATATCCGTAATTATTGCCTTGATTGTAATCTTGGGGGAAAAGCCACCAAACTAAAAATACTAAACCTCCATTTACAGCTAGAATTATTATAGCTGGTATGAAAAATACTTTCAAAAATCTATTTCTCTGCAGTACACTCATAAAATAATTCAATGTAGATAATAATTTAAGGAATATAACAGGTATAGCACCTATAAGGCCGTACTGTTTGAAGTTACTTAAAAAATTAGAATTACCATAACCTTTAACTCCATATTCATCGTCTCCACTTAAATCTATTCCAAAAAGCATTTCTATAATATACGGTGCCAAATATCCAATTTTATGTATAACAATTTTTGCTACCTTTAAAAATAAACCATCTAATAAACCAAATTTTTTTGATTTTATTTTGAAACCCTTGGATGGCTTAGAGTGGTATGAGTACATGTCCTTTTCACCGTAGTCGTAAACAGATCTCGCCTTACTGGAACCTGAAATGTAAATAAAAGTAACTGTATTGATAAATTTTACAAATAGTTTATTTTACCTAACTGTTTATCAGCATTTGTATCTTCCAAAGTCCTCAACTCTTTTTTCATGTTATTTAAGGTATTTGTAGCTGACTGCAACCAATTCAAGTTATCTGAATCATCAATTGATCGCTTTTTTCTTGTGTATTCATAATTTTCTTGATGTGCTTCATAATGCTGTGGATGATAATCATGTGAATCAACATAGTGTTTATCTGTTTTATGTGGTTCTTCGTGCTTATATTCATAAGGTTGATGGTCATAGTTGACATATTCATGGTGCTGTGGTGCATATTGCTCATGATGACTTTCATGGTAACTATGAACTGGTTTTGATTCCACGTAAACCTTTATATTTTGTGGTTTTCGATCATAGTGATGTTTCTGATATTCTTTCGTGTTTTCTACCTTTGGGTAATGTTCGACTGATGGTACATAAAATTCCTTCTCTGGTTCATAAACCGGAGGGGGTTTAGATTTCTCGTGTTTATTACCATACATTGTTTGATGTGTTCCATATTCGTATGGTTGATGGTGAATTTCTTTTTCCTCTAGAGCTTGATAGTACTTATGCTCAGGTTCTTGATAATTCGATGGTTCTACGTACTTATCATGGTGTATTTCTTGATGTGCTTCTTGTTCATATGGTTGATGGTAAGGTTTTTCTTTTTCTTGCGGCTTAACTTCGTTTTGATATTTATTCTCTGCTTCGTAATGATCTTGATGATATTGGGAGGATATATATTTTGTATTTGTTGGGTATTGTGGCCCAGACTCCATATATTTGTTATTCTCTTCTTGGTGTGATCCATATTGATGATTAATTGTGGGTGATTCGGGATGTTCTGAATGATAAGAAAAAGTTGGTACCTGTGAAGGTTTCTTGTGACTAATATTTTGTTCTAGTGGTACATTATATTCTTGTCGTTCGTATTCCTTTTTATATTCCGTTTGAATGGGTTGATATTTTCCTGTATTTGCAGGATGTTGTTCTTGTGGAATAATTTCAGGAGCTGGTTCTTTTTCATAATTTAATGGTTTATATGATGGAACTTGATAATTATCTATTTTATCATATTCATTTGCAGATTGTTCATCTGCATTTTCTTCTGCATTTCCATATTGGTTATTGTTTTGGACTGTTTTGTTACAGGTACATGACTTAAATTCGGTACTGTAATCCTTTTGTATTGGCTTTGGTACTACAGGTTGATGGGGGCACATAGGTATTTGATAAATTACGGTTTTGGAATTATGGGGCAAGTAAGAGGTGTCTTGGCTACTTGGCATGTACTGGTTTGTATAAATTACAGGGTATTGGTTAGGTGTTTGGGGTGGGTATTGGTTTGCATTTGGCATAGGTATATGGTTGGGGTATTGGCTAGAAGTTTTAGGTGGATATTGGTTTGCATTTGGAATAGGTAGTTGGTCAGGATATTGGTTAGGAGTTTGGGATGGGTATTGGTTATCATTTGGCATAGGTTTTTGGTCAGGGTATTGGTTAGGTGTTTGGGGTAGGTATTGGTTTGCATTTGGCATAGGTATTTGGTCAGGGTATTGGTTAGGTGTTTGGGGTAGATATTGGTTTGTATTTGGCATAGGTATTTGGTTAGGGTATTGGTTAGGGGTTTGGGGTGGGTATTGGTTTGCATTTGGTATAGGTATTTGGCTGGAGTATTGGTTAAGATCTTGTCCAGAAAATTGATTAGAATCTTGGTTGAAAAATTGGTTCTGACCTTGGTTGGCAAATTGGTTTGAGTCTTGGTTGATAAGGAGGTTCTGATTGGTGGTTTGACTTGGAAATTGATTTTGATTGTTAACTTGGTTTTGATTGTTGGAGGTTTGATTGAGGGATTGGTTAGGATTTTGTTCTGGAAGTTGTTTGGAAAACTGGTTTGTATTTTGGAACCTGTTAACAGTAGGGACAGAAAGAGGTATTATATCTGGACCCAGTCTACTTTCAATGTTATTTATAACAGTAGTTGTAGTGCCATTTGTTGCACTTGGTTTAGTTATGGTAGTCTTAGTTGTTGGTATTTCTGTGCTGCTTGACAATGTGTTTTTTTGATTTTTAGGAGGAAGATCGATTGAACCAGATTTGCTTTCTTGCTGTTCATCTTTTAATTCCTTTTCAGGCAGATTTGTATTTTGATTATGCGATTTTGATTTTATCACCTTTAATTGTTTTTTCAATTTGTCTAATTTTTCAAATATATCTGAATTTTTCTTTTCAGTTTGTTTATTCTTTATGTCTTCTTGTACTTTATTTAAGCCTGACAAATTCTTTTTAGATGTATCGCTAGAAATATTTTCTTTCTCTACCGCGATTTCCTTTTTGGATTTTTCATCCAAAACAATAATTGAATTTTTTTCTATATTCTTTAATCTATCTTTTATTTCTTTTAGTTCTGCTTCTATTTTGTTACCGTTTGTTGTGGATTGTTTTTCTTTTCTTTGTTTTTCGTGATTGATTATTTTGTTTCTTAAAATTGATAATTCCGATAGTAATTTTTCTTCTTCTGAAACATCTTCTTTACGCGGAATACCTGAATTTATACTCTTTGAATCTGTTTTTTTGGTTGAGGTTTCAATTTTATCTTTCATTAGTTTTTGTTCAGAAATCTTCTTTCTTAATACTGTAATTTCAGACAGTAACTTCTCCTCTTCTTCTTCAGTAATTAATAAACTAGTTGGTGAATCTAAGATTTCCAGCTGTTTTCTTAAATCTTCTATTTCTGAAATTAATATTTTGTGAAGATGTTCTCTAGATACTTCACTTTCTAGATTTTTCGATATTATTTTTATTATTTCTTGCGAATCTTCTGAAGACGTTGATTTTGAATTTAAACTTGTTTTGACTTGTTTTGATGTAATACTTTGGGATTGTAATACTTTATTGCTCATACTAGGTGGGGTAGTGGTAGATGTTTTCGTAGTATTATTTTCTTCCGTGTTTTGATTTGTTTCTTGAATAGTACCTAATGTAATATCTTTTTTAGATTCTTCTGTTAATCGTACTTGTGATTTCTTTTGATTTTCTTCTGCTGTACTTAATTCTTGTTCCAGTTTTTCCAACATGATTATACTTTTTTCTCTAAAATAAAAACAAAAATTTTAAAATTGAGATACACAAAAATTCATTTCATGTCGTGTGAATTGTTTAAATACATTTTTAGGATTTCTTATACCGGCACTCATCTGCAGGACCGCCATGTGGATGTCAGCCGCTTGTGTGGAAACTTTCATAAGATTACGCAGGATCGGCTTTCTTCATAAAGGGTTAAGTTACGATTAACTATTTTTTGGGTCCCAAAGAGTTATTACAATTATAAAAAATCCTAGTATCCTTTCAAGAAAGGAGCAATTATAATAAAGAATATAAAATAAAATAAGTAATCAAATTGTTTTTCATCAGTTAGTGAGCGGGAGACGAAAACCGCTCCTAGCAACTGTTGATAAAAGCGGAGGACAGAAGGTCCAGTTTGACATGTCTAATTCAAAAAGACTTATACTCTATTCGGTTACAGATCGTTTTTCATTTATTTTTTTCTTATATGTATAACGGACTGGAAGCCCCTATAAAGCTCGTGGTCCAAGAGTCCTGCACACGCTGACATGTAAACTGTGACCACCCTCCTTACTAGAATAGACCCCAAATTCACGTGTAAATACTGACACACTAAAGTAACACGGCGGCTGTGTGCGTCTGTCTGTCAGTTTATTTTTATGTATGAAAGCTTTTACGGTGTGGATTGATGGGTGAAATCCGAATTTTAGATTATAAGTTTTTTTCGCACAGTTATAGAAACATTAACAATATATTTCTGTTTACGAGGTAATAGGATAAAAACTATTGATTGAACTTTGTGAGAAGGAAATTTAAAATATTATCTTTTATGTATTATTAATGTTATGTAAAGATTATTTTTTGGTATATTGAAATATAGAGTAAAATTATGAGTGATTTTGAAATATAAGCTCCTCACCAATGCTACCTTAACAATAACAAAAAGGCTGGACAATAGAGCATTAAGATGGTACTGACATGTTGAAGAATGAAAGAGGAAAGGTGGCCAAAGGAAATTCTCAAATGGTATCCAAGAGGAATGAGAAAAAGAGCAAGGCCAGCAGTGAAGTGTAAACTACACAAATCAAGAACTTGATGTGTGAAAAAAAAAAAAAAACATCTAAAAGAGAACGCGAACTAATATTTTGACGTTATTTTAGCAAAAAGGGAGCAAAGAACGATGTTCCCCACTAAATAACCCAAAGGCAATAAAAATATGTAAAAATTCCGAATCCGAAGAAGTCCGGCCCTGGCCAACGTAGAAAAATTGTGTAAATATTGCTCCGTAACAAAATCTAACATTTTAGACAGTTACGAGCTGCATATTAAAAGTTTTTTTTTAGTTGTGAAATAAAGGGAACGAAAATATTTAAACTGTAAGTAAATTATGCTCAGGTACTAACTAATAAATATTGTTGAATAAAGTCTAAAGCCGAAAGATAGGTTAAGATTCTCCGAAGAGTCGATCTGGAAGGTTATCCTTGCGCATGAGCGGCTGACAAAAATACACAGAACCGTACTGGCCCAAAAAACACTCGTCATAAATTGATAAAGGTAATGAGTAGTAGATATCGTTCGGACAGCGAAAGTTCTTCAGCCGGAGAAAATAATAGAAGAAGGAAAAGAGAAGAGGAAGAAGGAGAAGCATTTAGAAAAAGTAAAAAAGTAATAAGATCACCCCAAAAATTGCTTAAAAACCCGAAACAAGAAACTATTGAGATGGATCAACTAACAATGATGATGAAAGATATGATGATCGAAATAAAAGCCATTAGAAAGGATCAGAAGGAATATCAAGATGAAATAAAAATATTAAAGAATGAAAATGAAATCTTAAAGAACAAGATACAAATATTAGAGTATAGAACAGAAAGAATGGAAAAAGAGTCAAAGAAAATGAATCTAACTATTAGAGGGCTGAACGTACAAGATAATCCGGAGGAAGAAGTAAAGGAGTTTATTAATAAGAATCTAGGAGTAGATGTGGAAATAACAGAGGTAATAAATATCAAAATGAATGAAGGTAAACAACCCTTATCAATCATAAAAATAGCAAATTTCAAACAAAAGCAAGAAATTCTGAAACAGAAGAGCAAATTAAAAGGTACAAAAATATATATAGATACGGAATTAACAGTAAAAGAAGCAGAAACACAGAAACAATTAAGACAAATAGCTAAGGAAGAAAGAGAAAAAGGACATATAGCAACAGTTGGATACCAAAAAATCAGAATAAATGGAGAATGGAAAAAGTGGACCCAAGAAGGAGTACTCGTGCCAATGGTCATAACGAACAATAAAAATGAAAGGGATCCAGGATATTCAAAAAACGGGGAAATCTAAACGAACGACAGATAGTAAAGAATAGAGGAATGACCGAGCAAAGTCTAACGGACATGAATAAGGAAAACTACAACGAAAAACAAAAAGCAATAAGAAATCACTACAGTAAAATAAAAAGCACATTAAAAGTAGGTACATGGAATGTACGGGGGACGTACGAAGAAGGACTATTGAAAGAACTAACCCGAGAAATAAAAAACTATGAGTTTGAAATAATGGCCTTACAAGAAACAAAACAGTTAGGAAAGGAAATAGTAGAATTGGAAGACTATATTTTTTTCAATAGCGGAGGACAAAACAGAAGATTAGGAACAGGATTTATCATAAACAAAAAACTTAAAGCGGCTATCATTGATTATCAACCGATATCGGAGAGGATGTGCTACGTAAGATTAAATGGGAAATATCAAAAAATAACTTTTATCAATGTACATGCTCCAATAGAGGACGCAGATATAGAATTAAAGGAAGATTTCTACAACTTGTTGGATAGAGTATATAGCGCCCTGCCAAGATATGATTTAAAAATAATTCTAGGAGACTTAAATGCAAAAATAGGAAGAGAGGAAACATTTCGACCAACAATAGGTAAATATAGTTTACATGAAATATCAAACGAGAATGGACAACTAATAATCGACTTTGCAAAAGAGAAAAATATGATAATAAAGAGTACGTACTTACAAAGGAAAGAGATACATAAAGGGACATGGGTATCTCCCGACGGATCTTACGTAAATCAAATAGACCATGTGATAATCGACAAAGATCAAGAAAAATGCATAACAAATGTAAAAAGTTACAGAGGACCAAACTTAGATTCAGACCACTTTGTAGTAGGAATCAAACTTAAACAGATAATCCCACATGAAAGAAATAGAAGAAAAGAGAATCAAGCAAACAATAGAATATGGAGATTAACAACAGAAGAAGAAAAAACGGAATACATAAAGAACTTAACGGACAATTTAGGAAAAATACAAGGTACAGAAGATATTGAAAAATTATGGCTGCACATTAGAAAAGGCGTAGAACAAGGGGCTAGGGAAAGTATACGTCATAAACCAGACAAAAAGACTGAATGGTGGGATGAAGAATGCGAGATAGAAATAAACAAGAAAAATGACCTCAGACTGAAAATGCTAGGAACAAAAACAGGAAAAACAAAGGAAGACTACAATAAACAAAGAGTAAAATGTAAGAAAATTATCAGAAAAAAGAAAAGGATATTCCACGAAAATATTATAAAAGACATTGAAGAGAAGTACCAAAATAGGGAAATTAGAAACATGTATCAAGGATTAAAAAAAGAGAGAGTAGGGTTCCAGACAAAAAACATATTTATGAAGAACAAACAAGGGCAGTTAGTAGGGAAGGAAGAAGAAATAATAGAGCTATGGAGCGACCACTTTAAAGAATTGCTAAACGAAACAACAGAAGAAGCTGAAGAAGAAATAGAGGAAGAAGGGTACGAATTAGATAACCAAGTAACAGAGGAGCCTCCAACCCTACTAGAAATTGAGACAATAATCAAAAAATTAAAAAATAACAAAAGTCCAGGAAGCGACCAATTAACAGCTGAATTGTTTAAACAAGGAGGCGAAATAATAGTAAAATTGATCCACAGACTAATAGAAGAAATATGGGTGCAGGAGAAGATGCCGCAAGAATGGAACGAAGCAATCCTAATACCGATTTTCAAAAAGGGTGACAAGACCAACTGCCAAAACTATAGAGGCATTGCGCTTCTAAATATAGCGTATAAAGTATTAGCAACGTCCTTAAAGAACAGGTTAACAACTTTGATTGAAAAAGAACTTGGAGAATATCAATGCGGATTTAGGAGAGGAAGAGCAGTAACGGATCAAATATTTACACTACGAGAAATTCAGGCAGAGAGTTACCAGTACAAAAAAGAAACACATATACTTTTCGTTGATTTTAAGCAAGCATACGACAGAGTGAAAAGAAAAGAACTATACAAAGCGTTAAAAGAACTAGGAATAAGAGGAAAACTGCTCAATTTAATAAAACTAACACTCGAACAAACAAATAACAGAGTGAGAGTAAATGGAATTGCATCAGAGAAATTTGAAGTGCACGAAGGCTTAAGACAGGGAGACCCGCTGTCATCACTATTATTTTGCGCTGCATTAGAATCCGTAATAAGAAAGGCAAATATAAATAGATCCGGATTGCTGTATCATAAACGTCATCAGTGCCTGGCGTTTGCAGACGACATCGCTATACTTTCAAGAACGAGGCACGAACTACAAAATACAACTAAGAGACTGAGCGAAGCAGCTGCGAAAATAGGACTTATAATAAATGAGAATAAAAGCAAGTATATGCAATGGACAGAAAGCGAAGTGGGTAAGAATTTGGAAATAACAATGACAGGAAAAAAATACACGTTTGAGGAAGTGGATCATTTTGTATACCTAGGAGTAGAATTCTATAGAAAACCGGACAGCTTGATGGAAATACAAAGAAGGATTATGTCAGCAAATCGTAGCCTATTTGGTTTGAGAAAATTTTTGTATAACAAAAATTTATCCAAAAGATTAAAAATTAGAATCTATAAAACAATAATAAGACCGATAGTTGTGTACGGAAGTGAGATATGGACGCTGAATACAAAGGAACTAACAAGGATAAAAGTGTGGGAAAGGAAGGTCCTAAGAAAAATATTCGGAGGAAAAATGACTCAAAACGGATGGGAAAGACGAACAAATAGAGAATTACAAGAGTTATACAAGGAGCCGAACATAGTAGGAGTAGTGAAAAGTAACAGACTTAGATGGATGGGGCACATAATGCGAATGGACAGTAATAGAACACCAAGGAAGATATTAGAAAGTACCATAGGAGGCAAAATGAGACAAGGTAGGCCAAGGACGAGATGGAAGGTAGAAGTTTTAAAGGACATAAATGAATGCAACATCAGCAACTGGAAGGAGAAGACAAAGGATAAAAAAGGATGGAGGAAAATTGTAAACCAAGCCATGGGCCAACTGGGCCTGCAGAGCTAAATTATATATAAAAATTCCGAATAAAGTACTTTGATATGAACCAGAATAGTTTATTATAATCAGATTATTTTTTCAAGATTTCGAATTTTTTGGAATGTGAACAAAATAATTATTATTTTAAAAATTAATATTGGCATTAAATGAAAGCTCCTGAACCGTGGAACGATAACTAACTTTTAAAAAACATTTTGAGGTGAATTTTGCCAAACATTTTTGGACCCTACCCTGTAACTTACATAGATACCAGGGTAACTTGGATTCATGCATATTGTAACCTGGAATATTGCATATTGATATGAAACAGAATTCGTGAGACATTACTCTGATTTTTTTCAAATTTTTAGATCAACATTTTGGTTTTTATTTGGGGGAATTTTTTAGCAAAAATCTGTCAAAATAAAGAGTAAAAAATTCGATAATTAATCTACGCATCAATAGCTTTAATTTTATACCACAATATTTTTTTTTTCTCCTTAATATACTCGTAGATAAACGTACATATACTCGTATATTTGAGTTACGTGTTTTCACAAGTATTTTTCAATGTGCGGGTTAAAGAACTGTACTTGCATGCTAAATTTCAACTTTCGGTTTAGCTGTTTGGCCACTATTTCTACCGTACAAACGTATCATACAGTAAGCGAGTATCACACATTATGAAAATGAAGACAGTTTTAAAGTGTCTGGGAAGGAAGCTAATTATCCTTCGATTTGTGAGAAAACTCGTAAAGAAGATTTAGCCAGAATTGGTATACAAGATATCTGGAAAGATTTGTACACTACAAAGCAAAGCGAGATTTTGTGTAGGTGACCAAGTAACCAAGAAGTGAGTGAGTGAGAAAGAGAGGGGAGAGAGAGAGAAAGAGAGAGAGAGAGAGAGAGAGAGAGAGAAAGAGAGAGAGAGATTTTAATGAAAAGATCAGAAAACATTTTCTACTTACTGTTGTTTTGGATTCTTGATTTTCTTTATCTGCTTCCGTAAATCATCTACTCGCATCTTCCCTTCTTTTATCCAGTTTTTATCTTTTTCTCCTTCAGCATTTCTTCTCCTTCGTGATTTTTCATATTGATGTCCAGAATAATTATCATGTTCTCCATACGCATCCAATTCATGTTCTAATTCCTTTAATTCTTCTCCTTTATGTTCTTCGTGATTCATGGAGGCATAATATTTAATTCTGTCTTCTAATTCGGATATTTGAGACTTTAAAGTTTCAATATTTTCCTGGGTATATTGATCAGCATGATTATTGTAATCGTAAGTTTGAGATTTACTCTGTTGGTCATAAGTTTGTTCAGGGTATTCTTTTTTGGGTGGTGGAATATTTGGCTTGTTATATTCCATTTCTGGTTCATCATACTTTTCTACCTTATTTGCATAATTCTGTGGAGGGTTGCTAGGTTTGTTATTTTCTTCGTTCATACTTACATGCAAATATTCTTTTTTGCCTGAATGGTCTAGTCCTTCGTTTTTCTGACTATATTCTTCTTTGTTTTCATAACTATTTTGATGCATTCCATATTGTTTTTTGTAATCTTCTCTTTGTTCAAGTGGATATTCTTTTTTGTTATATGACACATCGACTTTTTGTCCATATTCTTCAGGTTTTTGTTTATTGTTATTTGGTTGCAATATGGAATATTCTTGATTATTTGTGTATGTTGGTTGCTTTTTTACTGAGGTGCCTCGGTTATATCCATCTTGACTTGGGTATTCTAATTTGCTCGACACATCAATTTTATGACCGTATTCTTGAGGTTTCTGTTTGTAGTTATTTGGTTGCAATATGGAATATTCTTGATTATTTGATTGTGTTGGTTGTATTTTTAGTGAGGTGTCTCGATTATATCCTTCTTGACTCGGATATTCCAATTTGCTTGAAAATGATGGCACATGAGCTGGCTTTTGATTATATTTTTCTGGTTTATTACCGTAATTATATGGTTCTACTTTCTGGTATTTTGTATCTTGATGATGATTACTTGAGTACTGAGATTGGTAGTTTTCTTCTTTTACGTTTGAATAGGTTTCCTGAGGTGAGTTGTAGAACGATGATGCATCTTGAGTTTGGTAAGAGCTGTCTGCATTTTCAGGATTGTTGTCATCGCTTGAATATTTGTCATCTGAACTAACGGTTTCTACGTTTCTGTGATTGTGAAGGGGTTGCATGCAGAATGGAAGTTGATAAACCACTTTGACAGGTTGAGAATAAGCTGTCTCAGCTGGAGCATAAGAATTTACTGAAGGATTAGCAATAGGAACTCCGGAGTTTGAATAAATGGTTGCTGCTTGGGCAGGAGGATAAGGATTTATTGCATCATTAGCATTTGGAGTCAAGGAATTTGGATAAGTGTTGGGCGTTTGTACAGGAGCATAAGAATTTGCTCCAGGAGCATAACTTAATTGGTTTGAATAGGCATTAGATTGTTCAACTGGAGAATAAGAATTTACTGCAGCAGAATTTAATGGATTTGAATAGATGTCGGCTGGTTGAGCTGCAGAATAAGAATTTACTGCTGCAGCTGAAGCAGAGTTGAATGGATTTGAATAGGTGTTAGCTGCTTGGACTGGAGAATAAGAATTTTCTGCAGGATATGACCCAAAACTCAATGGATTTGAATAGGTGTTAGCTGGTTGAACTGGAGAATAAGAATTTGCCGCGGGAATCACAGCAGGACTTAAGGAATTAGAGTAGGTGTTAGCTGGTTGAACTTGGGCATAAGAATTAATTGCAGGACTAACAGAATTCGAAAATGTATTGGCAGGTTGAACTTGGGCATAAGAATTAACTGCAGGACTAGCAGAATTTGAAAATGTATTGGCAGGTTGAATTTGGGCATAAGAATTAATTGCGGGACTAGCAGAATTAGAAAATGTATTGGCAGGTTGAACTTGGGCATAAGAATTAACTGCAGGACTAGCAGAATTCGAAAATGTATTGGCAGGTTGAACTTGAGCATAAGAATTAATTGCAGGACTAGCAGAATTCGAAAATGTATTAGCAGGTTGAACTTGATAGGATCCAGCAGTGTTTAATGAATTAGGAACCGGTGGATTTGGAAAGACGTTTTGAACTTGAATTGGTGCTGGATTTATTATTGCATTTCCTGCAGATGACATTGGTGCAACAGTATTTAGGGCAATATTTGCTGGTTTAATAGGTGTAATATCTGCAAATATATCTGCAAAATCTTGTTTAGGTTTGACTTCATCTTTATTTTGTATTTGTCCAGGTGAAAGTTTATCTATTTCATCTTGTAATTTTTGTAGTTCTGAATGAACATCATCTTCATCCAATTCTTTAGCAGTAGGTTTTGTGTTAATATTTTTAATTTTTTCTCTCATCATTTCAATTTCTGAAATCATTTTTGCCTTCTCTTCTTTAGTTATTATTTGAGAAATTGTTGTAGTCTCATGTTCTAACATTTTGCTTTGTTTATTAACTAAGCTCTCAATTTCTGTATGAAGTTGTGCTAACTTTAATTTCTGTTGAGTTTTTTTGCTTTCATCTTCAATTTCTTTAAGATGTTTTTCAAGTTTTTCTATTTTAGATTTTGGTTCAACTTTCTCTTCTTTATCTGCTACTTTTGATAATTTGTCAAGCATGTTGATTATTTCTGTAAGATTATCTGATAATTTACTTTCTGTTTCCACAGAATTTTTATCTTCGATTAGTGTGTTTAGACGTTGTGTCATTTTCTGTAAACTATCCAAAATATCTGAATCAAAAGACCTTTCCTTATCATGCACAGCTTGAAGCATATTATCTTGATTTTCACCTAAATCATTCAGCATAACTTGTAACCTGTTTATATTTTCCCGTAGCTGTTCTTTTGGAGCACCATTTTCAGTATGGAGATATTCTTCGTTTAAATTCTGAAATAAAGTTTTGAGTTTTTTAATTTCCTCTTCGTGGGCTTTTAATTTTTCTGGAACCTTATCAACTTCTCCTTGTCGGATATTCATTTCATTTAAATTTTTGTCTAAGGAGTTTATTTTTTCTTCCAAATTCGTATCTAACTTGTCTGTATCTGATAAAGGTTTACCTAAAACATTTTCTGGAGTAGTCGATTCTATAGTCTTCCCGTTTACTACTTGATCAAATGTTGTTACTATTACTTTTAATTTATCAGTATAATTTTGCAACATGCTATCCTTGTCCAATTTACCTTCTTTATCATAAGTCATTACTAATTGATCTAAAAATTTCTTTAGATTTTCTATTTCTTCTTGATAATTTTGAAGTATAGGCATAACTATATCTGTCTCTCTTCTGTTGACAATCAGTATATTTAATTTTTCATCAAGTTCTTGGATAGTCTTTTCCAATTCTTTTAAATTAACTTCTGCCTTTTTATTAACATCTACTGATAAAGCGTCTCCTAATACGTTTGAATTTTGTTTTCCTGTTGTCGCAGAATCCAACACATCTTCAATTTTCTTCAACTCTTGAGGATTGAATTCTTTTGATTTTGACTGCTGATGTTCCTTAAATATCTGCATAAGTTTACCAACTTTAACAACTTCTTCACGTACGTGTAAAAGAAATTCCATTTCTTTTGCTTGGTGAATATTTACATTATTTACTTGCTGTGTTTCATCAGTAAATAAATTTTTCGGCTGAGTAATAATTTGTGGATTATTTCCTTGACCAAAATTCGCCTGTTGATTCTTAGAGTTTACATTATTTTTAATAAATTTGTTATCATTTACATTGCTATTTCCAGAATTCTTTTCGCTCATTCCTAGGACAGAATTTTCGTACGGGTGATAAATATTCTGATTTTTCGGATTATATTGTCCTTCTAATCCATAGTTTTTGTTACTATACATGTTTGGAATATGTTTATGGTGATTTTCTGTGTATTTCTGTGGCTTATATTGTTGTGTTTCATAGTACTCTGATTGAGGTTTATCTCCTAACTCGTTGATGTTATACTTATTTTGATAAGTATTATAATTTTTACTACTTTCCTCTTGTGGTCTGTTATATCCTGTATTTTGTACCTTATAACCATCGTTATTATTGTAACTGTTGTCAGTTTGATATTCATTATTTCCAACACCCATACGTAAATCTTTCATTTTTTGTCTTGCTTCTGATAATATTTTACGAAAATTATCAACTAATTCAGATTTTTTTTGAATAGTGTACATTTTTTTATCTACATCTGGTTTATATGTGTCGTCTACAAAATTAATTTGTTTATAATGTTCACTTATTTGGGGAATATCTTGATAGAACTTACCCAGGGTTGTAGGCGATTGATACTTTTTTTCAGATTCATTTCCCAGGTACTGTTGTTTCAAAATATTCGGGTCGTTGGATGTTTGCGGTTGCACTTCACTTTGTTTCACTTTTAAGTTATCATTTACATTTCTTTTACTAATACACTTTGTTTCAATAGATGATAATAAATAACATATTGTAATAAGTATAAAAATTTTCATTTTCAGTAACATTTTTTGTCACTTCGCACTTTACGTGCGATTTCAGCGAAGTACTGAATTACTATAAATTCTAATTTGAAAAATATGTTATACATTTTGATTATGTTAAATTAAAAATATGCAAAATGTACAGAATAATTGTGTCAATGTTGGTATTGCTTATATTTGCTTTATTAAGGTTGTTGCCCAATACCATGTAACAGTGGCGTAGCTTCTAATTTATGACTGCAATGTAACATTTTGAATGAAAAATAGTCAATGATAAAATGTTCTGTAATATCTAGGTGAACACAGGATTGTGATAAGTTTTGTGACTAGGTTTGCCTACTATGATCATTCTGAAAAGGAGGGCACATATACATATAGGCTATACCAAACGTTTAAGCGGAACTAAATGGCATTTTAATTTTTTAAGTTGTCACGAGCTCACTTTGTACTAGGAATGACGACAGGTACCTGGGAACTCGCTACCTGACCCGTTAAGGTTGTACCCGGTTCCGAATTTGAATACCCCATAACCCGTTAACTAACGGGTAATTAACGGGTTTCGGGTATTTAGCGGGTAGCGGGTAACTAACGGGTAATATATTACTATCAGGTAGCGGATAATTAACGGGTAATTGTGTGAGGTATTTTGAGTATTTATTTATCTATGATTATTTTGTTTTCGGTTACAGTAGTAGGAATTAAATATGCGTATTCCATAACGCACCTGTGCTTATATTTAGGGTTTGTAGGTATGACCACCAAAAATCTCTTATAAAGTCACTCATGTGTCTGTCTGTACGGTATAGATTGCAGCCAAACGGCTTAAGATAGAAAATTGAAATTTGGCATGCTTATATAACTCTTTGACCCACATATAGGAAAAATACTAAGAGTTCAAAAACCACGTCACGAAATAAATATTTTTTTATGAGATTTTCGCTAAATATATGCCAAAAACGTTTGTCCCCCACCCTATCTCCCAGAGGGGTTGATATTGTTAAGGTTTGTGTCTTTAAAAAAAATCTATTGTGTGGTATCAAAAGGAAGCTCTTAAGACGAAGATTAAGAAACGAAAAGTTGTTTTTTAAAATTTGTTTCTTTTAACACGATTTTGGCCTTAGTACCCAAACAACGAATAAAAATGTTTATCAAAAAATTATTTATAGACTTCCAGCCTTCTGTTGGATTCTTACACTTATTAAATACCTACAAAACCCTGAAAAGTGTGAAAATTCACACTTCATATCAATTTTGCTATACTACTTACTTTTCATTTTTATATATTAACGGGTACCGGTTAATTAACGAGTAACGGGTAATTATCGGATAGTAGGTAATTATTTGGTAGCGGGTAATTAACGGGTAGTGGGTAATTAACGGGTAGTGGGTAATTAACGGGTAGTGGGTAATTAACGGGTAGTGGGTAATTAACGGGTAGTGGGTAATTAACGGGTAGTAGGTAATTAACGGGTATTGGGTAGTTAACGGGTAGTGGGTAATATAAGGGTAATTGTTGCGGGTACCCGGTTCCATAAATTTCTAGTTCTCGTAATTCCTACTTTGTACCGATTGAAGACGGTGTTTGATAAACAAAATGATCAAAAGCTTCATTCGAATGTTAAAAATTACTAGATTGTAAAATCTAGTTCCGCTTAAACCAAAGTAACAGGCTATACAGTGATGTATAAAGGACTCATGGTTAAGGAGAGGCACTTATTATACTTATTTGTAAGTGAGAGAGCACTGGCGGCTCACTAGCCGCATATGGCTGGCAACCTAATTTTTCTGTGGCCAGTCAAGCGTCAATGAAAAATATTGAGCTTGTTTAGGATAAAATATATATTTAAAAAATTGATGAGAAGTGTGAATTTTCGCACATTTCAGGGTTTTCTAGGCATTTAATAAATGTAAGATGCCAACAGAATTATTGTTTTTTCTTTTTATTTTTCTATAATCACATCAAAATCAACAATTTATGTCAAAATCAATAATTATGTTAATGTTAAGGAAAATTGGTAGGAAATTGTGTTATATTTAAAGAAATACACCATTATAATCAAAATAAACTATTTATTCATTCTGTGTACAAAACTTACTTTACAATGTTGAAATAACACTAATAGGGGATACGCATAAAATTTATATTTCCTTAAAACTACATTTTTTTGATATGTTAATGTTAGTTATGTCACCTAACAAAACAAAAATCACATTTTAATTAATATTATAGCCAAATTTTTTAATTAAAATATTGTAAATTTGAAATAAGCCGATCACGGCGCGAAGGTTGCCGAGTAAATACGACTGAGTATGACGTCAAACGACTGGGGTTTGACGTCACAGATACAGCTGTTGTAGATGTATCTGTGACGTCGTATAGATACAGCTACAACATAATCTTTACGTGTGTATATTGTATTGTTCCAGAGTTTTGTATTTGTTTTTAGACAATTTTTCACGCATTTATTATTAAAATGGTAGATGAAGATTTTGTTAGGACTCATTTATGCACACAACATAAAGTTTACTTTTTTCTGAAATATCGGTTTTATTTCGCCTCATAGCTTTCAGCCACAAATTTCGCCTTTTCTGTTGTTTTTCGCTATCAGGTAATCATATAAATTGTTTTTTTGGATTTCTATTTGAACTATTTGTGCACATCGGTACTAAACAATATTTTCGACTATGTTTCGAAGTACTGGGGCTTGGATCTTCCATATTTTATACACTTTAATATAAAATTTAATTCGGTAAACATGTATAAATTGTTTTTATTTTTTATAGAATTAAACTTTATTTTAATTAAAATCACTCTAACTTTACATAACCTATAAAAGTTATACAAGCAAATAAGTTCACAACAGACTATGTAGGCTGCACGCTGTACACTGGGTAGGCTAGTAGTGTATTGCGTCACTTAGAAGGGGTATGACGTCACACGTCGTTTTCGCGCGCTACATACATTTATGATTTTATTAAGCCTTCAAAATAAAAATAAAAAAATGCAAAACTGTTTTTTATGTTTATATGCAACAAGAGGAATATAATAAAAAATTAAAATTAAATCATGCCTATCCCCTATTATAGAATATCATTAAGTTTTTAGTGAGAAATTTGAAATTGTTTTCTCGCGCATAGTTTTTTGAAGTTCAGGTCAATTCTTAATACAGCTACTCGGAATTCCTGATTTAATGATTTTAGCGCCTGGAGCAGACATTTTTACAATGCGCTTTTATACTGAGGTGACAAACTATTAAGGATGCCAACACTTATTACGAATGCTATGGATTAACGTTTGATTATGCCGCAAAGCTTTGGAAATAATCTGCCGGTTTTATTGCATTTATACCACCTCGTCTAACAGTCCTCACCTTATCTATCGAAGTGCATTGTTCCTTATGAGTGGGAAGCGGAGATTTCGTCAAAGGTCGGCTCCCGCACGAATTAAAATTGCTTTCTGGAACAGGTGCTTATATTTAATTTATAAACAACTTGAATACATCTCGCTCCGAACTGTTTCTGAATGCGGAACATGCGCGACATTAAATAGGTATCCGGAACGATTTTATGTCCCGATATTAAAACATGGATCGGTAATACAGCACTAAAAAACCTAATAAATCCTAAAAAAATGCCTAATAAATATCAAACATTTGTGGAAATTATCAAACGCCCAGAGCCGCAGTAAGGGGGGGGGGCGACGGCCCCTAACGCACTAAGGAAAAGGGCGATGACGAGCTTGACTAAGGGGCGCCACATTGCGAAGGCGAGGACCTTTTATTTTTTGCTCATCACTTACATTTATTTGCCAAGGACTCCAAAACACGCTTTTGCCCCTAGCGCAAGTTTTCCTTACTGCGGCTCTGCAAACGCCTTTAAAAAAATATATTTAAAAATGTAAAATATACTCTCTTTCCCTTTTCTGTTTATAAAAAAATGTCAAGAAACCCTTCGGGATATTTAAGTTACGTCACTGCTTATCATTTTGTATGTAAAATAGACTGCGACCCAAATCAGTTCAACACCCCTGCTGTTGGATATTGATGTTTATATCAAATAATAATTCCATTATTTGTTGATAAAAAAATGTAATTGTTAATCCCTGTATCAAAAACTTTCACTTGATTTTTTCTTCGATAAATACATATTTATTTATATTTTTCGCGAGATATATTTTTGAAGTCTCAATATTTCTCTTACTTATGTTCAGTTCTCTAAATCAGCCGCTTGGCCACAATTTGTACCGAACGAACAGATTCATGTGACAGAATAAGGATTTCTTGATTATACCTACGAAAACCTAAAAATAACATGTAAATGTGCATTTTCTGTTAATTTCAACACTAATCATAATAAAATATAGCTTATTATTATTGTAAAATACATAAGTTATTTTGCTTTACGATTATGATAAAATTGTTAAATTTTAATTTCATTAGACCTTCAGAGGGGGCTTGTATCCCTCCCCCCCACCATGAGAATACGCCACTGTTGTTCAGTACAACTTATATCAGTCCTTTTTGTGTGTAAAACATTATAGTTTCAAAAATACCTAAGAAGATATTGATATTCACATTTATCTACAAAATAAAACCAAATACCGATTTTAAGAGCGCTATTGTCTCCAAAACTACTCTCTTTATTATATTTCTACTATATTTACTCTATTTCACGTTTGAGGTGTCATTTAAAAATTACATTCTGAAGGTTATACCGAAGTCAGATTTCCACTTTATCTTATCTGAATCGAGTAATTAGTAACAGTTTTATCATATGACTGGGCGAATATTTTAGTCGATGTGTCAGGGGGGAAAAGGATCAACGCTCCCCTTCATATAATTCGTTGGAGCATATTTGGAAAGTGATGTATTTTCACTTGAACAATAATTATGTCACTTTATTAAGAGTAGGCAATCTTAAAAAAATGTTTATCTATACGAAAAAAAAAAAAAGAAAATGCCAATATTGTTTACAATGAAGTAATTGAAAAATTAACTACTGTTGTGGTTAAATTTTATCTTCACCTCCCCGGTCAGCGCCGTGTAACCTGCTGGTCCTGGGAGGGGCCCAGGCCCGTCGCCCCCCCCTCCTTTGCTGCGCCTCTGTAAAGATGCAACAGCAAATAATAAATTTTTTATTATGAAAATATTACAATAATGAACAGATGGGAAATAACTGAAAGGCGCCCTCGTGGCCCAGGCGGCTGGAGCGATCGCCCATTGCTCCATGCCACCGCACAGCCCTGGATCGTTTCATATTTTTAATTGTTAAGATTTTGTAGGTATGACCAAAAAAACCCTTATAACGTCACTCACATATCTGTCTATTCGGTATAAATTATGAACAAACGGCCTAGAAAGTTGAAATTTTGGCATGCTTGTGCAACTTTTAGACCCACGTAAGAAAACTATTAAGAGTTCACAAAACACTTTACGGAACAAATATAAACAAATATGTATTCAAAGAATAAATTAATATTTTTTTTAACATTTTGAGTGGGGCATCACAAAACTTTTTAATGCGTGGATAAACTAATAAATTTTTATTTTTGAAAAATATATTTTTTTTATCGGACTTTTGTCCTCTATCCTATTTCTCAGAGGAGTTGATGTAAAAAACTGAAAAAAACTATTCTAGTTCCCATCAACGCGACAAGTAGTTTTTTTAAATTTTCATTATTTTAATACGATTTTTGCCAAAAATGTGAAAAAACTTTTGAACCACAGTCCCACACCCTACAACCCAGGGAAGTTAATTTAAAAATCTGAAAAAAAATCTGAGTAAAGTACATAAATGGGAACCAGCATAGAACAACAGGAATTTTTGATATAAGTTTTTCGAAGGTTATTGAATTTTTTGCTACACCGTGCTAGCAATTTTTATTTAACCGAACAAATGAGAAGCTTTCTTGATGCGCTCACATCTTGTATTTCAGTAAGCCTGTAAATCTCTAGATGGAAGCACGTGCGTTATTTTTTCCAAATTTATCGAATTTTAAATTTTTTAAAATGTACCCACAATATGTTGTCACTTGCCACATAACTACAAAAGCCTAAAATATTGCTGTTTATATTGCAACAAGTGTAAAAAAAATGAGACGCATGCGTGCTCACCCCGACAAAGTACCGTTTTTTTACACTGCAAGTTTTTATTTAGTAAGTTAGTTAATTAGTTAAAATGTTTGGCGTTCAGCAATGATGACTATTTGCGCCTCATACAGCTAGGGTGACAAACTGTCCCGGTTTCTGAGGCACTTCCGGTTTCACCGGAAATGATGTCAACTTTTGATCTAGCATAGGGAATCGATAATTTTATATTTTTGTCCTAAAAGTACATTAAATTAGCTTTACAATGACACCAAAAAGTCATATTTTTATGTTAACCATTTCAAAATGGCGACCATTTATTTACAAAATAATAATCAACATAAGTTTTACAAAGTTGAACGTAGCAAGCTTTAAAAACAATAAAAAAAGAAACAAAATATCTCTAAACATGAAATAACTTAAATATTAATTTTTCAATTAAATGTTTTATAAATAACAAGAGTTTAATAGTTTATTTTTCTTATTTTTGTTTGAAATAACAATTGTATTAATTGGTAGTAAGTCGTTATTTGTACCTAATTATGGTTTAAGTACGATATACTAACGAAGAGATGACAGATATGGTTCTGATATACGGAGAGTGCCAAAGAAATGCGGTTAGGGCCCAGCGACTCTATCAGGAAAGGTATCCTGATAGAGCTCAGCCGAGAAGGCAGTGTTTTGCCAAATTAGTGAACAAATTAAGCCAGCGAGGTTCTTTCTAAATTCAAAAACGACGTCCAGAAAGAGCAAACCATGTAGAAAATGACGAAGAAAGAATATTGACTTACGTCCACTACGACTCGGAAGTGTCGGTGCGGGAGATTGCAAAAGAATGCGGTGTTTCACAATGGAAAGCCTGGAAAAAACATGGGTTTAAGCCTTATAAACCGCATGTAAGTCAATTTATCCACGCAAATGATGAAGATCGCCGACTGAACTTTTGTAATTGGTTTTTGGGTATGTGGGAAAATGATAATCGCTTCCATTATAAAATAATTTTTTCGGACGAATCCAATTTTACCAGAAATAGTTTATTCAATAGGAATAATGTAAGACGTTGGTCGACGGAAAATCCCAGGGAATTAAGATCTTCCAGATTCCAACACAGATTTGGTTTCAATGTTTGGGTGGGAATTCTAGGGACAAAAATTGTAGGCCCAATTATTTACTATGGCAGCCTTAGAGCTAACAGTTATTTAATTTTTTTACAAAATGAAGTGGAGGATTTGTTGGATGATTTACCACTTGCTGATAGGATTGGAATGTGGTTCCAACAAGATGGAGCACCAGCTCATAACACTAGAAACGTGTGTGCCTATTTAAATGGCCAATACCCAGATAAATGGATTGGAACACATTCACTTAATCCCTGGCCTGCACGATCGCCGGATCTCACGCCATTGGATTTTTTCGTTTGGGGGTATTTAAAAGATAGAGTGTATCGGACAACACCAACGACGATAGAAGATTTAGAAGAAAGGGGTAGAAGTGCAATCCGGGATATCCAAGAGTGTACTCTTATAAGGGTGATGGAAGAGTTTTTATTAAGAATGAGAAAATATGTGGACAATAATGGTGGTTTGATCGAACATTTGTAATTTTTCTTTTTGTAAAATAATTGTAAAAAGTAATTGTTTTTTTTTTTCTAAATAGTCAAATAGTTTATATTAGAGATATTTTGTTTCTTTTTTTATTGTTTTCAAAGCTTGCTACGTTCAACTTTGAAAAACTTATGTTGATTATTATTTTGTAAATAAATGGTCGCCATTTTGAAATGGTTAACATAAAAATATGATTTTTTGGTGTCATTGTAAAGCTAATTTAATGTACTTTTAGGAAAAAAACATAAAATTATCGATTTTCTATGCTAGATCAAAAGTTGACATCATTTCCGGTGAAACCGGAAGTTTTTGTCTAGTTTAACTTTTGTTCTGAAGATTTTTTGTATCTTTACAAATAAAGGAGATTTTCGGGGTGCCCCGTTTCAAACAAAAGCCCTGTATATTGGGATAGAGGCAAAAAAAAAAAACTCTAAACTTGATAAATGGTAAAAATAATATATTTAAATTATTAACCTTAAATGGAAATAATATAGAGTACATTTCAAATATTAAATTTCTTGGTATTATACTTGACGAAAAACTAACCTGGAAACACCACATCAACTATTTAAAACAAGATTTTTTGCAAAGAATAAATTTATTAAAAACAATAGGACACTATAGATGGGGAGCACAGAAAGAAGTACTTCTAAACATCTATAAAGCCATCATTAGATCTAAATTAGACTATGGTTGCGCTGTATACGGAGATGCGAAGAGAAGTACGATAAAAAAGCTAAATACAATTCAATCTACATCCGTCGGAATATGTATAGGAGCATTTAGAACTAGTCCGGTTGCAAGTATTTTATGTGAGGCAGGAGCCACCCTTGGACCTCAGGAGGAAACAGTTATTTCTCCTTTATCCAGTAAATTTAATAAAAAATCCAGATATACCCATCCATAAAAATATATTCCGCAAAAACAATAATAATTTATCCATTAAAGATAATTCACCCCTTCAAAAACAAATACTTGAATACCTTAGTTCCCTTGATATTCCTATCCCTCAAATTCCAAAAAATACAACTCCAATATAGCTTCATGGGTCAGGAGAAATCCAATTTTTTACCTGCACCTCTCGAACCAAAATAAATCCTCTACCCACCCAACAATATATAAGCAACAATTCTTAGAACTAAACAATAAATATCAAAATTATATCCAAATATATACTGATGGATCCAGAATGAACAATAAAACAGGGGCGTCAATAATTATTGGAGAAGAAGTCCACAAACATCGTCTTCCCGATGACGCAAGCAATTTTACAGCAGAAGTTTACAGTATCCTTCAATCGTCCGAGTACATAAATCATAGCCAAGACAAGAAGTTTATCATATATACGGACTCTTTAAGTTGTTTACAAGAACTAGAAAAGCCTCATAGTAAATGCCCATTAATTAAAAAAATCCAAGAAAATATTCACTACTCCAAAATAAATAATAAAGAAATAGTACTGGCATGGATACCATCACATGTAAATATAGAAGAAAACGAAGCAGCAGACCAAGCAGCGAAGGAAGCAACCAGTAAAGAAAAAATTACAGAAATAACCCTTGAGAATGACATAAAAAACAAAATCAAAGTTAAAATAAAAGAAGAATGGAACGTTAGATGGCAACAAACTACCAACAATAAATTAAGAGAAATTAAAGACAAAATCGAACCAAGTAAAACACCTGACAACAGAAAAAACCAGACCGTTATTACCAGGTTGCGCATAGGACACACAAAAGTCACGCATAAACACCTCCTAGATAAAACCGAACAACCAGTTTGTGATATGTGCAACACCCTTATAACAGTGGAACACATGCTCATCCACTGTAAAAAATACGACAGATCAAGAGAAAAATATAACATCCCAGATGAACTCCGGTCTGCGCTCAGCTACAAAAACCAAGAGAATATGATAAATTTCTTGATAGACGCAAACATGATCAAAGACATTTAGCCTTGCTAACTGTTTAAAACCACCAAATTGTATCACTCTTTGTTATTATTATTATTACTATTGTATTATTTTATTATATTTGTTATTATATCTGTTTACAATAATCACTACTATTCTCAAATTATTATTACTATAAATCAAACTATTTATTAGTATTATTACTACTGTTTGCTATTATTATAAGTAATTATTATTGATAAAAGCTGTAAAATTATCTAATGTATGTATATTTATTATCTATGGGGTGCTAATAATCTTAGACATTGAAGTGCCCCTAAAATAAAGAAACAAAATATATATATATATATATATATATATATATTTAATTAAATTGATTGGCTGAACATGGATATGACCTACTTAACTGAAATATCCTGCATATGAAAATGTCATTGTACTTTGCATTATTACACAAGGCAGCATTCTTTTACAGGAATTTGCAATGTCATGTGTTGGAAGTTGGAAGTGACGTGAACTTTTAAAGAAAATTGATATTATTTTATTTGATTTAATCAGAATGTTATTTTTAGGGTTTAGTAGGTATGACCACCAAAAAAAAAAACTTATAACGTCACTAATGTGTCTGTCTGTCTGTACGGTAGAAATTGTAGCCAAACGGCTTAACATAGAAAGTTGAAATTTGGCATGCTTATACCATGTGTTCAAAAAGAAATTACATAAGGGTTGGCTGTAGAAAAATAAAATAATGTGTACTGCAAGCTTTAACTGTCAATTAATTAACTGTAATCTCTGTTGTTGTTATATTTTTCTATTCAAAATTCAATTAAGCTACAATTATAATGATTTTTACAATAGAACACAAAAAATTTATGATTTTAAAGCTTGCAATAGACATTATTTTATTTTTCCACAGCCATCCCTTATGTAATTTCTTTTTGAACTCATGGTACAACTCTTTGTCCGACATATAGGAAAAATACGGAGAGTTAAAAAAAAGACATCCCGAGATTAATATTACAACAATTACAACAACCCTTGATTGGTCACCTCCAGAGCCGGCGCTAGCTCTTTTGGCACCCGGGGCAAACCCTCCAATTTGGCTCAATTTACCTCGACTTACATATCTCTAGAAATACGAACTTTTCGAGATACAAACTATTTTCATATCCTATTTTGATCTCTAAATACGAACCGTGATGTTTTTCTTTTTAAATGAATCAAGGCCTGTTTTATATTCTAATTTTTTACCTTTTTTTCCTAGTATTAGACACAGGCTATTAACAGACTACTACTACATATAAAAAAAATGAAATTGATTACATATTAATGAACGACATAAGAAAATTATTAAATATAGAGGTTCTAAATCAATTTTATTTTTATACTAACCACAGACTAGTCAGAGCAACCATTAGTACTGAAAATAAGAAAAAATCTAGAATTAATTATGGTACAAACATCCCAACCAACTTTCCATCAAATACCAAGCCCCTTGTCAACGCTGAACTGAAGAATAACCTGAACATCATAATTCCACCAATCGTCGATGGCAATGACATACAAAATCTCTACAATACTCTGGAATTGCAACTTCAAAAAACTCTAAACAATATTAGCAAGAAAATTAAAGAAAATAAAGTAGAAAAAATAAATAAAAATAAATTAACGCAAAATACATTGCAATTAATACAAAAAAGGGAAAAAATTAAGAACAAAAGAAAAAAGACTACGAATGATAGAGCGGAACTTGCGGAAATACAAAAATTAGTAAGAAAAGAAATAAGAAACAATATAATAAACCACGAAGAAAATATAATAAATGAAGAATTACAAAATAGAGGATCAATAAAAAGAATTAATAAAGCAATGAATCAAGAAAAAACCTGGATAACAACACTAAAAAACAACAATGGTCAAAAAGAATATAACCGCTCTAGTATAATGAAAACTGCAACTGAGTTCTATACCAAACTATACAAAAGTGCACTTACAAATGATGAACTAAACAGCGATACTACTCAAGTTGATTTGCATAACGAGGACAACATACCACCCATAATGGACTGTGAAATAAAAGAAGCAATAAAGTCACTCAAGAATGAAAAAAGTCCAGGTCTTGATCACATCCCAAATGAGCTAATAATATTAGGCAAAGAAAATATAACACCTGTCTTAAGAAGCATTTTTAATAAAATATTAGAAGAAGAATATATCCCACGACAATGGAAGGAGTCTAAAATTATATTGCTGCATAAGAAAGGTGACCAGGCAGACATAAAAAACTACAGACCCATTAGCTTAACCTCAAACATATATAAACTTTTTAGCAAAATACTTCTTAATAGAATGACACATGTTTTGGATGAACAACAACCACACGATCAAGCAGGTTTTAGAAGCGGATTTTCTACCACCGACCACCTACACACGATGAAGCAAATCATTGAAAAATACACCGAATTCAACAAACCTCTTCTGATAGCCTTCGTCGACTACAGCAAAGCATTCGATTCACTCGAACACCACTATATTTGGAAATCGCTAGCTGATCAAGATGTTGAACAGAAATATATAAGATTAATTAAGAATATATACCATGAAAACACTGCAAAAATATCATTAGAAAAGTTGGGGGAGCCATTTATGGTACAGAGAGGTGTAAAACAGGGCGACCCGCTTTCACCAAAACTGTTTAACTGCGCTTTGGAATCAGTATTTCGATATATAGACATTAAAAAATACGGCATAAAAATTAACAAGTCCATTCTGACAAATTTACGATTTGCTGACGATATAGCGCTATTTGCAGAAACAGAACAAAATCTCCAAGAAATGCTCTCCCAACTATGTACAGCAAGCGCCGAAGCAGGCCTACAAATCAACATGGAAAAAACTAAAATACTATCTAATCTGCACACAACACCTGTGATAAATATTGACGACAACATTCTTGAAATAGTGACAGAATATTCATACTTGGGCCAATTAATATCATTCAGTGACAGCCAAACAAAGGAAGTTAATACCCGGATTTCAAAAGCCTGGAAAGGTTTTTGGTCCCTGAAAAAGATTATGAAAGGTAATATATCAGTAAATTTAAAAACCAAAGTACTGAATACTTGTATTATGCCTATCCTAACCTACGGTAGCCAAACGTGGTCGCTGACAAAAAGACAAGCCAACAAAATAAAAGTTTGTCAAAGGGCGATGGAAAGAAGTATAGTGGGTGTGAAACTAAAAGATAAAATACGGCACGACATAATAAGGCAAAAAACAAAAGCTAAAGACGTGCTTATAGCCGCAAATATGCAAAAATGGAAGTGGGCAGGTCATGTGGCAAGAATGAGAGATGATAGGTGGACACTAAAAACCACAAATTGGTTTCCATCTGATGGAAAAAGAAAGAAAGGAAGACCTAGAAAAAGATGGGTGGATAGTGTAGTAGCGGAAGCAGGAATATTCTGGCAAAAGAATGCTACGAATAAACTAGAATGGAAAAAAGCAGGGGAGGCCTATGCTCAAAAATGGGCTCAACTTACCTGAGAAAAGAAATAAATAAATATAAAATTAAATTAAAATAAAATTGTACTAATTATATTTGTTATAACCTTACTAAAAATATATTGTAAATAGGTAATGTAATAAAGGCTATTATTATTATTTATTATTATTACTACATATAACAAATCGAAAACTCCTGAACCACAAAACCAGACACAAGAAAGTTGTTCATTTTTTATAATTTAAAGGAAGATGATTTTCATACTAATCATGTGAAACAGAAAATTTCATTAAAAAAAAATTAATTTGTAATGGTATAAAAATGTACATTTATAGTGAAAAAAATGCTCCTTCTTACTCTTTTTGCATTTCTTTGCATTTTCTTCATTTAGTTAAAAATAGATTTTTTGGGTTTGTTTTATTATTTTTTAATCTGGACGGATTAATTGATTTCCTATAAGATATAATGGAAAATTGGGTTTCTAGATACATACTTTTTAAAATACGAACCGCGGTCAGGAACAAATTATGTTTGGAAGTAAAGGTGCCAGTGTATATCTCAGGCCCGTGCAACGTTTTAAGGGGGAGGGCCATTTGGAAATTTTGAGAAATCTTCGCGGGCCATACTACTTTCTATCAAGGATTACGGTGTTCCATGGGTCTGGTGGGTCCAAAGATATTTTGAATAATTAAACGCAAATAATTTTGATATTTATAGCTTTATTATATAAAAAGTTAACAAAAACTCCTCTTTAGTAAGATACACTGCACAAGATTATCAATATTATGCAGAAAAATAAATGAAATATTTATCATTTAGAAAAACACACAAATTATTGCGTAAATATTGCACAAAATATATCATTTTATACTTGAAATAGTTGTGAAAGGAATTTTATAAGGAAACTTATACAAAATAGTATCTAATAATAAATCAAATACTTTTTTAATGTGATTTCTGACATTGGTGTTTGTCCACAATTTGAGAAATATTCGGGCGGATATTGATTGACGCTAATATAAGCGAAGTTTTAAGATAATCATCAGTCAAGCTATTTCTGTTTTTCGTCTTTGTCAATTTCATCAAAGAAAAGAATTGTTCGCATGTATGTGTACTCGCAAACAATGATAATATACGGCACGCATTTTGCAGTATATGAGGGCTAGCCTATTTGTAATGTTTAGCTAAAATATTACAAATTTCATTAACAACTTACTATTGTTGTGGTTTGTTTTTCTTTGTACGCATTTTTGAAAAAGTTTTGCTGTCCTGTTAATTTATTTTATAATTTTTTCTCTTCTTAGTTCCCCGGTTAATTTGTTATATTCCTCAGAATGTTTTGACATGTAATGACGCTTAATGTTATATTCTTTAAGAACAGCAATACTTTCCGAACAAATCAAACATATAGGCTTGTTCGTATATAAAACAAAAAAGAAATTATTTGTCCATGAATCATTGAATTCTCGATTTTCGTCTGCTACTTTTCTCTTCTTTTCAGCCATTTTAATCTAATAATACGTAAAAACCGTTATTAAAAATTATATTTTATTGAAAATAATAAATCTTACCAAAAATCGTTGTAGCCTTAAATAATAAATCACTTGATATTTAAAAAACGAATGAAATTTTCGCCTAATAAAACCTAACCTACTGTGTGTAGGTATTATACATATATGTAGCTTGTTAAGACAGATATTTATTTTTTTTTTTACTAGAAATATATTTGAAATACACATTTTATATCTCAATTTGCTTTGCTTTTTTTTTCTAATATTCATTTTCGCTCCGTGGGCCGCAAAAAAAGCTCGAGGGCCGCATGACGTAAACATTTAAATGTGCAACCAAAATCAGTTATAGATGTTTTCAGATGTGTATGAAAGCTAATCAAATATATTTCTATTAAAGCTGTTAAAAATATTAGTAACGTTACCAGTAAACAACGTAAGTACTGCTGAACGATCATTTTCTACGTTAAATTATTTAAAAAACTATCTCCGAAACACCGTCTTCAAACAAATCAGAAAAATGGACTTTCTTTGTAATTTAAATACAAATATATGCATATATGATGTTTTATATATTTTGCATAAGTCCAAAAGAAGACTGAATATTATTATATAATCAATAAATGTGTACATCTTTAAATTCAATTTTGTATTTAATATGTACGATATGAAAATTTATAATTTTAATCTAAATTAAAATTAAAAAATTAATAAAAATTTAGAATATGTATATCTAAGCGTTTGTTTTTGTGCCCCTAAGAGATGGCGCCCTGGGCCTGTGCCCCTGTCGCCCCTGCCTTGCACCACCACTGGTCACCTCACATAGCTAATATAGTGAAAAAAGCAAATAAAATCCTTTACATTACATACAAATCTTTTCCTCATCTAACCTCTTAATTTACCTATCTTACATTCGCCCTCTCCTAGAATTTGCAGTTGTTTGGTCGCCTTACCTACATCGAGACATACTGCTCCTGGAGGGGCTCCAAAGACGTGCTACTCGACTACCATGTAGTTTTCGTCATCTTTCATGCGAACAACGACGTGCAAAACTAAACTTACCATCACTAGCTGATCGCAGAGAGCGTGGAGACCTCATTCAGATGTACAGGCTAACTACAGGCAAGTTTTCCACTGGTATGTCTTCACTGTACGAACTTAACCTGGACCGTCGACTTCGAAGACACCATTTAAAATTAAAGCACAAGAAATACAACAAGCAACCAAGGCAACACTTTTTCACCAACCGTGTATTTGAACTGTGGAACTCGCTCTAGGACAATGTCGTATCTGCCCCGTCGATAAACGCTTTCAAAAATAGAATTAGCCATCTATTCCCAATGTAATAGAATTAATTAATTAGCAACTTTGTTCTTTTGATTATTTTAAATATTATTTATAGTATAATGTTATATGTCACTCATAATTTTGTATAAAATTGTATTATATATTATTTTCTAGTTTGTAAGTATAATTATGTAATTGTGTTTTCGTCTTTGAGCATAACAATCCTATGGCTTCTGCTCTACTTTTTGTAATAATAATAATAATAATAATTACATTGTTGCACAGAAGGTTGTTACTAATTGTGATGCAGAAAGCAGTGCTGCTCGAGTCATTCCGCATTGTGCGGGCACTGGATCTGGCGTAATTTTCCGCGGCAGCTTATCGCCAGGGTTTGGGATGCAGTCGTGTGTATTTAGCTCCACTAATCTCTAGTATGACGCGGTTCAAAAGGTTGCTGAAGTTTGAGATTAGTGGACGCTTGTCAAGACCTGACAAACACCATAATAATAATATAAACAATTACGTTGTTAATATATATTTTTTTTTTTAATTTTGAGTGGTATACCGAATGAAACCTCTTAATTCGTGGAACAACAAGCAAATTTTTATTTTTTAAAAATCTTTTTTTTATGGGATTTTTGCCAAAAATATATAAAAAAACGTTTGTCCCCCATCCAATCTTTCAGAGGGGTTGATCTAAAAATCTGAAAAAATCTCCATAATGAACATTGATGGGAACCGGAATAGTTCAACAGAAATTTTTGATCAGGTTAGATTTTCGAAAAATGTCGATGTTTTGTGTCGTCAATAAAAAAATTATTTAAAAAAAAAATAATTGTGTGGTATGGAAAGCAAGCTCTTAGGACATAGATTAAGGAACGAGAAGTAGTTTTTTTTAAACACGATTTTAGCAAAAAATGTGCTAAAAAAGTTCTTGTCCCACCCCTTTTGCTCAAAAAGGTTAAACCAGCGTTTCCCAAACTGTTCGCCGCGGCAACCTGGGGCATCGTAGCTAGGCTTCAGGGCGCCGCGAAGACCCAGGACCTTTTTTTTGTGTGATCACTCTGTAGTTTAGAAGTGAAGACCGTTTTATTTGGTCATCACTTTGTAGTTTAGAAGTGAAGACCTTTTTTTTTTGGTCATTACTTTGTAGTTTAGATGTGAAGACTTTTTTTTAATGTATTGACTTGGGGTGCCGCGGGAAAATTTTAATACATTAAGGGCGCCCGGAACCGAAAAAATTTGGGAACCACTGGGTTAGACTAAAAATCTGATAAAATTACAGGTAATATATATATATATATATATGTATATATATCTAAAAGCCTTCTACCATATATGGTGTAGGCTGCATTTCTTTCTCTCTTTCATTTTTTTGTTTTGTTCTATGGCGTAAAATGCGTATCTACGTATTTATATACGAAGTTAGCCCATTCTTTTTTATTCTTCGTCATTTTTTTGGCTTCTACAATCGTTTTTCCTCTCTCTTCTAATATATCTTTTAATGTTTTGTCCCATGTGTTTCTTGGTCTTCCTATTTTGTTCTTTCCGTATGTTCTTGTCTCCCAGACTTGCTTCACTTTTCTTGTTTCTTGTAGTCTGTGCATATGTCCCCACCAGCTTAGTTGCCTATTTTCTATGAATTTATCTATTGCTTCTATGTTAAGTTCTTTCCTTATCTCCGTACTTTTAATTCTATCCATTTTAGTCACTCCTTTCACCCTTCTTAAATACTTCATTTCTGCAGCTTGTATTTTATTCTTTTCCCTTCTTGAAAGTGTCCACGTTTCGCATCCGAAAGTCAGTACCGGTCTGTATATCGTTTTAAATATATTCATTTTTGTCTCTTTTGTTATTTCTTTTTTGTTGATAAGAGTACTATTTATGTCATAGTAGAGTTTCATTGCTTTCTCAATTCTTGTATTTATCTCCATTTCCTGTTTTCCATCATCTCGTATATCTACTCCTAAATATCTGATATTCTTGACTTGTTCTATGTTCGTGTCCTCTATTCTTATATTTAAGTCTTCATCTGCTCCAATAATCATAACTTTAGTCTTACTTTTGTTCATTGTCATATTATATTCTTTGAATGTTTTATTCCATATATTTAGATTTTCTTGCAATTCGTTTCTTCCTTTTGCTATTATTACTACGTCATCTGCAAATACTCCTTCCGATATTTCTGTTATTCGCATGTTCCTGTATCCAATTCTGAATTTAGACGTTTCTTTTTTACTCTTTTTTATAATTTCGTCCATAAAAGTTATAAAGAGGGTAGGACTTAATCCTCCTCCCTGTCTTAATCCTTCTGCGGTTACGAAAGTGCTCGACTCTCTGTTGTTATATATTACGGCATTGCGGTTGTTTTCATATATCTTTTTTACTAATCTGATTATTTTATTACTTATTCCTCGATTTTCTAGTATATTCCATAGTGTTTTCCGTGGAACTCTATCGAAAGCTTTCTCTAGATCGATAAAACCTAGATATACTTTTGTGTTCTGTTTATGTGTTTTCTCTATTATTTGTTTTATGGTGAAGATATGATCTTGAATACTCCTTCCTTTTCTGAAATTACTGTTATGCACAAACAAGAATACAGATGAAGAGAGACAAAAACAATTTAAAATAAGCACCGAAGAAGTAGAAGAAATTATAACAATAACAGAATTACAAGAAGTTGTAAAGAGTCTCAAAAATGGAAAAGCACCAGGAAAGGACAAGATAACCACTGAAATGGTTAAAAAAATGGGACCACAAGGAATGGACGTACTGTTAAAAATCTTTAACTTAGTAATGAAGAAAGAACAAATTCCGCAAGATTGGTTAACGGCCTTAATAGTTCCCATACACAAGAAAGGAGACAAAAAAGACTGTAATAATTACAGAGGGATAACATTATTAAGCTCTGTGATGAAAATTTTTGAACAAATTATCGACAAGAAGATAAAGCCCATAATCGAAAAAACGTTAGATGAGTGCCAAAGAGGTAATATATATATTATATATATATTGATTTGAGCCGGAAACGTAAGATAAGAATTTTGGATCCGATTGCGTTTTTGATAAATATTGCAGTTTTTGTGTTTTTGACAAAATTAATTCATGGCTAAACTATGGCTAATAATGTTATGTTTTTTTTTTGTATTTATGGCTAAGATAGTATTTGTATTTTTTTAAAAATTAAATATTTAACAGCTGAGGACCTAGTTTTGAACACTACACTACACTAATAATGAAATACTTATAACACAAATAACACATTGTTGCACAGAAGGTTGTTAACAATTGTGATAGCGGGAAATATATATCTTATTAATCTAATGAAGACTTGAATACGAAGCAAATGCAGAAAAAAAATGCTGGGATTTTTGGCAAATTGTTTAAATTTTGTTTAAAAAATGAAATGTAAGCTCTTAGTACTCAAATAACGAATATAAATGATTATCAAATATATGTTGATTTTTATGTGATTATACAACAAATATTCCTAGACATCTATTATGTTGGCTTCTTACACTTATTAAATACCTACAAAACCCTGAAATGTGTGAAAATTCACACTTCACATCAATTTTTATATTAAACAATTATCTCCTATTGAATTAGATGAATAATGTTATATACATGCATTTAGAGAAGTCTATCGATCCTCTCGAACATATTTGATTCAGCCTCGCATTATGCATCAACGTTTGATAGCTATTGTAGACGGCTGACATAACATTTCAAAGAAATGGTTTTATTTCTATCAGGTCGTCAAGAATGAAATTTGTAGTTAACAATATTGCCAACTTTAACAGCTTATTATTTGACATTGGCTTAATATTTTACCGTTCTTTTTTTTTTGTTGGAAAGTTACACATCTCGCCTGTTTAAAGAAATCACTGTATGCGCTAAAAAATATCAAAAACTTTTTTTAAAAATTATTCCAAATTATTCCATTTTGTTGAAAATGGAACGGTTGGAAATTCGCACTATTATGAAGTATTATGAGTTCTTACGTGGAACTACGGCATCGCAGGCCGCGCGAAATGTTAATAGTGTATTTGGCTCTAGTGTTACTACCCAGCAGACAATATCAAATTGGTTCGCCAAATTTCGTACAGGTAAATTAAGAACCAAACAAAACGAAAAAAAAAAAAACCTGAGTCATCGATCACAGCAGAAATATACTGCAACCAACTGGACGAAATGATGCAAAAACTTAAAGAAAAACAGCCTAGACTGGTCAACAGATCGACTCTTATCTTATTGCATGATAACGCTAGACCACACACTGCACAAATGACTGTGGCAAAACTACAGGAATTGGAGTTGAAACTTCTTCATCCTCCTCCATACCCCCACTGACTACCACTTCTTCCGCAATTCGCAAAACTTTTTAATAGGAAAACAGTTTAATTCCGACAATGCTGTAAAACTGGCCTTCCAGGAATTCATTGACTCTCGTCCACCAGGGTTTTATTCCACCGGCCTGAATAATTTGCCGCTTAAGGGGGGGGGGGGTGTAGGGTCTCATAACCACATTTTAAGCATATTTTTGTGAATTTTTTTCAAATCTATTGTTAAATTTATTCATTTTCAAACTAAGTACATATATAAAGTATGTTTTGAAGAAGATACAAAAAAATTTTGAAGGCAAAATATGGCGAAATGAGCCAGCTGAGGCAAATCTTCTCAGACTCCGGGAAAAAAAAATAGATTTTGCGATGACCAGCATAACTCGTCACTGGATCATCTGAAATCAAAAATCCAAAAAGATTTTGTTAGTTTATGAGTTTGCCGAGGTAATGAAGTTGAGATATTTTTTTTTCATGTTTTTTTTTTATTTAAAAATCACAAATATATTCATTTTTAGGTTTTTTTTAGGGGGAATTAATTTTTTTTTTGTCGTCTAAGTAACGCTAAAAACTGAAAAATCATTTTAAAAATAAAAACTCAACTTCACCTCGGCAAACTCATAAACTAACAAAATCTTTTTGGATTTTTGATTTCAGATGATCCAATGACGAGTTATGCTGGTCACCACAAAATCTAATTTTTTTCCCGGAGTCTGAGAAGATTTGCCACAGCTGGCTCATTTCGCCATATTTTGCCTTCAAAATTTTTTTGTATCTTCTTCAAAACATACTTTATATATGTACTTAGTTTGAAAATGAATAAATTTAACCATAGATTTGAAAAAAAAATCATAAAAATATGCTTAAAATGTGGTTATCAGACCCTACCCCCCCCCCCCTTAAATGGCAAAAGTGTATAGGTATAGACAATATGGATGCATACTTTGATGAAAAAAATAATTCCTTATATTTGTAAGTTATCAACCAACTTTGCCTTTTTTTCTACAAATTTCATCCTTGACGACCTAATACAAATTTTCAGTAATAGTCGCTACTAATTGCAGATAATGTTTATGATTTTTCGATATTTTTCATTTCGCGAGAAATGAGAAATCAAATTGAATTTCTCAAGGATTTGTAATGATTGTAAAATCTGTATTTTACAATTGTTGATACCATTTCTTTCTGTATGGAAAATACATTTATCTACGATTATGAAATAATAAATGCATTATGTGCAGTGGAGTAACTAAAACTCAGAGGCCCCTATGGAAATATTTGTTGGACCCGCCTTGATTTATAAAGTTTAAAAAAGATGAAATTTAAGAGTAAAACGTCTTAATATCAACAATAGAATAATAATTTTGGGGATTTTGGGGTTGGATTCACTATTAATCAATATAAGCACGTATTTAGGACACCAAGGAGGAAATAACATAAATAATACATTTTCGTACCTTAAAGTATACACAAGTTGAGTATAGTCAAGATTGAAGTGGGTTTTTGTTAAGTAAAATGATTAAAAGCCTCATTCAATCGTTAAAAGTTAGTAGATATCAATATCTAGTTCCGCTTAAAGCAAAGAAACAGAATATATTTATATTATCTTGGGTTGGGGTGAGGTGTTTTTATAAAATGTCATTTTCATTTCATCTTGACTTTTCGTCTTGACATTTTTAATAAAAAATTTTGAATATATTAGTTTTAAAAAAATTTCATTGTATTTTATGTAGGTACTTTATTTTTCATAATATGTCACCTTTTCCTTTTGACATTTAGATTTTTGCTACCAGCATGGACCATAAAATAATCACGAAACTCGTCACAACTTGAAAAAAATCCAGTTTAGTTCCGCTTAAACAAAATAAACAGAGTATAGAGAAAATTACAGAGTATACAGAATTAATCTGTTAATACGAGTAGTATTAATCAAATTGTAAACTGGAAAGCATGAAGGAAAACCGGTGTTAATATTTTTGATTTAATTTTCGTTCTAGAACTGAGAAGAACATGCCGTTTCTGTTTCCGTGCTTTAAAAAATCTGCTAATATGGTTATTTTGCTTTCGTTTTCGGTTTGTTTTCATCCTTGATAAAAATTGAATCAAAAAGTCGGGAGCAGGGCCGGCGCGAGGCATGTGCAGCATGTGCAGCCGCACATGGCCCCATGGCCTCGCGGTCAATAGCAGGCCTCGCGGTTCAACAAAAGGCCCCGCGCATGGAGATGAAGACCTTTTTTTTGCTCCTCACTTGGATCTGAACACCAGGCCCCGCGGTTCAACAATAGGCCCCTCGTATGGAGATAAGGACCTTTTTTTTTACTCCTCACTTGGATCTAAACAGCAGGCCCCGCGCATGGAACTGAGAACCTTTTTTTTTTGCCCCTCACTTGGATCTGGGAGGTGAAGACTTTTTTTTTGCTCTTCTCGCACATGGCCTCGCAAATCCTAACGCCGGCCCTGGTCGGGAGTCGATAAGTTTTTTCGACTCCCAACTCGATTCGTCCACTCATTTCGATTCCTCCACTCTCGACTCCTGACTCCGCCTCCAACATCCCTGATTAATATCAAACTCAAACACAGCGTAACATCTAAAGCAGTGGTACTCAACCTGGTCCCTACCGCCCACTAGTGGGTGGTAGGAATTTTTTGGTGGGCGGTAGGGGTTTTGGTCCAATGCTGGCTACTTTCTGTTTTTTTTTTTTTTAAATTTAATTGTATTATTTAAAAAAATTTCATATCATTATTGAAAAACATTTTCATTAAGTTCCTCATAAAATTCTTTACTGTTTATAGTTAAATTTCTCAAAATATACAATTTAATCATACTATGACCAACTGTGCTGTTAATCATATTATGACCAAAGAAAGAAACCGTCTGAATATTTCCGAAAGAGGAGACCTTCGTTTGTTCCTTACAAAAGTTGAACCAGATATCCAATAGTCTCAAGGTTCTCATTAATAATTTAATTAACTAAATGTAATTTCAATAGACTTCATACTTCTATGTATGCAAAGTATAAATAAAAAGATAAATTTAACTACATGTTTTCATTAAACCTCTACTCAAAAATTACGGGTAAGGGAAGTGTGGGTACTGTGTTACACAGGGTCTTTTTTGACATCCAACGTTGCCACGTTTCGGTGCATGTATATTTGTTGTGTTTAATAATAAGAGATGATGCAGTAAGTTGTTTTATAAAGATTTTTGCAGCTAAATTTTGCGAAAGTATTTGGTAAGTTATTATTATTATACAACAGGTGGGCGGTATGAAATTTTTTCTACCAATAGAGATGCTAAAGTGGGCAGTAGGTATGAAAAGGTTGAGTACCCCTGATCTAAAGGATGGTTTCCAGTCGACGTAGACGTAGAACATAAAACTAAAAGTTGTTCGGGCCCCCAGTTGGCCCCCCTAGAATTCCTTGGAAAAAATATATTTTAGAAGTGAGGACCTTTTTTTAGTCATTACTTGTATTTTCATATGTAAACGATAAAAAAATATTTCCTGGCCCCCCAAATTTTATTCCAAATTTGTTTGCCCTAGACGGTCCAGGCTACAACATAATCTTTACGTGTGTATATTGTATTGTTCGAAAGTTATGTATTTGTTTTTAAACGATTTTTTCACGCATTTATTATTAAAATAGCAGATTGTTAGGATTTTGTTAGGGCTCAGAGTGATAATTTACCCAACAATGATGCTTTTATGCTCATGGAATATATGAAAAATAATGAATGTTACAGTGCTGAAGAAATACGTGGTGTCAAAACAGACTTGTAAGTAAACCATTTATGTATTATATAACTTTATGTAAACAATATAAACGCTGCAACTCTGTAAAATGTAAATATTTATGTAATTTCGATGTCAGAATTTTACTACATTGTTTACATGAATTTACAAAACGTTAGAGGCATAATCGAAATACTGCAATATAGGTTATATATTTTAATATAAAATAATTCGGTAAACATGTATAAATTGTTTTTATAGAATTAAACTTTATTTTAATTAAAGTCACTCTAACTTTACACAATCTATAAAAGTTATACAAGCAAATAAGTTCACGACAGACTGTGTAGGCTGTACGCTGTATAGGGTAGGCTGTACGCAGTACACTTATGTAGGGTATGCCGTCACACGTGGTTTTTGCGCGCTACATACATTTATGATTTTTTTAAGGCTTCAAATTAAAAAAAAAAAAAAATAATCCAAAACTGTTTTTATGTTTATATGCAACAAGAGAAATATAATAAAAAATTAAAAATAAATCATGCCTATCTTCTATTCTACGTCTACGTCAATTGGAAACCATCCTTAATAGGGTTGTACATCGAAGGCAAAACATCGATGTTTAACATCGATGTTAACATCGGCGCCTTACTATCGATGTTGAAAAATCATCGAAGGAAAAACATCGATGTTTCCGATACATCGATGTTTTATTAAAATTAAAAAAAGCTATCCTAGGTTAAATACTAACGAGGAATAATGGGGCTGAACTACACATAAGGGAAAGAGTAAAGAAGGCAAGGATAGTCATGGGGAAGCTGTGGAGTATAGGAGAGAGGAAGTTTAGCGACGATATTAGATGGAGATTGAGGTTGTTTGATGCCGTGGTGAAAAACATCCTGCTATATGGGGTGGAAATTTGGGGATGGAAGCAATGGGAGAAGGTAGAACGAGTACAGGAGAGGTATTTAAGATGGATCTTAGGGGTAGATAGAACGACACCAGGGTATATTGTAAGAGAGGAACTGAAAAGGGATAAGATGAAAGTGGGTACAGGAAGAAGGGCGGTTAAGTACGAAGAGGAAGTTAGAATAGAAACAGACAAAAAAATAATGAGGGAATGCTGGGAAGAAAGAGACAGAGAGGAACAGAAAGGAAAATGGTACGCATGGGGGGAGATGAGAAAAGAGTATTACTGGAGATGCGGAGTGGATGCGACAGAGGTGGAAAGGAGAAGAAAAGTCGGGATAAGCGTGATTGAGGAGTTGTGGAGGAGGGATAAGGAAGTGGGGGAGCAAGAAAGGACAGTCAGAATAGACAATTCAAGGAGCGCAGGGAGATATAAGGAGGTCAGAACTATAGGGGTACCAAGCTACTTGAGGGGAGAAAGAGGAAGGTCAGGAGGGAGAGTTAAGAGGATTGCGAGACTAAGGTGCGGGAATGAAGAGACAGGAAATAGATATTGGAAGAGACAGGAGGATAAGATGTGCAGGATGTGCGGGGAGGAGGAAGATATAGAGCACCTCGCGAAGAGGTGTAGAGAGATGACAGTATGGTTGGGGAGCACATTAGACCTGTTGCACGAAGATGGAAGGGGGGAGAGGTGGGCGAGAGAATTAGAGGCAAGAAGGATAGAAATTGGGGAAGGATAACAGGAAGGGGAAACGGAAAGAAGAAAGAAAAGAGAAAAAATATTGTAAAATGTAAATTGTATTGGATGTTATAGTTATGTATTTTTGGATTGATTGTTTTATTTTTATTTTATTTTTAATTTTTTGTAAATGTTAACACCCTGAACGCTGCAAGGCCTAGGGGAATAAAGAATATATATATATTAAAAAAAGCTGTTCATTTATATTATATAGGCTTTATTTAATAATGTGAAGATAAAATACGAAAAAAAGTAACTTATAATACACAAAAAGCATTTATTAAATTTTTAAATAGAAATATCAATCTTTTTTAATAGTAATTAATTTCACATTAACATTACCCAATATAATAATCCTAATTTGTTCCTACTATTTTTACATTTCTAAAATGAAATATTGCATTTTATCATAATACTAATATAGTAATCTTAATGTTAATTTTATATTATTTAACATAAAAATAACATACTGTCATACACATTTTTTTTTTCACTTTTTTAAGTTGAACTACATATTACATTTTTTATAACATTAACATAGCAATCCTAATATTAATTTTACACTAACATTACAATATAATAATCCTTATAATAGTTTTATTAATAAATAAATTATAATTATATTTCCCAATACGGTAATTCCAGGGATTGGAGGAGTAACAACTGGGAAAGTGTCAACAAGACTCAAAAAGCAACAAGTTTGTTGGCGTCGTTGGTCGTTGCATTGTTTGCCAAAAATTAGAAGTTTCTTCTTATTTTTTCTTATTCTGCTAATTGCTAAAAAGAATAAGAACTAACTCTATTAGTATTGTTATATCACAATAGATAGTGCTTATATTTTGTGTACTAATATTAATAAAAATTAAAATTTTAAGATTCGCAGTAAGCTCTAGCAGTAGTTTCTGAATTTCAAAGTTTAAACATCGACATCGGTAGTAGACATCGATGTTTTATCGATACTATCGCCATCTATCGATGGTAAAAACATCTATGTGTTCGATACATCGATGCTTTTTTCCCATCCCTAATCGTTTAATGATAAAAACATTAAGAAAGTATAAATAATGTAGAATTTATCAAATTAATTGTAACATATTGGTAGAACATTAACATTTTATTAGACCTTAATTTTTATAAGAGTGTATATGAATGAAATATATGCATATATAGTGTTTAGTTCATATATTACTTAAACGTGAGCCGGGCCTAGTATATTGCTGTAAAGGAAATTAACATGTCGACTGTAGCAGTGGCCGCTGTGAAATATGACCACTTATATCAAGGACGTTATTGTGTTAGTTCGCAGTTCATGTATTCAAACAACAATAAATTAATATTTGTCAAAAATATGCAATGGTCTATATATAATTAAATCCGGCAGAGAATTCGCTTCATATCACATTGCCGGATATGTATCTTTCATTCCTACGTTTGAAAAGAAGGGAAACCAAGCACATTATTTTTATTGTTATTATTATTATAAAGGGTTTGTCAGGTCTTGACAAGCCTCCAGTAATCGCAAACTTCAGCAACCTTTTCAGCCACGTCATACTAGAGACTAGTGGAGCTAATACACACGGTTGCATCCCAAACTTTGGCACTATTGTATTAATGGCGGGTTGCTTAAGTAAGAATCAGTGGCGCAGCCAAGGGGGGGGGCAACGGGCCTGGGCCCCTCCCAGGACCAGCAGATTACACGGCGCTGCTCGGGGAGTTGAAGATAAATTTGTTAACCACAAGCAGTGGCGCAGCCAAACGGCCGGCCGACGGGCCTGTGCCCCTCACAGGACCAGCAGGTTACACGGCCCTGCTCGGGAAATTGGAGATAAATTTGTTAACCACAACCAGTGGCGCAGCCAAGAGGGGAGCGACGGGCCTGGGCCTCTACCAGGACCAGCAGATTACACGCCGCTGATCGGAGAGTTGAAGATAAAATTTCTTAACCACAACAGTAGTTAATTTTTAAATTACTTCATTCTAAACAATATTGGCAATTTTTATTTATTTTATTTATTTTTTTCGTATAAATAAACATTTTTTTAAGATTGCCTACTCTTGATAAAGTGACATAATTATTGTTCAAGTGAAAATACATTACTTTCCAAATATGCTCCAACGAATTATATGAAGGGGAGCGTTGATCCTTTTTCCCCCTGACACATCGACTAAAACATTCGCCCAGTCAAATGATAAAACTGTTTTAAACATCTAATTACTCGATTCAGATAAGATAAAGTCGAAATCTGACTTCGGAATAACCTTCACACGAGTCTGTTCGTTCGATACAAATTGTGGCCAAGCGGCTGATTTAGAGAACTGAACATAAGTAAGAAAAATATTGCGACTTCAAAAATATATCCCACGAAAAATATAAATAAATATGTATTTATCTAAGAAAAAATCAAGTGAAAGTTTTTGATACATGTATTAACAATTAAATTTTCTTATCAACAAATAATGGAATTATTATTTGATATAAACATCAATATCCAACAGCAGGAGTGTCGAACTGATTTGGGTCGCAGTCTATTTTACATACACAATGATAAGCAGTGACGGAACTTTAAATATCCCGAGGGGTTTCTTGACATTTTTTTATATACAGAAAACGGGAAGAGAGTTTATTATACATTTTTAAATATATTTTTCTCCTAAATAAGCTCAAGTGATTATGATTACCGCTTCAGGGGCCACAAAAAATAAGGTTGAGGGCCGTATGCGGCCCGCGTGCCCTCGAAATTTGATTCGGCCCTCCCCAAGACAAAATCCTGGCTGCGCCACTGGTAAGAATTATCCCTAACTCAAGTTAAAATCATTTGTTTTTGTAAGGTACAACATAGAAAAACAAATGATTTTAACTTGAGTTAGGGATAATTCTTACTTTAGTAACCGGCCATAAATATTTTAATAAAACAATCGAAAACCTGACCAGATGATATAGCTGCAGATAGACAAACCATATGAAAATCGGATCAGCAGTTCACGAGTGAAAAGCGGACGTACATACAGGCAAACAGACAGATAGACGTTGTCTTATATGTATATAGAGACAGAGATGACAGAATTAATACATAGTTTCTAAAAAAATATGGATCGTTCGATTTAGGAACCAGTGCTATGTTGGCTATCTTCCCTGAATAACTCGTGGATGGTTAAATCGTTTAGCCTGAAAGCATGTACACTGTAATGACGGGTTTACACGTGTTTACCATTACCATTGTTTACGTGTATTGTAAACCATTCAGTTTAGTACTTGATGAAGTACTTGACTTAGTAGCTAAGGCGGCTTTTCTGTAAGGGCAAATGAGCAATGACCCCCCCAAGAAAAATTAATTAATTAATTTTTAAATATTAACATTTTTAAATTTTATTTCAAGATGTTAAGATTCTTATTTCCTTTTTAATTTAAACCTAAAACCTAGTTTATTATTATACGCTCTGCTCAATTTGATGTCGGGCGTTAGTTTACACCAAAGTGCTGCCATTCTACGTGCGTACAACTATTTTGAAAGATAGTGCCTATAGCTATACGTACACTCTCCTTGCATCTCATCGTTCGGTGTAACGTAGTTCTTCCCCATTGGGATAATGCCCAAAGCTCTGAAAAGCTCTGTTTGTTGATTGTGCGAATGATAAAATTATTTAAATTATGAGAATTAAGGATCAAGTGATGACCTAAAAAAAAAAATGTCCTCGCTTCGGAAATAAGTGATGACCAAAAAAACAAGGGTCCTCACTTCTAAAATACAAGTGACCTCTATTTTTAATATTTTCTAGTATGTTTGTGTGTTTTTATTTTTATTTCCTTCCTTCTTAGAGGGGCCCGGGCCCCCGGGCTACCTCCCTGGGTACGCCACTGGTTTGATACATGAAGTCTGTCTTCTGCTACTTGTTTTGTACGACAATATAAAAATGACGCATGAAGGTTTTGGGATGCTGTTAAGTAAAAAAATTGTTTGATGAGGAAGACAATTAAGAAGAAAATATTTTGGAAAAAGTTTTTGAAATTTATAGTACATTTCCGCTTGCATCAAGAAAATGTTGAGTCTTTTTGAGTGTATTTACATGTTCCATTATGAGGTTCATGTATGTTTTATTTATTTTGCAAATGCTGCAGGTATAAACAATGATATCTTGATTGTTTTCACTCATATTGTTTTGTAGAAATAAAAACTTACATTTTTGCCGCCAAAAACACTAATGCACAGATTGCCGCACGATCTGAACTTGTGACGTTTGTGCAACACAAATTGCACTGCACGATATTTGCCGAACGATATTCGTGCAGCACAGAGCACACAAAAACTTTATACCGAACGTTTCTTGTGTAAATTATAAATAACATCAAAATAGATATTAAAAACTTCTGGAAGTACTCAAAAACATTAAGAAAAAGTAACTGTATACCGCGTCACATTCATTATAATAAGCAAGAAGCTACATCCGGATCCGATATTTGTAATTTGTTCGCAGATCACTTTGAATCTGTTTTCTACAAAGACGATGATGTTCCATATGACTCTGATTTTCGAAATAATGAACTCAATAATGGTTGCATCAATCTATGTAAGGTCAATTTGACCAAAGATGTAATATTTGACTATCTGAAGGAACAGTATTATAATTCCAGAACAAAATGGCTTCTGTCCTAAAAGATCAGTGTTGACCAATCTTATCCCGTTTATTGTATTCTTAACTTCTAATATGAATAACAAAATTCAAATCGATGTATCTTACACAGATTTTTGTAAAGCATTCGACAAGTTAAATCACAACATTCTTTTAGAAAAACTCGAGAAACTTGGTATTCACGGATCTTTACATCGATGGTTCAGTTCCTATATTAAGAACAGATCTCAATTAGTGGTTTGTAATGGTTTTATATCAAGAGAAATATTTGTAACTTCCAGTGTACCTCAGGGATCTCACCTTGGCCCTCTCTTGTTTATTTTATTTATTAACGATATCACTCAATGCTTCACAAATTCTAAATTTGTCTTATTCGCAGATGATATGAAAATTTTGCAACAAATAAAGTCCACTAAAGACAGTTTAGACATGCAAGCTGACCTTAATAGATTAACCCAATATTGCAAAAAAAAAAACAAGTTATATTCAAATTTAACTAAATGTGTAGTTGTTACATTCACTCGTAACTTCAACGCAATGTTATTTATCTATAAAATTAACGACACTTCACTTGAGCATAAGAACACAATTAAATACCTCGGAGTTACACTTGACTCTAAACTACTTTTCAACAATCATATTGACACCACAATCAAACACTGTTACAAAATGATAGGATTTATATTTCGCACTTGTAAACACTTCAATAAACCAGAACCTTTCTTACTTCTTTTCAACACGCTAATACGTAGTAAATTAGAATATGGATCAATCGTATGGAATCCAATTTATGCAAAAAACATAAAAATTCTGGAAGCTGTACAAAGGAGATTTTTGTATATATTATTCTGTAAATTTAAATTTGATTCAGTATGCTATATAGATAGAGTTGCTTACTTCAACATGTTATCGCTTGAAAGTAGACGAACTCTGTTAGATATGATGTTCTTATATAAAGTTTTTAATAATTATGTATATTCAAACCTATTCATTGAGTATTTCAACATCCGCGTACCAGGATCCCATACACGATCTACCAACATGCTCTTTCGCCTTCCCAGGTGCAACAGCAACTATTGCATGAACTCCCCTATCAACAGAATTATGTCTACTTACAATTCCTTTAGCGAAATTGATATTTTTCACCAGTGATGGGCGTTTACACGTAAACTTTAATTGTTTACGTTTACGTGTAACTTATGTAAACAATTGGTAAACTTGTCAACAATGTAAACAATGTAAACTTTGTAAACTGTCAAATAATGAGGTTAGTTTTAGTTATTTAATACGAATAATAGAGAGTTAATGAACAAGTATATTCAGTTCAAAACAATAAATTTATTAAAAAAATGGTGGGAAGAAACCGAAGGAATAGTTCTGAAGAACTAGGTTTTGTTTTAATTAAAGAAAATGAAAAAAAAATATAGGGCGTTATGCAAAATTTACAATGAATCTTTTCGTTATTAAAAAATATAGGCTGATTTTCTTAAAGGGGAAATTTAATGTATTTTGTTATTAAAAAAAATAAACTGAATTTTTTAAAGAAATAAGTTTTTTATTTTTCATATTCATATTTACTAATTTGTATGTAACACCTGTATAATGATGCAAATTCGATTTTTATTAATATGGATATTGGCTTGTCCTAATTTTATTTACTTACTTTTTCATTTAAAATCGTTTCATTAAAATTTTATTATTTATAAAAATGTATTGAAAATGAGGTTCTGTAATTCAAAACAAGTGCGCATGTTTAAATCATTGTTTACATTGTTTACGTTGTTTACAAGTTTTTGTGTTTACTTTACATCAATTGTTTACGCGTCAACAATGAGGTAACTTACATCATGTAACTTACGCGCCCATCACTGTTTTTCACCTTAATTTACAACAATTTAAAAAGGCTTTAAACACGATTTTATTGAACTGCTGAATTTATTACTGTTATTGTTACTTTTGTAAATGTTATATAATAAATTGTAATTGTACCATCCCTATAATTGGGATTTGTATCATGTTGGAATGGTCAAATATATAAATAAATAAATAAATAAATAAATAAATAAATAAATAAATAAATAAATAAATAGAAAATATATAGAAAAAATACTGGGAGTTCCAAAAAATACATCCAGAGATAAATATAAAAAATTATGTACTTAATAAAAAAAATAAATATTTTGTGGTATACCAAATGAAACCTCTTAATGCGTGGATCAACAAGCAAATTTTTATTTTTGAAAAATCAATTGTTTTTAAGGGTTTTTAGCCAAAAATGTGCTAAAAAAGTTTTTGTTGCCCCCTTTTACCCTCAGGGGTTAGACTAAAAATCTGAAAAAATTATTTTTTAATTCATGGCTAAGATGAAATTAAAAATAAAATAAAAAAAATTTAACAGCTGAGGACCGAGTTTTGAACACCACACCAACACATTGTTAATAGAATAAATATTCGTAGACATCCAATATTATGTTGGCTTCTTACACTTAACAATTACCTATAAAATCCTGAAATGTGTGAAAATTCAAACTTTACATCATTTTTTAAATTCTGTAGTGTTCTATATGTATTTCTAGCATATAAGTTTATATATTTGTGGTGTATTTAATTTTGTCATTGAACAATAGATGTATACACTGTTTTCTCAATTTTTTTCTCGTTACATTGAGCTGAATCACTATACATTATGTACTCTTATGGTTAACTGAAAATTTGCAGAATTGCTTTTCTTAACTAATTTTATTTTATGCCTTTCAGCATTTATTAATAAAGATTTGTCATAAAAAAATGTACACCCAATAAAGTCCAAATTTGAATAGAAGCATAAATGACAAATCCTCGTCATGTTAATGTATGTTATTTTATAATTCAGATACTTTTTTGCATTACTGTACGTAAACAATGCACGTTGACTGTATCCTATAAGCGCCGGCGCCGAGCAAGTGAGTATTGATGTCAGTCGACGCGCGCCGTCGTTTTGGTGGTTGATTGTAACGACGGACGATAGAGGGTAGCAGCCGAAGGACGCTACCCCTAGTTTCAATATCGCTCGCGTCTTGAGTTTCCCAGAGATTGATGTGGGTTACGCGATACGTAACAAAATTTGTTATTAATAGTGAAAAAGTCGCATAACTATTATATGACATAAAATTCAAATATTTCACAAAATGAATTAGACAAGGAGATTATTTATTTGTATTTACAAATAAAATTAATTTAAGAAATTGAAAACTAAATAATTTTTTAGAATAAATTTAATAATTTGTGTAAAAAGTAGTATTATTGTTATAAATTTTATTTATTTTAGTTGAATTGGTTGAAGAAAAATTGTTCTTCTTTGCTATATGATATTGAAATAGTTTATTTGTTTTGTAAAGTTAAATATGTAAATTATTTTAGTTTAGTTAGCAAGGACTTGTTTTTTTTCTATTTAAATTGTTGGCATGAAGTAAGTAAATGGAACTTTGCATATTGTGATCGATTGTATTAGTTTGAGTCTAAATTAAATAAGTCGTTCAAATTGTGCCAAAATTATATATGGTCATTGAACCACCCAATCCAAACCAAGAAAAAGATGAAACTTGTAACGTATTTCGAGACTTGATTCTGTTGGTTTGCTGCGAATGTGGGCTAGTGAACATAGAACATCGGGTATTTATGCCATTATGTTTATGTTACGGGCAAAAACTGCATAATAATACCTAAAAAGTGCATCATTACACACATAATAGTATAAAAGTATTAAAATAACGTGTGTCTTAGCAAGGAATCGCAGGATATCGGTGTTAATATAAAGTGCTCCGTTGACAGTCATATGTGTCATGACAGGATCAGAGGAATCGTTGGGATACATTACAGAGGATATTAGATTGCAGTAAAGTGTTCTGTTTTGTTTAATTAGTGATTTTACATTATTAATTCCTTGTGATCGATACGTTTATTAATCTGATGAGGATATTTCATCCTTTTCTCTATGAAGTGGAGTCGTACGCCATTTTGCTGTACGATATCTGTGTATTTAAAGGCGTATACATTCTGTTTTTCCCAAAAGGGTCATAGCTACATATTTTCCGGGCATTTTAGTTTGATATATTGGTTTTACTGAGTGAATATTATTTTATTTGGACATTTATAATTGCTTTAAATTACTGAAATGCTATTTTGTTCCTGTCAATTTGTTTATAATGCGATATCTGGATAAGGATTATGTTTCGCACTCATATGTACATCATATATTTATGAATTATTATATAATTCAGTCTAACGCAGTGTTATAAATATATAATTCGCAAAATTTTAAACAGTAACAATACATTAGAATAATACAAAAACGATTTTTCGAAACTAAATTGAATCAAGATTTAAGATACAGACTCAACACAATTTTTGCTTTAATAGCTAAAAAATTTTACATTAAACAAAATATTCTCTCCAACTATTACATTTTTCAGTATTTTTAGTGTTAAATTTCATTAAACACGAGTTTTTTTTGATATATATGCAAGTGAAACTATGCTTATTCCTTGAGATTGATATTTTTTTAACAGAGCATCTGTTCTTGTTTTGATATTTCTATTCGTTTACAAATTTAACTTGTCATATAATTGCCGATGTTTGCAAAATTGTAGCATACACATAATTATACTGCCAAAGTTGCTAAATTTATAAAATTTTCTAGAAAAACTCGGTTTGTACAAAAATAGATAGTAAGTGTTACAGACATTTGATTTATCTAATGAAAAAGGTACTGTGTGCTCTCTTGCACCAAATCAATAAGCTATTATAAATATGTTGTCGCTGGATTTTAAAATTTATCGTTTAATTTTAATGTATAAAAACTTTTGTGATGAAGTGATTTACATCTTGAAAGTTTAGTGTGTAATTTTTTTTAATGGTTAAAAGAAAATTTGTTTAATAAGAATGCAATTTTCTTGACTTTTTAAATCAAAGTGTTCATTTTATAATGCATAACTTGTGGATAATTATTACTGGAATATTTATTTCGTTTACGGTAAGTACTGCTTAAAATCTTATGATACAGTCAGCACATAACTATACAATCATAAGCAAACAAATAACAATGAATCATATGACTTTTATCATTATATGTTTATTTAAATAATATTCGTTATATGTTGATTACTATTATTCTTCTTTAGTTACCTATGGTAAATATGTCATATTTTGTACAAAACTGGATAAATCAGTACCTTTCTCACTCTCTTCTTGAAAACTAGGTACAAGCTGAGTTGGCTTCTCGTTTCACATACACAAATCTTCAATTTTGCTCTGTTAAATATCAGGTCTTTCCAGATACCAATTCATTATTAGAGTTGGTAAAACCAAGATACTTTTATATCATCACTCATGTCCATATATGTCTGTCTGCCTGTCTGTCTGTCGTCTGTCTGTCTATCTGCCTGTCTGTTGCTACGATAGATATTGTGACCAAACGGCTGAATCTAGAGAACTGTAATTTGGTATGCATGTATAGCTCCTTGACCCACATATTGGAAAAGTACTCTAAGATTTGGAAAAACACTTCGCTGGAATAATGTATACATATACAGCTATATTCTTTTTTTGTTTCACAATTGGGGGTTTAAAAAAGTACTTGGGGTCCAATTTTTAAACACGAATAACTTTTAAACTACTCAAAATTGCGAAAAATGTTTCAAATAAAATTTATAGATTATTTTAATGTATATTAAAAAAATACTCTTACAAAAATTTAATTGTTTTGGAAATATATATTTAAAAAAATAAATATAGAAAAACATACATCATTGAAAAAAAGAAAAAGTATCTAATTTTATGGTGATAAAAACGTATGGTTTTTCCATTTAATAAAATTCAAGATTCCCAAAACTATAAAATTTTGTTTTCGGTTTGTTTTTATACTTTTTGTTTATGATACATGTACATTAAAATTATATATATTATTTGAAATATTTTTCTTAATTTTGAGTCATTTAAGTTATTCATGCATAAAACATAGAACTAAAATCCTTTTTATTAATATCTAGGAATCTATGGAATAGCTAAAAGATATGATTGCACCATTAAATGTACACCACCCTTAAAGGTACGCATAGCCCCCACAAATTATAAGTTTATTATACAAAACTAACAATCTGAAATAAAATTAGTAACAATCTATACATCAAAATTTGCAGCAAATTTTTATATATCTAATAGGATATTTTCAATTGCAGACAAAATTGTTGTAAATATGTTATAGCTCAATGTTCTGTAATTTTCAAAATATATTTGTGGGTTTTAAATCTTCTTCTTCGGGCACTATTAGTCAGATTTTTGGCCTCACTCACATAAGTCCTGCATCTTGATCTGTTCATTGTCAGGTCTTGCAATGGCCCTGTGTGCCAATACTTGTTAGATCTTCGGTTAACTGATCTCTCCATCTCTTGCAAAGTTTTCCCACTTGTCGACGGGTATTCAATATTTCTTCTCATATCTTCCTAACCATTTTGTCCTCCCGCATCCTCATCCTCGTTTCTTATCCACTATAATCGTCTTCTTCTCAGTTCTTGTGTGATACTCGGTCTTGAGTACAGTTCTCGGATATCTTCGTTCTTACGGATTCTCTATTCACCATTCATTTGATTGGGGCCAAAGATTCTGCGTAATATTTTATTTTCGAAAAGTATGAGGTGTTGTTGATCTCGCTTTGTTAAGGTCCATGTTTTGGAGCCATACATAAGTACGGGATGTACTATATCTTGGTATAACCTGATCTTGGTGGTCCTAGACAGGAGTTTCGTTTTGAAGAGGGAACCAATTCCAAGTGTAAATTACGATGCATTAGCAACTTTAATTCTATTCGTAATTTCCTGCTGTATCAGATTCACCTGATTTATCATGGTGCATTAATTTTTAAGCCGGTCGTGTTCTCATGCCTGCATCTACTTACAATAAGATACTTGGTTTTTTCATTACTGGTGATGAGTCCTACTTTACGACCTTCGACATCAATAAGGTTAGGAAGGTGTATTACGTCTTCAACCTTATTTGAAATAATATCCAGGTCACCTGCATACCCTAAAATCTTGTGGTACCCATTGAGCTGTAAACCACGGTGGTTGGTATCTTGGGCTTTTCGTAACACCATCTCCAGCACAAGGTTAAACAGCAAAGGTGAAGTGGCGTCTCCTTGTTGGAATCCAGTATGAATTTCAAAAGGCTGTGACAAACGGTTTCAAATAACTTTCATATTTATACACTTTTGAGTAGAAATATTCAAACAATACGTCAACTTCTTTTCAGTTATTGGTTTACAAGATGGTGTCCATAGTACAATTTGTTTATTTACAATTACATAATATCTTTTACAATTAAAAATATCCTATTAGATAAAAATTCGTTGCAAATTTTGATATATAGAAAAGGCGTAGAACAAGGGGCTAGGGAAAGCATACGTCATAAACCAGACAAAAAGACTGAATGGTGGGATGAAGAATGCAAGATAGAAATAAACAAGAAAAAGGACCTCAGACTAAAAATGCGAGGAACAAAAACAGGAAAAACAAAAGAAGACTACAATAAAAAAAAGCGTAAAATGTAAGAAAAATATCAGAAAAAGAAAGGATATTCCACGAAAATATTATAAAAGGCATTGAAGAGAAGTACTAATGTACGGAAATTAGAAACATGTATCAAGTACTAAAAAAAAGAGAGAGTAGGGTTCCAGACAAAGAACATACTTATGAAGAACAAAGAAGGGCAGTTAGTAGGGAGGGCAGAAGAAATAATAGAGCTACGGAGCGACCACTTTAAAGAATTACTAAACCAAACAACAGAAGAAGCTGAAGAAGAAATAGAAAAAGAAAGGTTCGAATTAGCTAACCAAGTAACAGAGGAGTCTCTAACCCTACTAGAAATTGAGACAATAATAAAAAAATTAAAAAATAATAAAAGTCCAGGAAGCGATCAATTAACAGCTGAATTGTTTAATCAAGGAGGAGAAATAATAGTGAAATGGATTCATAGATTAATAGAAGAAATATGGGTGCAGGAGAAGATGCCGCAAGAATGGAACGAAGCAATCCTAATACCGATTTTCGAAAAGGGTGACAAGCCCAACGGCCAAAATTATAGAGGCATTGCACTTCTAAATATAGCGTATAAAGTATTAGCAACGTCCTTAAAGAACAAGTTAACAACATTAATTGAAAAAGAACTAGGAGAATATCAATGCGGATTTAGGAGAGGAAGAGCAGTAACGGATCAAATATTTACACTTCGAGAAATTCAGGCAGAAAGTTACCAGTACAAAAAAAATATATATATACTTTTCGTTGATTTTAAGCAAGCATACGACAGAGTGAAAAGAAAAGAACTCTACAAAGCCTTAAAGGAACTAGGAATAAGAGGAAAACTGCTCAGTTTAATAAAACTAACACTAGAACTAACAAATAACAGAGTGAGAGTAAATGAAACTGCATCAGAGAAATTTGAAGTGCACGAAGGCTTAAGACAGGGGGATCCGCTGTCATTACTATTATTTTGCGCTTCATTGGAATACGTAATAAGAAAGGCAAATATAAATAGATCAGGATTGCTGTATCATAAACGTCATCAATGTCTGGCGTTGCTATACTAAAGAACAAATAATGAATTACAAAATACAACTAAGAGACTGAGCGAAGCTCATCTTGTGAAAATAGGATTGATAACAAATGAGAATAATAGCAAGTATGTGCAATGGAGAGAAAGCTAAATGCGTAAGAACCTGGAATTAAAAATAACAGGAAAAAAGTATACATTTGAGGAAATGTATTATTTTGTATAACTAGGAGTGGAATTCTATAGAAAACCTGACAGCTTGATGGAAATACAAAGAAGGATTATGTCAGCTAATCGTAGCTTATTTGGTTTGAGAAAATTTTTGCATAACAAAAATGTATCTAAAAGATTAAAAATTAGAATTTTAAAACAATAATAAGACCGATAGTACTATATGCAAGTGAGATATGGACGCTGAGTACAAAAGAACTAACAAGGATATAAATGTGGGAAAGGAAGGTCCTTCGAAAAATATTTGGAGGAAAAATGATGGATCAAAACTCGAATCAAAACGGATGGGAGAGGCGAACAAATAGAGAATTACTAGAGTTCTACAAAGAACCGAACATAGGAATAGTGAAAAGTAACAGACTTAGATGAATGTGGCACATAATGCGGATGGACAGTAATATAACACTATGGAAGATATTGGGAAGTACCATAGGAGGCAAAAAGAGACAAGGTAGGTTAAGGACGAGATGGAAGGCAGAAGTTTTAAAGGACATAAATGAATGCAACATCAGTAACTGGAAGGAGAAGACAAAGGATAAAAATGGATGGAGAAAAATCATAAACCAATCCATGGGCCAACTGAGCCTGCAGAGCTAAATTACATACTAATTTATTTCAGATTGTTAGTTTTGTATAAGAAACTAGTGATAACTATACTGTTGTTTAATCATTGACTTCCCTTAGTCTAATTTAACCGACCTTGTATCTATTACAATTTATGAGATCTTAACTCAAGAAATAGACAGAAATAGGTATATGTTTTAATTTTGAGTTGGGTATCAAATGAAAACTCGTGAGACATTGATTTAGGAACAAAGAATAATATTTAAAAGGCTTTTGGTTTTTAAGACATATTTGTCAAAAATATGATAATTTTCTTCCCGTAAATCCTAAAACCCAACGAGGTCGATCTAATAATCTGAATAAATTCTAAATGTAATAAATTCTAAATGTACATTAGTATGAACTGAAATTGTAGAAACGGAATATTAGATTAATGTTTTCTCGGAAGATATCGAAGAAATCGAATATATAATAATAATAATAACGTATTTATTTCCGTGAAGTGAAAATTACATTTATGGAATATGTCTAGGTGTTACAATAAATAATTAATGAAAATTACATATAATAACAATAATATTTTTATTCAGTTTTATATAAATACTTGTGGCCTATTTTCTGGCGGCCCGCGACGTTTGAAGGAAAGATACAAAAAATTGATGTGGAGTGTTAATTTTTACACATTTCAGGGTTTCGCAGGTATTTAGTAAGTGAATGATAATTATTTTGGTTGCCAAAACAAATTTTAGGTTAAAATATTTTTTTGTTAATTTAATTCGAATGCCTAATATCATTATTTAGGTTTCTAAAAGGTTGTTAAAAGTCATAAGCTCCGCCCCTCTGATTTCGTATACATTGAAACATAGAATTAAATTATAATTTCATCAATTGCCACTGGTTATTAAATTTACGCTTTTAAAAATTAAATGCAACATTTGCCAAAATATAACTAGAATTTTGAAAAAATAATTTAAACAAAATAAACTTGCAAAAAAAAAAAACAAAAAATTAAATTGTATCCAGACGGGAAGCGAACCTTAGCTTGCAACTTGGAAAGCGAGAGGGCTAACCATTACACTATGAAAGAGTACTGGTTTACTATGTTACATAACGTTTTAAATATTTTACACCGACAGCCAAAAAAACACAAAAAAATTTGTTTTTTTCTGAAAACATAATCTGATCAAAAATTCCTGTTGTACTATTCCGGTTCACACCAATGTACATTACTTAGAATTTTTTCAGATTTTTAGTTTAAACCATCTGGGCTACAGGGTGTGGGACAATTTTTTTTTTGCACAATTTTGGGAAAAATCGCGTCAAAATAATTTATTTTTCAAAAATAATTTTTTTATCGTTAATCCACATACTTAGGGCTTTCATTTGATACCCTACTCAGAATTTGAAAAAAAATATTTTTTTTTCGGTGAGTACATATTTGTTTATATTTTCAGGAGGATATGTTTTTTAGCTGTTTTAGTATTTTTCCTATGTGCGGGTCAAAGAGCTGTATAAGCATGCCAAATTTCAACTCTCTAGGTTTAGCCATTTGGCTACAATTTTTACCGAACAGACAGACAGACAGACGACAAAATGACGGTATAAGGGGTTTTTGTCTATACCTACAAAACCCTAAAAATATAGTTGTTTTGGAAACAAAGAATTTTATAAATCGATTCATTAATTTACTTTTGCGCATATCATGGGATCACGCCAGATTATTTCACTTATAAAAGTCTGAAGATATCCATCTAAAGATATCCATCACTGAAAGAATTTTTCAAATCTGTTCATTAATTTGCTTTTGCTACACAGCAGAGTGTCGCGCCTTACCGATTGATAAACACTATATTCTATCTCCGAAAGGCTGATAGTAATAAAATTTATTATTTGTAAAAAGTTATTGTTTTATCACACAGAAGCGGCAAAACAAAAGCGACAAAATAAGAATAGTTCGAAACGAAATATTGTTAAAAACAACCGAGTGTGCCGCACATATTATATGGGAATACAAACTAGGGTTAAACACAATAGACCATAAAAATTTGACCCTAAAATTTCGCGAAAAAATATGGTCACAGGGGTGTGTTTAATGATATGATAAATATGGTCAGAGGCGTGCGTTTAATAAAATGATAAATAGTAATATAGAAATACACAAAACCAATTTAAACGTGTTTAAAATGTGCACGCCACTGGTAACTGCCTGACAAAATGATTTATTACTATCAGCTTTTCTGAGATAGAGTTTAATATAGTCTATAACACTCCAGAACTGAAAGAATTTTACATATTTTCTTATATACATTTTTGAGGTAAGGTAAATAAAAAGTTAGATATTTGAAGATTTTAGTTTTAGGGTGTCCCCTCGTAACTCCTCAAATATTCATTTACCCAAGACAAAAAAGATTTATCTTCTTATTTTAAATAATTTTTGCTATTTATAATATTATAATAATAATAAATGTATATATAAACAATAAAGCATAAAAATGTTAATGTTTAATCATCAGTTGCAGGATTCGCATATCCTTGTTCAACAAAAATTCGACAGACTTTGTTATTTTTAATTTCATCATAAAAATTACTGCACGAGATGATTTTATAATACACTCATATCTCGCTTTACGGCCTAGATACGTTCCGGGAAAGTTGACCGCAAAGCGAAAAGCCGTATAACGAATCAATTATTTTGATATAAACCCATATAAATTCAATAGGATCGGTTCCAATTTTTTATAAAATAACGTAGTTTTCAGTTTAAAATGCATTTTTTCTTTGTATGTATTTTATTTAAAAATGCTTACATATAAAATAAAAATACATAACAAGTACATATAACAATTAACTGAAACTAAAAAACTATACTGTCATCATCACTTTCCGCTGTTTAAACCAGGATTGACCTGGTTTAAAAAAATTGTCCAACGTTGTTTATCTTGCCTTGATTTCTGCTTCTTTTCTTCTCTGGCTCCTCATCAGTTGCTCGTTCTGCTTCTAATTGGATCAGTTTCTTGTGTGAAAGGGGTTCTTTATCAGCATCTAGTAAATCAAGCACATCACCTTCTTCCAAATCCTCAAAATCAAGATCATTTGCTAGGTTCAATATGGTTTGTCGAATTTCAGAAAGAGAATCAACTTCAGAATCATTAGTTTTTATGCATTCTGGCCATATTTTTTTCACATTTTTTTTGTTTTTGCCCTTTAACGAAACACTTTGGGCCGTAAATCGAAAAAGTGCCATAATTAAAGAAGACCGTTGTAGCGAAAAGCCGTATAAAGAGTGGCTGTATAGCGAGGTATGAGTGAAATTGATCTTCTTCAGCTCATAAACATCTTACAGTAGGCTCACAGTAGTAATTACTACCAGTAGCTGCGCTAGCGGAGCCCCCCCAAATTGCTCTAGCCCCTAGTTGCCCCCACTTCCTATATTTGCTCGGAGAGAAATGTATGTGCAACAATGCAACAAGGATCGGTCGTTTATCAATTATATTTTAGAAGTGAGTACCTTTTTTTAGGTCATCACTTGTTTTAGAAGTGAAGACCTGTTTTTTTGAGTCATCACTTCTATTTTCACCTGTCCATTAGTCCATTAATAACGATAAAAATGATGATGCCCTCCTCAAATATATCCTGCCCTCCCCCAAATTTTCCTCAAATATTTCCGGACCCCTCCAGATTTTAAGAGCTATTGCCGTTACTGATCACTACTAGTACTAAATATTGGGCCGTCAATTCCGAAGAATGGAATATTGGGTCCACAACTACCAGGTGACCTAATCCGGCTTGGGAGAGGTGGTTAAGTTATGATGTGATACATTTTTATATATCATACATAATATAAGTTAATATAGATTTCTTTCAATGGCAGCGCTAGCGGGGAGTACCCCCCTCCCAAATTGCTCTGGCCCCCAATGCTTGGAGATAAATGTGTGTGTAACAAGGATCTGTTTTTTAAGGAGGTCATTGCTTATATTTTAGAAGTCAGATCATTACTTGTTTTAGAAGTGAGGATCTTTTTTCACTATGATGCCCTCCTCAAATATTTTCTGGCCCTCCCAGGTTTTACTCAAAAATTTCCTGGTTCCTCCAGATTTAAGAGCTAGCGCCGCCACTGATTTCTTTCCTTGGTCCATTGAACAGCAGTCATCAAAAATAATCTTTCGTCGTTGTTATTATGTTACAAAGAATTATTTATACGAGGGACATTTAATAATTAAAAAGACAAATTGATGTAGGAAAAAAAAAAACGGTTTGTAGGAGGAGTTTGGTACTTTCAGGCATTGAGGTTGGCATCACTGGGATGAGCTGAGAACATCTCATGGATAAAAATTGTTTTGTTTATAACCTCAAAATTGCATTTAACGATGCCGTGCCTGCTTGGAGTTTCCACATTAGTTGAACAACGTTCAGTGATCCGGTTTTTGCTTTCTGAAAGTGAAAAACCGGTTAAAAGCTTTTCTCGAATGATTTTACAGTATGGTGAAAGTTGTATGAATCGCGGAAATTTTTATAAGTGGGTAGAACAGTTAAAAAATGGTCGAACCTCAGTGACTAACGAGCAACGTCCAGGCCGGTCAGTTGAACTCCTTCGCTTGAAACCTGCATTGAGGACATTATTCGTGAAGACCGACGTATTACTGTTGAATATATAGCAAAAAGAGTTGCAGTAAGTGTTGGCACAGTTCATTGCGTTATCATTGACAAGCTCAAGTACAGAAAAACAAGTGCAAGGTGGGTCCCGAAAGAGTACAAGGAAACGCAACAACACAAGGAAACAAGACTCAAAGTGTGTACAGACTTGAAAGAACGCTATGAAAGGGAAGGTGACCCTTTTCTAAACAAGATTTTAACGTGTGATGAAACTTGAATTCACCATTTTGAACCAGAATCCAAAAGACAAAGCATGGTCAAAGAATTTGTGGGAAACTGGCTCAAACAACAAGACAAAGATTTCTTTGCATCAGGTATAAAAAAACTAGTTCATCATTGGAACAAGTGTATTAATATTCGTGGGGATTATGTTGAGAAGTAGTAAAACTCTCATTTTGTAAAAATACACAGTTTTTCTTCTACATCAATTTGTCTCTTTAATTATTGAATGTCCCTCGTATATTTCCAATAATTCAGAATAAAATTCTGCATTATTAGATTACGCTTAAGTACGAATACGAGACCTGGATAAATCAACAATGCAAAAAAGAAAAAGTAGGTCCAAGTTCTATGCACCAAAAGAATCTTTGGTTTTTCTATAAAATTTTCTAGTGAAGTAGTTCTAAATGAAAGAATGACAGAGCGCTAAGTAAATTAAAATTATAAATATCTTTGAGGATTGTTTAAAATTTCAATATTGCCCAGTTTATATTAGTATCCTTATTTATACCATTTAATTAAAAAATCTTCGATTAAGACAATTTCGTTTAGGCATCGGAATTTTAACAATATATTCTGAGCATTATTTGGGGTTTCAAGGTGAGTACCGTAACTAGGCAGGTGCAACAGGTGCCTGTCCAGGACGAAAGGGGGCCGGAAAATCGTCAATGTCAGACTGACGAGACACTACAGACTATGAAAATCGTCTGGGAGTTTCGCAAGTGCGTTTGTGTCTGTCTGTCAGACTGACAGCATAGATGTATTTGTTTAGTACATACTTAACTGCTTTACAAACATTAGGAATATTCAAAATAATTTAATTTTACTTAAATAAGTAAATAATAAATAATTTAATGATAAAAAATAAATTAAAAAAACTTGGATTATGTAAAGTACTAGCTGGAGAATCCGTACTTCGTACGGTTTTTGTAATGTACATTTTTGCTGTAACATAAATGATAAGTGAGATATATCAATTTCAAGTAGAGCAGAAAATAATCGTTTCTTAATTCTAAATCAGTGTTTCCCAACCGCCGGTCCACGAGATTTTTTTGCCAGTCTGCGAGATTTTTTGCCGGTCCGCAGAATTATTTTTATGTGCAAGTTTATAAAACAAAAAATTATGTTAATTTATAAAATACAATAATAATTACTTTCCACAATACACGGTACATATATTATTTTTTCTACTTCTGTTAAAAAACTGTACTATATTTCACTTATTTTAGTGCATAAAATGCCTGTGTATGGTGGGAGTTAAAAAAAGCAAAAAGCGTGAGAAAAAGTGCGATAGCGTTTAATTTTTTCACTCCTGTCGTAAGGACACTGCAAATAATGGGGGTTTACACAAGTAACTTCCACGGATGCTTATCGCTACAGTCCGAAGAAGAATCAAAGAGTGCTTTGAAAACAATTGAAATCAATTTGCAATTTGTGATCTTAAATATTATGAAATCCATAAATATGGAATTAGAAGATTTAGATATTGAAATATGCACTCCAGAAGATATAATCGGAACGGCAAATGAGGTAGAGCAAAAATGATTGCCTCAAAAATCTAAAGATATTTATTTAAAAGAATATAACTTGTTCATTGAATGGAGTAATCAAAATAAAATAAATTTTTTACAGAAAGAGTAATATTAGCTTATTTCGTGGAAAAATCAAGAAATTTTAAATCATCCACATTGTGATACACGTACTCGAAATTGAAAGCCACATTATTAATAACAATGTAGATATTAGTAACTATTTCAAGATTATAGTTTATCTTAAACGACAATCAGTTGGATGTATAGCAAAAAAATCACAAATATTTTCTAGAGAAGAAATAAAATAAATTGTTATAGGATCTAAATTTACTATAAATGATTCCAGCAACTGTACTTTTAATATTACTATTGTGAAAGAAAGTTAATAATTTGTTATTTTTTAAAATTGTTACAAATTAAAAGGTATAGTTGCATTTCATTTTTCATTTTTTCAATTAGGAACAATCTCAGAAAAAATATTGTACGAAACACATGCATAAAGCGTCTTTTTTCAATCATGAGATTGCCGCATTCACCTATGGCTCGTGTGGTCAAACTTCCTATTCGTGAAAAAAAAAGCACTACTTTATGCACTTGTTGCATAAATAACTATTTATTCAGCGCCGAGCAATAAATTTATTCGCTAAAAAAATTTCTTTTTACTACTATGCAACTATTCGCCTAATAAGTTATAACCCACTTAATTTTGAGATGAAAATCTCGGTCCTTAATTGTTAATTGCCTAAGTAATAATTTGTTTGTTTTTTTACTAATTATATTTGATTTTTTATTTGTGGTTTTTTTTGTTATTGTAATCAGTGAAATAAAACATATAACACTTTAGCGATACACATTACCTTGCCGGTCCGCGAATTTCTTCTAGGTCGCTTGCCGGTCCGCCATTAAAAAAGGTTGGAAAACGCTGTTCTAAACCACTCTTTTGTATGCATTTTCAATGTTAAATAAATAATAAGTGAGGTACTTCGTTTAGCTCTCCCTATAGCTCCCCAAATATAGGGGAGAGTAGCCGAATTTGGACCATCGCCTAGGTTGGACCACCATCGTAACTTGATCTGTATAAGGCATTTACGCAGCTAAACAGTAATTTAGAAGGGGATGGACGTAAACTTGTCTGATGCAATCATTTTTATAACAGCGCACCTCTTGGTTGCAGTTAGTGAAGTGTTATCAGTATTTACATACCATCAATTAAATATTTTATCAATAAGGCCAATAGTCTTTAGACTGTTTCAAAGTAAGTAACAAAATATATTTTTATATCTGCAGAAAGTAAACTTGCCTGGCTACAATTTACTATATTAGTTTTATTAATCTAGTTCAAATGTAAGGTTAGGTGAAACATTTTAAAATATTTATAAAAGTAGCTCAAGTTGGACCACAAGCAGTCGCCTGAATTGGACCGGTCCAATTCAGATGTCTAAATTACTAAATGAAGCATACGGCCGAGTAGCCACTGTAGATATAGCTGAAAGTGCTTTCCGTGCCTCTGGTATTTGGCCTGTAAATAGACATATCTTTCAGGACCACCAGTTTGCAGCATCCGATATTTTACAATGTTCTGCTAACCCTTCTGAAATCGCAGTAAATACTACAAGTAGGCCTAATACACCAACATCTATGTCTTTAAGTGACAGTAAAAGTAATAATAGTGATTCTGCTGTTGATTATGTACCTCGGGAGAAAAAAATTATAAAGTGTAAGGATATTCTTTACGATATATCACCTCCACCAAAACTAAATCCACAGCAAGGTCCATCGTCTTCTCGAACTGGAGGAATAGACCAAAAAGCAATTTTAGTAACAAGTAGTCCTCATAAAAAGCAATTAGAAAAATTCAAAGAGAAAAAGACTAACAAAGTAAAATTAGCCCAATATTGGACCAAAAAGACAAAGAATAAAAACTAAGACTACATGGTTTTGTATTATATGTGAGTAAATGAAGGAAGATGAGAATGATACAATGCATAAAATGTCACACTTGGGTCCATACACAGTGTGCTGGAGTCAGTGCAAAAATCAAAAGTACTTTTGCTTCAATTGTGTTTAATTATATTGATGGTCCATCTTGGAAAACCTCTGGTCCATCCTAAGAAACCAGTTTCTTTAATTGGACCGATGACACGATTTTTATGTATTGATTTTTCACTGTTCAATATAATTATTTATTTAAAATAAATTATATTATTTTGAAGATATAAACAATAACTTTTTTTTCCACTACTTCCTTTTTATTAAAAATACTTGTACATCTCTATATATTAAAAAATTCTTAAGTGGTCCAAATTTGGCTACTCTCCCCTATCTCATTAAAAACATTGGAGAGAAGAAAAAAAAATCCTCATACACATTGTTGTTGCAAAATAAATAGTAGTAACATGAGTCAAAAGTTTAGCTTTAGGGCGTCCCCCCGTAACTCTCATAATTCATCTAATTCATCAAATATTCATCTAAATGAAAAAATCATAAAAATTAAAAATTGTGTTCTTTTTATAACCTATTTTTTTTTTTTCATATATGATTTTTCTGTTAAGTCAATAATAAGTGAGATATATATAGATTTTAATTTTAAGGTGAATCCCCCCTCCCATCTCCTCAAATATTCATATAATTGAAAAAATGCATTGAACAAAAATGATTTGTTTTATTAGTATAAATAATTTTTGTTGTTTATATTTTTCTGTTTAGTCAATAATAAGAGAGATATTTTAAGTTTTTTGGGACACATAACCCCAAAAAAACCCCTAGAATAAAAAATTTGAAATGCATTTCTAGAAATGCCTTTGTTCGAATCCTGGTTCCACTCTATTGTCATACTAAATTACGTGAAAATATGTCCAGCCGTGAATCTCGGACAGAGAGACAAACATTTTTTTGCAATATTGATCACCTGATACATACAAAAATAAAAATTAGTTGTGGCCACCGCAGGACCGACCGCCATCACAAAGTACTAGTTTAATTTATGCTGCTTTATCAAAAAATGTTTCAAATTGTTAGTTATTGCTTTTATAGCAACATTTTTTTTTTTTTTTTTTGAAATATTTCTTTGTTATGAAATATTCCCAAAATTCTTAAAACCGACACGAGTAAACTCCCATTTTTAGTTAACCGAATTTTACCAAAAGTTGATCAACTCGTGCCATTGATATCAAAAGTTTAAATATGAAGTTTCATAAAAATCCTTTTAGCCGAATATGCTCTGCACGTATACACGGACCGACAGACATCATGCTAAAAATAGTCAAAACGTTATGTAGGGACCTCAATTCGTGGAGGGAGATCCATCCAAATCTTGAAATGTCAAAATCGTTTTGATCACAATACCTCCCTTATATAATATATGTTGGCAGTCGGTAAAAAACAGATATAGCCTCCAGTTTTATTAATATAGATAGATTGCAACATTTCAGTTTGCTGTTATGCAATAATAAATAATAAAAACTAACAAAACTGCAATAAATTAAAAAACTGCGAAAATATTTCGTGATTCTGATGGCTTCTATTAAATTTTTATTTAAATAATGTTAATATAAACGGTTCACGAATGTTCGAGCAATAATTTAGATTTCCATTTTTTTGTTTTAATTTAATTTTTATTGTACTAAATGAATTTAGATTATTTTGAAAACCTCTAACGCTTGTGAAGTGGTTTAGTATCAAATAAATGACTTATATGCTTGCTAAACTTTATCCATATCTATCGAAAAAACAATATGGGGTGTAATGGTTTTAAAATATTTTTGATTTTACGTAGTTGCTCTAAAATTTCACTATTAACTTAATTCCAAAATTCACATAATTGTTGATCAGCTGTTTCAACTACTTCGCAGACACAAACGCGCTTGCACGGTTCATCGCACTCAAGGGCGGCTCAAGACTGTATGCACGCGATGCACCGCATTGGGGCGCCGCAAAAAAGGGGCGCCGAGTCGAAGAAAAAATGTATAGCCTATCACAATATCAAAATAGCTTTAATTAAAATAATATTAATTTTTGTAATAAGTATTGTGATCTATTGTGTTTAATTAAATCTAGCAAAAGCTACTTTTATTTCCTGGACGGCACTTCTAGGAAAAGCTTCTAGTATGGTAAAAGGGGGCGCCATGCAAGGAAATTTAGAAAAAACTACCTTTTTTTACTGGGTGGTACTTCAGGCTTCTAGTAAAAGGGGGGCGTCATGAAAGGAGATTAGAAAAAACTACTTATTTTACTGGGCGGCACTTTAGGATTCTAGTAAGGGGGAGGGGGGGAGTAAATTTAGAAAATACTGCATTTTTTATTGGGCGGCACTTAAGGCTTCAAGTAAACTGGGGTGGGGGCCGCCAAAAAGGAAATTTGAAAAAAAAACTACTTTTTTTACTGGGCGACATTTCAGGCTTCTAGTAAAACGGGGCCCTATGCAAGGAAATTTAGCGAAAAAATAAAAATATAAAATGCTTCTAAAATGAGATATTAGTAAACAAATGGAAAATGAAACTTACTACGATATTAGAAATCAAAATAAAGTCGATAATACCTCTTTGTTTTAGCTACAAAAATATAGTATAAAAAAGTTTCATTTTGTGTTCGTTACGCTATGAGATATGCCCGTAATATGTCGGGTTTGCGCGTATGCTCCTTGCTGGGTTAAAAGAGGAGAATTAAAAATGGTCACAACCTTTTAAGCCGTTAAATCACATTTTGAAAAAAAGCCATTTTTGTATGTTGATCTTTAAATAAAATTCATTGACCTTAAGACTTTTAGTCAATAATTTTGGTCATACATATCTTACATGAGAAACTCACAAACTTATGATCATTGTAGTCTTATGATCATCTTGTGGATCAGTGGACTGGCAAGAAAAACCGGCCCTAGCATTTAGATCAGTGGTTCCCAACCTTTTTTGTGGTGAAACCCATTTGAATGTGAAAATAAGCTCCCGCACCCCCATAAAAAATGTGTTCAGATTTTTCAGTTGAGTCATATAAGTCAAATTGATCAAAATAAAAAGTGAAGAGCAAAAAAAAGGAAATCGCATGAATATTTCTTTAAAATTGATCAAATTAATTGATGTAGCATTCAGCGGTTCTTAACCTTAATAAAATTAGAAAGAAAATATACTTATAGAAAAATAATTTTTTATTATTTATTACAAAAAAAAAAAAATAATAAAAATAATAATAACACAAGGAAAAAATATATAATGATTCTTATTCTGCCCAAAAAAATCTAGACTATTTAAAATTTAAATAAAATAGATTTTTTATATAAATTTTATAAATCTCTATAAATCGTCTCGCACCCCTCAAAATGCTTTCCCGCACCCCTGGGGGTGCCGGCACCCTCAGTTGGGAACCACTGATTTAGTTTATAAAAGCCCACAATTAGGGTTTGTAGCGCACTTATATAAAAGAGAAAATTTCGCCTTCAAGAAACCGAATTCGTTTTAAAAAAGAAATGATTTTTGTTTCTTGGCGCCTTTATATCTTGTTTACTTTGTTTATCGCATTCCGTCGGCTTTGCCCACAGTAATAGGATAGGAAATCAATTTATCATCTTTACACCACTAGCATTACATAATTCTCATAATTTTCATGCAAAACTATAAATATTTATATTTAAGCAATTTTAGCAATTAGAAGACTTTGTGAAAATTCACGTGTTTCTGCAGTTTTGTCGATAATTTCATCCGAATCTAGATTTATTAGAATATCTTTTTCTGTTGCCATCAACATGAACGATTCCAAATGATTTTGGGACATAGTGCTTCTCGAGCGGTTCTTGATAAATTTTTGAGTTGAAAAGCTTCGTTCACGTGCAACTTGCGTCAAAGAAAGGGTCAACAGAAACTTATAACTAAGCTCAATTATATTATATGCATCAATTAATAAATTGAATCGGTCATTTTGAAAAGGGGTCATGTCCATTTTTTTTTTTTTTATAAAACTACATTTTACCGCATTCTGCCCATTAACATGACTATTCATGTATTTCATATGAAAACGGGTCACTTTTCACTAGCTGAAGCAGCTTTAACAAGACCAGGCTTCTGTCAGTCAGTTTGAAAAAGAGTCATCTCCGAGAGATAGCCCGTTTTCAAATTGAACTGATATTGGCCCTGGTGAATATAAAATTTTAACTGAATTCTCTATAAACAGAGCCGGCCGAAAGGCGGTGCAAACGGTGCACCCGCACCAGGCCCCGCGCCTTTAGATTCCAGCACTGACTTTTGTAAAAAAAGCATTTCAGGAAAAATAAAGGCAACGCTCAATACACCAACCATCCAATTGTATATTTAACTCTGCATATTATACATAAACTAAAAAAAAAAAAATAATATAGGCCCCGCACGGATATCTTGCACCGAGCCCCGCAAATTGTCGGGCCGGCTCTGTCTATAAACACACAGAACACGTAGCTGCTTTTAAAATTTGTTGGCCAGATTTTTTTAAAAAGGATGTCCGTCACAGGAAATTTACGGACAGAAAATTAGTCAAGAACAAAAGATTCAATTTGTTGTCAATAAGTTTTATGAATTCGTTTCCATGAAGAGCCAGGAGAGGTTGTTGCCAAACCTTATATCGATAGTCTTGTGCAACACCGTTACCTTCTAAAGAAAGCATGCATCAAGAGCTCTCAGATATTCAATCCATCACCTGAAAGCAACCCCGCTTATCAAGGAAAACTTCCTATTAATATATAGAAAAAAATGCAAGACTTCCGAAAACTGTATCAGTACATTCCCAGCGACAAAAAAGTTTTCTGGGATGAAATCTACGAATGGCCGATAACAATAGGCGAAGAACAGCCGGAAGAATTCGTTACCCTAACTCATAATGCATGGAAGTTAAATAGTTTTTTGTTGCGCCTGAAAATTAAAAAAAAATGGACATGACCCCTTTTCAAAATAACCGATTCAATTATACATTCGCAGAATTTGAAAGCAGCAAATTGCGCAGTTTTTACAAGCTACACATGACTTACTAATAACATCCGTATCTGTATCTTCATATTCTTTATGCTTTTCATTTTGTTCGGATTCTGGTGTTTCAATTTCAATTGAGTATTAATCAAGTGCTGATGTTTTTAATTTTTTCCAATGTAACGCGAGACTTTTAAGTTCACACCGCGAGTTGTCTGGTGTAGCTCATTTATCAAATTTTATCAAACGAACACTTAATTCTTCTAATGCTGTAGAATGTCCAATGGTTTACAAACGACCACTAGATGGCAATATTGAAATGTCAAAAAATGGCAAAAAAAAATGTGAAAAAATGGATATTACTCGTGAAGGTTTTCGTTGGTTGATTTTTTACGATTTTAGTAAAGGCCTAACTCCATAACAATGCATAGATTCGCTTCGTTCAACGAAACTTGTATTTATTCATATGAACCGGAAACTAAGCAACAATCCACTGTTTGGATCTTCCAAGATGAACCGAAACGCACAAAAGTTGTTCGTTCACGAAGCACTTCCAAGAAAATGATCGCTTGTTTTTTCGGTTGTTCTGGACATGTCGCAACCATTCCTTTAGAACAGCGGTTCTTAAACTGGGGTCCGCGTAGCCATTACCGGGAGTCCACGAAACACTTTTGTCATTAACTTTACATCCCTCAACTTTTCGCTTTTATTCAAATAACTCGTTTAATAAAAGTCCTACATGGTCAAGACTTTTTGTATTTGTTGTTATCTAACTAGTTATTGATATAACTAAACAATAATTAGTAAAAATTTAATTATCTTTATTCAACTGCAAATTATTTATAGAAAACATATTATAATAAAGGCCTATTATAATAAAGACATTTTATATTTTGACCAATATTTGACCAAGAAATGTTTGTATGAGTTTAACGTATTATTTGTAACTTTTTTAATTCTTTTTACTACTATTATTATTCATTTTATGTTTTTTTTTTTCTATATGCTAATGAAAATGTTCATCTCTATAAATGCGCAAGACCATTTATTAAAATAACCATGGATACATTGTTACCAATATTTATAATAATGTAGTGCCTATAAGATTATTGAGCCAGATATTCAGACCAATTCTGTAACGCAGTTACTATGATAATAGTAACTATATCTGTCTCTATGAGCAAGGTCAGTTACTGTCATGAATGGAAGTCATTATACTTTTTATAATATTTTATTATAGTTGCTAGATAATGGGAATCGGACCAGTCAGAAAATAAAAACAAATTTATCAACTTCGCTAACGTTTCGATTTTAATTTAAATCTTCATCAGAGCTTAGTTAATAGTCACGATGTAAAATAACAATTTTAAAATTAATAAAGAACACATCATATTGTCCGGTTATTGAACTCAGAGATAAGTATATGTATAAGCCACGTATAAATTTGAAAAAGGGTTTTCAAATGCAAAACCCTTTTTCAAATTCGGACCGCGGGCCGTTATCATTTTAAAACTCAAAATTCATATGGAATTGAGAAAAGCCACGTAATATTTTAATTTATATAACCTGGGCCCCGTCTCGAAGGAAAGACATCAATTAAACGATCGGCATAGACCTCATAGGTATAAGGGGTATAAATTAACTTAAACAAATTTCGCGGACCGGAAAGGTTAAAAAAGCAAGAAAACATTTCGCAGAATTGATCATATATTTAAATTAAATATAGTAAATAGTTTAAATAAATATATAAAATGATAAATAACTTTATTAATTTTTAATGTGAAATTTGCTGAAAAAAATTTTTTTTTTATTATATCTCACTTGTGCGGACCAGCAAGAAAATCTGCCGTACCAGTAGTTAGGAAACACTGACCTCAATACTGCCACTTGTCGACGGCACTTTTCTTTATGGTGCTTATTAGCGTACATGCGGTGGTAAGATGTGTGGTATGTTAAAAAAATAACAAATAATATAATTGAGGCGCTGAGTTCCAAAACTCGCTACTTGCTTTTTTTTTAAATCGAGATGGCAGTGATTTTTGACAGATATAACCACGCTTTTTCCAGGTTAAAAATTATCAAAATTAACATGAGATTGACCACATGTGTATTCTGCACTAGCCTGATAACAAGTCTGCTGTGGTAAGCAATTGAGGCATCACTGTACAGCCATCGTTAAATTCTATCCCTATAAAAGTCTATCGTATATTTTTTTTCCGTAAGTCAGTTAAAAATTTTGACGCACAACAATGATGGATTTTGCATAATGATGAACATACTTATGAACATACTTACTGATGAACAAAAAGAAAAGTACCATTCATAACTCATGTCTTAATAGATAGTACTTAATTCATAGTGTTAATGATAACGCGTAGAAATGTTTGTTCTACACAAATCCGTATGACTATTCATAGTTCCAATTTAGTGCATAAGCGTAAGAAACTATTTAACGTATAATGTTAAAGGTTTGTATACTTCAAACTTCGAACATTAACATTAAAACACTGACAACTGTAAAAATGGAGGAATATATTATACTTGAAAATTGTAATTTCTTTTTATGTTGCAAACATTACAAAAATACCTTCATCAGTAGGTAATTTTAATATTTATCTAAATAAATGTTGAATCGTATACATTTTTTTTCTTAACAATAAATTGATATTCACTTGTTTGTTTGTTTGAAACGGGGCACCCCGAAAATCTCCTTTATTTATAAAGATACAAAAAATCTTCAGAACAAAAGTTAAACTAGACAAAAAGGCCCATCTAAAGGTTACTATAAGAATTCTGAGGCACTTCCGGTTTCACCGGAAATGATGTCAACTTTTGATCTAGCATCGGGAATCGATAATTTTATATTTTTTTCCAAAAAGTACATTAAATTAGCTTTACATTGACACCAAAAAATCATATTTTTATGTTAATAATTTCAAAATGGCGACCTTTTATTTACAAAATAATAATCAACATAAGTTTTACAAAGTTGAATGTAGCAAGCTTTGAAAACAATAAAAAAAGAAACAAAATATCTCTAAAATAAATTATTTGACTATAGGCACGTGTGTGCCTATTTAAATGGCCAATACCCAGATAAATGGATTGGAACACATTCACTTAAGCCCTGGCCTGCACGATCGCTAGATCTCAAGCCATTGGATTTTTTCGTTTGGGGGTATTTAAAAGATAGAGTGTATCGGACAACACCAACGACGATAGAAGATTTAGAAGAAAGGGTTAGAAGTGCAATCCGGGATATCCAAGAGTGTACTCTTATAAGGGCGATGGAAAAGTTTTTATTAAGAATGAGAAAATGTGTGGACAATAATGGTGGTTTGATCGAACATTTGTATTTTTTTTTTTTTTTTTTAAATAATTGTAAAAAGTAATACTTTTTTTTCTAAATAGTCAAATAGTTTATTTAGGAGATATTTTGTTTCTTTTTTTATTGTTTTCAAAGCTTGTTACGTTCAACTTTGTAAAACTTATGTTGATTATTATTTTGTAAATAAATGGTCGCCATTTTGAAATGGTTAACATAAAAATATGACTTTTTGGTGTCATTGTAAAGCTAATTTAATGTACTTTTAGGAAAAAAATATAAAATTATCGATTCCCTATGCTAGATCAAAAGTTGGCATCTTTTCCGGTGAAACCGGAAGTGCCTCAGAATTCTTATAATAACCTTTAGATGGGCCTTTTTGTCTAGTTTAACTTTTGTCCTGAAGATTTTTTGTATCTTTACAAATAAAGGAGATTTTCGGGGTGCCCCATTTCAAACAAACAGCCTGTATATATAAACATAAATACGTAAAACTATTAAAAATTTAAGAAATATTATAATATATTAGGATATATTAACATTTATTCCATATAACCCAAAACAAATCTGGAATAAAAATGGCGGCTACAGTTCATATGGCCACACTGTCTTTATGCAGTCACTGTACTTAAGAGATATGAATCCATCCGCGGTACATTTAAGAATCTAAAAATACTAACAGTCACTTCCATCTACATTTATGAAATGTCAGTTTACATACATATATAAAAATTTAAAAAACTACAATTCAAATCAAGACATTCATAAATATGATACTCGTCAAAAAAACAAGCTACGAACTCCTTTCACAAAGTTGAAAATTGCTGAAAGTTCGCCTGATTTCATGGGGGTAAAATTTTTTAATAATCTGCCTAGCAGTATAACTTTAGCTGAAACCTAAAAAGGTTTAAAAAAACATTAAAAGACTTCCTCCTGGAACCGTGGAAAAACCTACGCCCAGGCCCAGGTACATTTGCTCACTTAAGCACATCTCTATCAGTTGATAGATTTTCATTCTTCTTTTCCTAATTCTAAAAATGTTGTCTAGTGGAATTAAAGTTATTAAATAAATACGGGAAATTATGATTCACATATTTACAGAGAACAGTCAACTCTAAGAAATATGATACTTCAATATAAACATGCAAGCTGTTAATAATATATTTCTGTTGTTTGATGATATTACTATTTTCTGTCTACAGAAATAGCTAATAAATTATTAAATATTTATTTAATTAAAATAGAAATATTTCATTAAAGAATTTGTAATTATTTAGACATTATTCTTGAATCTTTTAATACTTAACGCCCACTTTTGTTATTTACGTGGGGGAAAAATTTCTTTACCGCCCACTAATATTTTAAATTGGAAAAAAGACTTGTTTTCTCAGCTTGTCCCTTGGCGTGTTTCTTAATTACCCTGTAAAATTAGAGTTAGTAGGAAATTCAAAAAAATCAGCTGTGGCCACCACAGGACCGACCACCATCACAAAGTACTTGTTTAATTTATGCTGCTTTATCAAAAAATGTCTCAAATAAAAGTTAGTTATTGCTTTTATAGCAACTTTGTTAAATATATCTTTTTGAAATATTTTTTCTGTTGTGAAATATTCGCAAAAATCTTAAAACTGACACGAGTAAACTCCGTTTTCTAGTTAACCGATTTTTCCAAAAGTTGATCAACTCGTACCATTGCCAAAAGCTTTAATATAAAGTTTCATAAACATCCTTTTAGCCGAATTTGCTCTGCACGTGTACACAGGACAGACCGACAGACAGATCGACAGACATCATTCTAAAAATAGTCAAAACGTTATGTTGAGGTCCCTACATAACGTCCTACATAACGTCCCTGCATTCGTGGAGATCCATCGAAATCTCGAAATATCAAAATCGGTATGATCACAATACCTCCCTTATATATGTTGGCAGTCGGTAAAAATTAATGCAACTTAAAAGTTTAAAATACATAATTAATATACTCTTCTCTAAAATTATAGTACATAATTCACTTTTCGCAAATATTCTCTAACAAATTTGAGATTGTATATTTTAGATGTTTTGAATACAACATGTATTTAATTATTCTGCCTTCCAGCTGAAAGCTTAAACCACCCACGAGTTGGTTGAAAATCACTGGTTTAGAGTATTATTACTCATAATAATAATAATAAATAAATTATCATTATCCTCAGAGTAATTTGGTCCAATATTCCTCTCATAAACTGATTTCTTGCAGTTTTTACGATGTCGTCATGGCAGTCGTGTTTTTTACCGACCGCCAACATATATAAAAAACCCCATACACTTTGAGGCATGCATCGATTCACGGCATCATAAACCAGGCATCACTGACTGTTGGACACACACTACTGATGCATGCATCGATGCAAAACATGAGTCGACGGTAGAACACAACTTTGTTTAGCATACAGCTCGACGTTTGTTTCATTGTCACCTGTTTAGAATACAATATAAACATGAATAGTGATTTACCATCGTAATTGCCTTAATTGGTGTGTCCCTTAAAAAAATCAAAGAAGCCAAAAAGAAAGTGGTATAAAAATTGGCTTAATGATAAAAATATAATTGCCGGTTGTTGAGTGAATTAAGAATAAATGAACCAAAAGATTATTACAATTATTTAAAAATGAGGCCGATATACACCCGCGGCATTTAGCGCAGAACAAAGATTATCCGCAACTTTGAGATTCTTGGCAACTGGAAATAGCTATGAAGAAATGAAATTTTCTACAGCAATTTTTTATCCAGTAATTTCATCAGAGCATCATTTCTTAAATTTTTATTTGTATAGTTGGAACATTTATTGTTCCACAAACATTCATGTAATGGGTACATGTTGATAAACGTTTCTCAAAAATCCCTATTGTCTTTATCATTCATTGTATGGTTATAATTTATATATAGGTTATATAAGCTTGACAATATCCCTGCTGTAGCAAAAAAAAAAACAACTAAAATTGTAAACAAATATTGATGTAAGCCTACACACGTTGAAACATGCAGTCGGCATCAGTGATGCGGCATCGCGGCTTTCCGACGTTGTCGTGATGCCGATGCATGCATCGATTCACGATATCAGTGATGCGGCATCACAGAGCCCACCGTACACACAATGATGCTTGCATCGCGTTACTCGTGCCTCGATGCTTGCATCGCTGCCTGCATGTATGGGGGGGTTTAAGCGAGGTATTGTTATCATACCGATTTTAACATTTCGAGATTTCGATGGATCTCCACGAATTGAGGTCCCTACTTAACGTTTTGACTATTTTTAGCATGATGTCTGTCGGTCTGTCTGTCCGTCCGTCCGTCCGTCCGTCCGTCCGTCCGTCCGTCCGTCCGTCAGTCCGTCTGCCTGTCTGTCTGTCCGTGTACACGTCCAGAGCAAATTCGGCTAAAAGGATTTTTATGAAACTGCATATTTAAGCTTTTGATATCAATGGCACGAATTGATCAACTTTTGGTAAAAATTGATTGACTAGAAATGGGAGTTTACTCGTGTCGATTTTAAGATTTTTGCGAATATTTAGCAACAGAAAATATTTCGAAAAAAATTATTTAACAAAAGTTGCTATAAATGCAATAACTTTATTTGAGACATTTTTTGATAAAATGAAATTTTTTTGAGTATCTATTATCTAGTATGTATTTTTTCTTATATGTAACGTTTCCATGGTCATGATAAATAATATCTTTGTTAGAAAATATTAGGCCAAGCTATTTCTACTCTGCTGCTAGAATGTATTTTATACAAGTACTTTGTGATGGTGGTCGGTCCTGTGGCGGCCACAGCTGATTTTTTAATATTAATATCTATCTGTCTGTTTTATGTCGTAAATTGTGCGCAATGTGCTGTATTATAATATTATCCATTGTTTTCTTTCTCAACCGAAATCTTTAAAAAGTCCTATTCATGTACTCTTCACTTAATGACCTACCTGTTTAACGACCGTTCGGACTTACGACCATCTCGGAGATGCACTGAACTGGTCAAATTTACTGTAGCATTCTCTTCATAAACCGACCAAGTTTAAGAATAAAACAAAGCTTAAACGTCAAATACACTTAATAATTCCGGTTGCTTAAAACAGTGGTTCTTAACCTTTTTAAGCCGCGACCCAAATTTGACAAATATGTTCATGTCGCGACCCAAAAAAAGCCAATTTTTCATTACTTTTCAAAATCTTCAATTTTACAATAATGACTTTTTTTTAAATCACATGATTTTTTTTTAAATTTATTTATTTTTTTTAATAATAAAGATAAATAAACCCAGCAAACATTTAACTAACGGCCGAATGCCGGCAAACTGCTTTTACTGCTGGCACCAAAAGTAAGTGCAACGCCAGTATTAATAATGTACTTCACATTTGTATTTCGCATTCCGCCTATACGAAGTACTTTACCACCATTTTATAAGCACTCCTTATTTGTATTAATCCAAGCAAACATTTTTATACTTTTTACTTAAAACTAAACTTTTTTTGAATGTAATAATTTGAAAAGTCTGATTGTTCTTAGTCATAAAACGCCCTAACGGCCAGTACCCCCTCGAGGGCCAGTACAAGTTGATACGTGTTAGTGGACAGTTTGTCAAGAAGTGTATTTGATAGTTATTGTTTTGTGAACATTATACAGTTTTTTATTGTGATTTGTGTGTGTGTTGTTAGATTTAAGGACGTAGTTTACACAAACTATTTCATGTTAAATTGTTTAATTTTTAGTTTAGTTCAATCATAGTTTTTTTCATGTAATAAAATTTTCAATTATTAATAAATCTGTTACAAGATTATAAATATGTCATTTAAAAAATATAATTTGTCATATTTCATTTTGAATAGTGACATCTTAAATATTTTGTAAATATAATACCAACCTAACATAATACAAACTTAATCCAAAACTGTAAAGCTTTTTTTACAAATTAACCAAGTTTCTAAAAGTCAGTAATACACTATAAAAATCACCAAAATAACCAGATCTAGTTTGTTCTTACAAAAGTGAACAGCTTATAGCATTAATGCTTATAAAATTTGATTATTGAATTTATTTTAACAAGTATGATTTCTTTAGGTTGGCACTCTTCAAGTCAGGTGGGAAAGATGTGGTAGATAATACAAGACGAATATTGGCGAAAATTATTAGTCACCCCTTATCTTTAGGATGCAATTGGTTTGGCCGAAATGGCAGAAAACCATTTTCTTAAAATTCTTCATTAAATTAATAAATTAAATAAACTAATTCCTGTTATTCCTGAAATTATATTTATTTAATATTTATAAATAAATCAATAAATTATAACTGTTAATACAATTTACAATCGGCCAGTTTTACCATCGTTGAATAAATTTATTTAACAACTTAAGTTAACAATATCGCATCATTCTATTGACAGCAATGTTAATTTCTTCATTAATAGTTTAAAACCGATACGATATTGTCAACTTTATTTGTTAAATAAATTTATTCAACGATGGTGAAAATGGCCAAAAGAGTATTTATTTTGCAAAATGCCAGCACTGACCCATTACTTTCAAGGCACTTTACCGTTGCTGGGCCAGCAACTGATACATCAATGGGCCAGATAAGGGCCACGGGACACCGGGGTACTGGCCCAGTACGAAATGCCAGCACTGGCCCATTACTTTCAATGCCGGGGAGTATGTACTTTACCAGTACTGGCCCGTATAAAAATGTTTGCTGGGAAAGTACTTTAGGAAATTTAATGAATAAGCCCGTGTTTTATAATAATTTTTATTGATCAAATTAAAATATATTATAACTAACTGAAAATAAATGTAGTAAAATATTTAGTTTTAACTTGATCATAAAAAAAAAATAATAATAATAATAAATATCAATACATATGTTAAGTTTTTTACATTTTAAATGCAAATAGTACCTTTTTAATAAGAACCTTGTGCATGAATACATTTAGAAAGATCTTCCAACTTCGGTCGAATGCTTGACAAGGAGCACCTTATATCTATTTCAGGATGTTACTTGTTCCGGTATTTGTTTTTGATCACACACAGAGCCGAAAAAACAGCTTCGCACATATATTTTATTTTAGCCAGAAAGCATACAGATCCAGTGTTTTTGTCGAAATTGTATCAAAGTGCTTGGTCACTTTCTACTTCTATTAATTGTTTTTGAAATTGATCAATATTAACAAATCCTTCACGCAAATCACTTACATCAAAATTAAATGGCATTCGAACCCAATTTGAAAATATCGTCGGCTGGGAAATATCGATCAAAGTCTGCTATTAGTTTTTTTAAATGTTTAAAAATAATTTTCTGTATTTCAAAATCTGTGGTATCAATATTACTGTCTTCAAGAAGTAAATTAATAGTCTAAGAGCTAACAACGTCACAAAAAAGTTTATTTTAGGTCGGTTGGTTTTTCGATATTTCCCTTTCTTATTGAAGTTAGGTAGGGATGCGGTACGTCTGGCACCTGGGAGCGGTTGCGTTTACCTGTGCGCATCTCGCCTGTACAGGTAAAAAGTGGATATTTTGAACTAATTTTAAGACATTTTTTTTTTATATAATTTTCTGTCTTTTTAGCATTATAAATTTATAGTTGCCAGACAGTTTCGTTGTTGCTAACATTGCGCCAGATCTAATTTAAGTATTTAAAAAATAATATTTTTCAAACCATTTTAGTATAGCTGTAATTTTAATAGAATCTAGTTCTGTAATCAAAGAATACAATATTAATTTGCCAGACGGAAATTCCGTTGTTTTATTAGGAACCAGATCCACTGAAGTCCCGGGGAGAATAGGTGAGTTAGAAGAGATAACAGTAAAACAATCACAGCTGCTATTTTTTAAGTTGGCGTCGACCACATGAGTGTTTATGTTTGCTTGTTTTTATAAAATAAAATAAAGCAGAATTTTATCGTGATGAGTGAGGAAAAAGAAAAATGTGTTTTTTGTTCAGACAAAAGTGGTAAAATAATAATAATTTAATTTAATTTTTTAATTTTTTTTTTTTTTTTAAATTTTTTTTACAGATACTCAGGTCCTAGAAAATGACGATACATCTGAATACAATAATAGTAATGATATAAGGAGTGATAACGATGATAGCAGTGACGATGATACTGACATTTTATTGTGACAGAATTATTCAATAAAAATACTGAATTACATTTTATGTTTCATTTCCTGCATATTTAAAATAAATGATTTGTTTTATTTTGCTAATAATATTTTTTATCAGTTTTTCTCATCTCATTTTACTTTAATTATTATTCTGCTCTATTTTTTTATGAAACTATTCTAAAATTCTAACCTATATAACCTGTCTCTCTCTAACGCCCTCTGTTGCAGCTATCTCTCTCACGCAACCAACGAATAAGCTGCCACACTCTTCTAACTTACCTATTATCCCAGGGACTTAAATTGGTCTGGTTCCTAGTTAAACAACGGAATTTCCGTCTGGCAAATTAATATTGTATTCTTCGATTACAGAACTATATCATATTAAAATTACAGCTATACTAAAATGGTTTGAAAATTATTATTTTTTAATTACTTAAATTAGATCTGGCGCAATGTTAGCAACAACGAAACTGTCTGGCAACTATAAATTTATAATGCTAAAAAGACATAGAACATTATATAAAAAAAAAAATGTCTTAAATTGATTTCAAAATATCCACTTTTTACCTGTACAGGCGAGATGCACACAGATAAACGCAACCGCTCCCAGGTGCCAGACGTACCGCATCCCTACCTAACTTCAATAAGAAAGAGAAATATCGAAAAACCAGCCGACCTAAAATTCTTTCTCGAAAACGTTGCTAGCTCTCGGACTATAAGAGTCGGGAATGAAGCAAGTTTCTTTTGTTTTTTCCCCTTATTTCTCCATAATTTGAGTTTATTTTTAAAACATGTAATTTTTTCAGTTAATTCAATAATAGTATGATTACGTCCTTGCATAGACGTATTTAGATTATTTATTTCAAATAAAATATGTGACAAATAAGCAACTTGAGTAATCCACTTCAACTCGGAGAATTTAGATGCTAATGGGTGTTTCTTTTCTCTCAAAAATATTATGATTTCTGTCCGTAATGATAATAATACTCTTTGAACAATAATACTCTTTGTGACAGAGAGCTTACCGAGTCTGAGCGCACGCAAAGCAGTGGCGTGTGTATTACTCATTATTTGGTATATTACTAACTTTTTGTTCAACTCTGCGCGACCCAAGAAATATGTTTTACGACCCAAAGTTTAAGAACCATTGGATTAAAGGGATTCGATGACTAAAATGTTAATATGTATATCTTTTTTTTTGAATAAACTTTAATTTTTTTAGTACATCATATAATTTTTTCTGATTGAATTTTTGTGTTGTGTAATTCGTTTTGTTCATCCCTATTCAGAATAAACAAAAACGATTAAGCTTCACGCTTGTCGACCACTTCGCTTAAAGACCTAGTCGTAGAAACGAAACTCGGTCGTTAAGTGAGGAGTACCTATATTTGACCATTGACCATAGTCATATCTTCCATGCATGAGATAATTTTGATCTCGAACGTAATCATAAATTTGTATATCAACACTATCATTAACTATATTGATCACAAGCTGGAGTATCTTATTTCGTACGATTTTTGTAGTTTACATTTTTGATGTAACGTAAATGCTAAGTGAGATATTTCAGTTTCAAGTAGAACATAAAATAACCGTTCCCTAGCCACACTCCCCTACCCCCCTAAATAATATTCTTATTAAAAACTGCATTGAAGGGAAAAAATGTTCCCATACACATTTTTGAGGTAAAGTAAATAATTCGTGAGATATTTCAAGATTTTAGTTTTAGGGTGTATTCCCGTAACTCCTCAAATATTCAACTAATCGAAAAAGTATATAGAACAAAAAAGATATATTTTCTTATTATAAGCAGTTTTTGCTGTTAAGGCAATATTAAGGGAGATATTACAAAATTTTAGCTTTAGCGTGTCCCCCGTAACTCCTTAAATATTGATCTAAATGCAAAAATGTATATACACATAGAAATAAAAGATTTATTTTCGTATTATAACCTATTTTTGTCATAAATGATTTTGCTGTTGTCACTAATAAGGCGCGATATATGTAGATTTAGTTTTAGGATGTCCCCCCGTAACTTGCCTGTCAAAAGTACTCTCGTTGGCTCTTACGTACGAGAGAAACTCACTGACGTATATAAAGATATAGGGCAGTCGGCGAATCAGTGCAGTTGCGTCAGTGGAAACGTCACATGATTTTGTGACGTCATATTTAGTACGTATACAGACCATCAATTTAACGAATGTAATATTCGTACGCTGTCACTTGTATCGTAATGAAATGAAAATATAAGAATAAGAACAGAATAGAAACAAATAAACTATTCTAATAGGTTAAATAGTCATAAAAAGGGCTGATGTGATCCGAAAATATGATCAAAGAAAAGAAAATAGAAATATTTTGAATTTAACCTAAAAAAATATGCACTACACATAATATCAAATGAAAATCTATAAGAAATCTATAAGAAAATTTATAACTAAACATAAAACTGCTAAATAAAGAACAAACAAAATAAAAAATGTTTTTAGAAATTACTGTAAGGTAGAAATGTGGACACAAGTATCAAAACACATCAGAACGTATTATAAAATGTTAAATGTAAACATCTTTTTATATAGCGACACCAATACAAATGTCCCTATATTAAATAAACACTTTTAAAATTTGTAAATCTTCAAAATGACTATTGAACAAAGTAAAAGAGTGAGGAGCAATATTAGCCTATAATACACATGCAAAAAAAGTCAATTTAGTTATTTTTTCGCCACTAAGTTTGCCATTGAAGTTATGATGCAAAATGACCAACTGCGTTGATTGAACGACTGACCTATAGACTTTGGTACTTTAATAGCGCATTTACAACATAGTTCGTTAAAGTGGGAATTCGTTAAGCGAGATACGCCCGTAAAAAGTATCCTATCATAGAAGTGGTAATATTATAATCAAAATTTCATAAGAATTCGACCAGTAATTCTTGTAATAACCCACAATTTGTTCTAAATCACTTACTAAATACCTGCAAAACATTGATATTTGTTAAAATTCACACTTTACATTTTTTTAAAATAGTGTTCAGCATTTATGATTGTTTTTAGCATCGTTAACAACAATTAAGCGTTTCAATAAAATATCATCAAAAATATTGACTTTAAAACAGTAGATTTACAAATACTTTCGTTGAAGGAGTCGTGAAGCGGGGTACGATTGTAAAAAGTATCCTCCTTGGGACTTACATAAGTTTTTGAGTTTTGCTTGGACAAACAGACTGACTGACACAAATTCTAAAAGAGGTCAAAATAGTCTCAGCTAAGCATATTAAAGCTATTAAGGCTGCGTATAACCCCTAGAGGTTACCAATTTCTTATACAAAATTAACAAACTGAAATAAAATTAATGTCAATCTATACATCAAATTTTGCACCGAATTTTTATCCATCTAATAGGATATTTTTAATTGTAGAAATATTTATTGTAAAAATATTATCGCTCAATAACTTAATAATTGACATCAGCAACATTGTTCTATAATTTTTTAAATCTATTTATGGGTTCAAATAACTTTTATATTTACCTATATAGTTTTGTGTAGAAATGTTCAAATAATACGTCAACATTTTTTTCGACTTGATTACTTATAGTTTAAAACCCTCGTCGAAAAATATTATACTTGATGATAATGGAATGCCACTTGGCAAACGTATTCTTCACAAGAATTAAATCATTTTTACCCGTTACAACTATTTTGAGAACCGCGGCAGAATCAAGATGGTGGCAAATATAGACTACCAAGTACAATAATATAAGTAGTTTTCACAATAGAACAAAATAGCTAAAATCTTTTTATAGAATGAAGCTTTAGCTACAATTTGCCGCAATCGTACACAAATATGCGTCGATTGGTTTACAAGATGGCGCCTATAATGCAATTTGCTTAATTACAATTACATAACAGTTTTTTCTAAAATTTAAAATATCCTATTAGATAGATAAAAATTCACTGCAAATTTTGATGTATAGATTGTTATTAATTTTATTTCCAATTATTAGTTTTGTATAAGAAACTATTGAGGACTATAGGGTTGTGCGCCGCCTTAAAGCCAAAATACTAAGAAATTTTTTAATGTGCCTTCAACTCAATATACCTATATATAGATTAAAAAGATATATGTGATTTATCCAGTGGCGGTGAAAGGCAGAGACGACAGGGGCACAGGCCCAGGGCGCCAGCTGTTAGGGGCGCCAAAACAAACGCTTAAATATACATATCCTAAGTTTTTATTAAGTTTTTCTATTTTTATTTAGATCAAAAATATAAATTTTTATGTCTAAAATATTATCTTGTACATATTAAATACAAAATTGAATTTAAAGATGTACTAATTTATTGATTATATTAGACTTCTGCAAAATATTTAAAGCATCATTGTTATCATGTTTGTTATTTATATATATTTGTATATAAATAACAAAGAAAGTCTACATTTCAATCCTCTTACTTGTGTTTTATTTTTATCTCCTTAATTGTAGACAGTATTTCAGAGATAGTTTTTTAAATAATTTAACGTAGAAAATTATGGTTCAGCAGTACGTTGTTTACTGCTAACATTCCTCATATTTTTAACAGCTTCTATATTTGATTAACTCTCTTACACGTCTGAAAACATCTATAACTGATTTTGGTTGCACATTTTGAAATACAATGGCACCTTGACTTACAAACTTAATTTGTTCCTGACTGTGGTTCGTATCTTAAAAAGTATGTATTTAGAAACCCAATTTTCCATTATATTTTATGGGAAATTAATTAATCCGTTCCCAGATTAAAAAATAGTAAAGAAAATCCAAAAAATTAAAAAAAAGCTATTCTCAATTAAATGAAGAAAATGCAAAGAAATGGAGAAGGAGTGAAAAGGAGCATTTTTTCACTATAAATAGACAATTTGTATACCATTACATATTAATTTTTATTTATGAAATTTTCTGTTTTACATGATTAGTATGAAATTCGTCTTCCATTAAATTGAAAAAAAAAGTTAAACTTTCTTGTGCCTGGTTTTGTGGTTCAGGAGTTTACGATTTGTAGGTTGTAGTAGTAGCCTTTTAGTAACCTGTTTCTAGTACTATAGTGCGTTCAAAGGTGAGTTTGCAGTACAGGGCATATGGAGTAGTTCTTTTTCATACTCTCTAATGGGTTTACACAATGACACTATCCTTTTCTTGCTTGTCGACGTTGCCAGCTCTAAAACGCGCTAATCTGTGAAGACGCAGTATTCTACAAATGGCCATTTGTTTTTGTTGAGTGTTATTTTGAGTTTTATAAGAGTTGATTTTTGTAAATCATACGAGTTTTTCATATTATTATAATTGACACATTTGACACTTTTACAACATTTGGCAACACCGCTCCCATTTTCCATAAGAGCTATACTGCAAACTCACCTTCGAACGCACTATAATAGAATATCGACGGGAGAAGGAGCCTTTCAGTGCGACATATGTGGAAAAAAAAATATTGCTAGAATTGGCCTTATAAGCCATCTTCGTGCCCATGAACGTATAAGACGCACTTCGCTCTAGAACAGTGTTACTCAACAGGTGGTCCCCAGGATAATTTTAGTGGTCCGCGAAAGTTTTTCGCAGTTTTTTTTTGTTATTTTTTAGGCACATTTTTTATGTAAATAATTTATATTTTGTTTATTTTCTGTAAATTTTCTGTGATTTTCTACAAATAAAATAAATGTATTTAGTATCACATTAAACATTTTTGTTTTCTTGCAAAAAATGAACCAACAATTATTATTATTAGAAAATTATATATTTTACTGGTCCGCCGTGCGTTTTTGGTTGAGAAATATCTCATCAATGTGTATGTGTGCATCTGTATATATTTGTTTTTATATGCATATGCTCATATTATTATTGAATTTTTTTGCGACTCCCGTAGTCGGACACGACGTTGGGGATTATTATTATTATTATTATTATTATTATTATTATTATTATTATTCTAGTACTAGCGAAAAAAGTAAAAAAAAATTAAATGTAAACAGGCTTTAATTCATTTGAAAAGAAAAACATCACGATTCGTATCTAGAGGTCAAAATAGGATATGAAAATAGTTTGTACCTCGAAAAGTTCGTATGTCGAGAGGTTGAGAAACTACTGTATTTCAAATTTACAGTGCTCCCCCATTTCGGTACGCCACTCATATTCTAACAAAAGGGCGCAGTTTGGCGGGTTTGCCACGGGCGCCAAAGGGCGCCGGCTCTGGATTTATCCATATATTGTAATTTTTGTTTAATAATTATTTGAAATACTTTTTGTTATTAGAATTTAATATTTATTCATTATCTGTCTCTTCAAGTAAAAAAAATAAAACGTTTTAAATTGCTCTGATGTTTTTCTCAATGAATCTTGGATTTGAAAATTATTTTAAAAAATAATCATTTCCCGATATCTAGGAATTCTCGAGAAATTTCTATATTTGTTTCTCGTTTTGCCGGGTCACCATTTAAGTCAAAAAACAAAACACTAGTGCTGAGGTAATGCTTGGATTTCAAAATATTCTTTATTTTCTCATAAGCTACGTAACTAATTTTATTCGTATATTATTGATTTCTTTGACTTGTATATTTTTCCTGACAAGATAAGATGGATACATTTATCTACTACCTCCATTTATTTGTCAATAATTCGCAAATGATATGTTATACAGGCTATTACAAACGTTTCGGCAGAACTAAATGGGAATATCGTTCTTTAAGGTTGTCACGAGAAGGCACCTTGCTTGGGTATTTCATGTTTGAAGTTTGGTATGTGAAAATTTAAAATTCCAACAGAGAAACCATGGAAACGAATGACGTATCAAAAATAAAATAATTTTTACAAATATTTTTATAACAAAAAACGAAATAAATGGAAAAGTTGTATTAAGAGTGACACAATAAATCAAAATATAAAGAAAATGACATTAACCTTAACCAAAAAATGTTTATTGTAAGTATGATTTACAAAGCTTAAACAAAACGGCCAAAAAGAACGATTCAAACGATGAAAGTAACTAGATTGCAAAATCTAGCTCCGCGTAATCGTTAAGTGGGGAACAGAATGCAACGAGTTCTACGGCGCGTTGACGGCGTTTGGACGGCGCTATCTGTCAGAAGAAAGTTAAAACCAAGCTGTCATACGCAAGTGCACAGAATGTGTAACGTCCTAGCGGCGTTCCAACGCCGTTGATACTGAATGTTCGTCAACTTCCAACTTTTGACGCCGTTTAACGTTGACGTAGAACACCTAACCTCAGTTTTTACTGAATGGTAAAGTGTTTGTTTCACAATCAATCGTTAAAAAGTAAGTTCTTGACAACTAAGAAAAAATAAATCCCGTTTAGTTCCTCCTAAACATTTGGGATGAACTACATATTGCAATTTGCCATGATTTTGGTTCTAAAGATATTTCTAAAGATATTAATTCATTTCCATTCCCATCATCCAGGGCATTAGTGAGCAATTTTGAAGATATCTTATCTTCTTGTCTAGGGTCTCCAAAGAAATATATCAAAAAAGCATATAGTAATACAGTAGAATCTCGAAATAATCTTCTTATTAAAAACTGCGTTGAACAGGAAACAAAAATGTTTCCTCATATATATTTTGAGGCAAAGTAAATAATAATTGAGATATTTCAAGATTTTAGTTGTAGGGTGTACCCCTACTGTAAATCCCCAAATATTCATTTGATCGAAAAGTATGCAAAACAAAATATATTTTATTTCTTATTATGAACAATTTTGTTATATATTTTTTGTTATAAAGCAGTGGTGTTCATGGAAGCAAGGGATGCACTGCATGGCAGTAAGCACTGTAAGAACCCACTAGGAAAGGATTTTTTGAAGGATTCCGCAATATCTCTTAGGAAAAATGAGATATCGACTAAGCTAGGGATGCAGTGCACCCCTTATTTAAAGCATGCCAAATTTCAACTCTCTAGGTTTAGCCGTTTGGCTACAATTTATGCCGAACAGACAGACAGACGACAATATGACGGTATAAGGGTTTTTTGGTCATAACTACAAAATCCTAAAAATTAGCTAACTTAAGAAGATTTTAATTCCATTTGGTTCCGCTTACAGGTTTGGAAATCGATATGCTACCAAATTGGCAGTTTCAACATGACAACGACCCAAAGCATTAATAAAAAATTCTTTCTCGAAAATAATATCAGTTTTACTTTGATATCGGAATCACCGAATTTTCAATACTGTTGAAAGAAAAAAAATCTAATAACAAGCGATTGGGGACGATTGTTAAAGAAAAATTAATTGAGTATATAGCAAAAAGACGTTATTATAAAAAATCATGTACGATCTACGTAGTATTGATATTATTTTCATGAACATTTTGTATAATGTAAATTAAAAAATAATTGCCTTGTTTTTCTAATTATACTTTTCTTTGTTCTTTTTTTATTTGCCAGTCTAAATCTTATATAATAATTATTTATTTTTAGTAACAAAATATTAATGATTAATTTCAGTAAATTTTGATATTTATACAGGGTGTTATTGGGAAGTTTTTAAGCATTGCTATCTTTTTTATTATTTATTTATTTATAATTATAATTAGCTACTTTGCTAGTATTTACATACAAATATACAAAAAAGTGATATAATAGTAAAAAAGTAATTAATAATACAAAATAATAGTAATTAATAGTTAACAACAAAGGACCGGTTTCTGAATGCTAACTTAACTATAACCAAATTGTTAGAAAATGGTTGCTATGGTTACTTAAACCCTTTTCACACTAGATCTTTAAGACGAGTGAACTTAAAGTTCACCGATGTTTAAGATCGGTATGCTTTCACACTTGATGTTTAAATCTCTGGTGCTGTCATCAGCTACAGTAATTTTGTCCTTAAGTTACCGTCATGAAATTACCAGTTTTGAACTGTCTGCGCAGACGCACATTTTGAATTATTATAAACAATTAAGGATATTTCATTTCATTCTACAATAACGGCACTACAATAAAGAATATATTACACCTGTATTAACATGTAAGTCGATACATTTTATCTCAATTATTGTAGCTCTGTATTTTATTAAACACATTATTAAAATAAATAATTTTATTATAACAATAAGTATAAACTTCTTATAACGTCGATATAATACAGTATTCTTGTTTATGATAATATAAAATGTTGACAGCACAAATTCAAGGAGTATTTTTTTATAATAGAAATTAAGTTGGCAATGCGTACGAAGTTTAAGACGCAGATCTCTGTCTTAAACATCGGTCGTGTTTAGACGAGGCCGTACGGTTTCACATTAGCGTTTAAAGATACATTCACTTAAACATCCGATCTTAAAGATCTAGTGTGAAAAGGGTATTAGGGGATTGTTATATTGTAACCGAGTTTAACCAAAAGATTAGCTCGGCTAAGCTTTCAGAAACCGACCCAAAGTGAATCAATAATACAGAAATAATGCAAAATAATATAAAAACAAAAACAGAATACTCACAAAACTTTCAGGTATAATCTAGCAGGTATAATCTTACAGGTATAGATCTAATTAGTGGGTACAGTTGACATACAGGTTTTTTAGTTTTTTCTTAAATTGTTTCACATTTTGACTATATTTTATTGTTGCGTCTAGATTGTTGAAAATAACTAACCCTCTTTCAAATAAAAAACCTCTCGTCCTACCTTTTATATGTTTGACGTATATATGGTCTTTAGTCCTTGCATTATAATTGTGGATATATTCTACTTCATTTATAGTTTCAGTTAAATAGGTAGGACCGAGACCTTTTACGATTTTAAAAATAAATGTTAAGGAGTTAACTTCAACGATCTGTTCAACATTTACCAAATCAAACAGTGTTGCATTTCTTTAATTGGTGTGAATTTATTGCAATTCAGAATACACCTCATAGCTCTGTTCTGCAGTACTTGGAGTTTACTTATTTGTGATTTATTACAAATATATAATATGGAATCGCAATAATTAAAGTGTGGCAGCACTAATTGTATTGAAAATATTTAGTTTCGAGAAAAACGTTAGATTCCTACTAATTCTGTGCATGATATTTATTTTTCTTGCTATTTTTTTAGTTATATATTTAATATGCTCCTGAAATTTTAATTCGTTATCTATTACGATCCGTAAATATTTTATACTGGTAACTATATCAATACTGTTATTACTAATTTTAACTGATAAATTATTATTTGTGAACTTCACTCGTTCGGATTTAGAATAGATTATTATTGATTTAGTTTTACTACTATTTAATTTTAATTTAGTTTTATTTAGCCACAAGTTAACTACGTCTAGTTCCGTATTTAATATCTGTATAACACTTGCAATATTTTCATGACAGAGATAAATTAAAGTATCATCTGCAAATAGATGTATTTTACAACTAGATAATACTGAGGGCAGGTCATTGATGTACAATATGAATAAGAGAGGCCCAAGAACACTCCCTTGAGGCACATCATTTTTGCATGTTTCATTGTTGGATATCTTACCTGAATTTAATTTTTTTTGTCTATTAGAAAAATTCGATTCGAACCATTTAAGTATTGTGCCAGTAAAACCTAATTTCTCCAATTTTTATAACAATTTTTCTCTATTTATTGTTTTAAATGCTCGCTGTAGGTCTAAAAATACAGCGCATATACTTTTATTTTGGCATAATGTCTCAATCCATTCTCGTAGAACAAACGGAATTGCAGTTTCACAAGAATGCTTTTCGCGAAACCCTGATTGGCATTTAGTTATTATATTATTACCAGCTATGTATTTGATAATTTGTGAGTATACTACAAAGAGATACGAAGATAAGAGATAAGAGATAAGGAGTTTAAATTGGGAAATATCAAGTGTTTTATTCTACAAATAGAATATTAAATTGGAAAAAATTCAACATGAAATAAGAGTGTTATTTATAGATATTTAAATGGTATATTTTATATTGATCAAGTAACATTTCTACTGATCACGTCAATATTTTTACTGATCAAGTCTAATAATCTATATTAATAAAATTGGAGGCTATATGTGCTAAGGCTATATTTTTTCAGACTCATATTTGGTTTCTACACGTTTCAGATGATTATAAGACAATCCGAAAAAAAAAACAATTTTTGTCTGTCTTTCTGTGTGTTTGAGATTCACGTAAAAACGGCTGTACACGTTTTCTCGTAATTTAGTATGATGATAAGAGTAAAAGCAGGATTCGAACATAGGCTATAATTCCTCAAAATTTGACTATTAGAGGTTTGTTTGGGAGTTAAAGCTGTTTATTTAAAAACTTAAAATATCCCTATTATTATTGGCCGAAAATTATATATTATATGTGGGGAGTTACGGTGGGGGGGGGGACCCTAAAACAAAAATCTTTAAATATCTCCCTTATTATTGACTTAACAGCAAAAAAGTATATGATAAAAATTGTTTATAATAAGAAAGCAAATCTTTTTTATTGTATATGCTTTGCGTTTTTCATTTTTATTGTAAGGTAATGGCAATGCATTTTACTTTTATTTATTTATTTATTTATTTATTTATTTATTTATTTATTTGTTTGTTTGTTTGTTTCTTTGTTTGTTTGTTTGTTTGTTTGTTTGTTTGTTTGTTTGTTTGTTTGTTTGTTTGTTTGTTTGTTTGTTTGTTTGTTTGTTTGTTTGTTTGTTTGTTTGTTTGTTTGTTTATTTGTTTATTTATTTATTTATTTATTTATTTATTTATTTATTTATTTATTTTGTTTTATTGTTATATTTCATTTATACTGAGTCAGTGATTATAGTAAAAATGTCACATTTTTCTACATACAACAATATTAACACATTATTTAACTCAATAATTAGCAAACTGCCATAACTGCCAACATGAGTGTATGGTTGTTCGTGTGAAGGATAACACCTCTATTTACGAATAGCCGCTTCTCAGAATTACTTCTGAAAATCTTGTAGGTATTGGTCCCTCACAGGTCATCAACTCTTGTTCATGGTTAGAAGATACTGTGAGCACACCACAGTGGCCACACGCCGGTAGACCCTGTCGGCTCAGGGTACAAACTGGACAAGGGTACCTAGATATAGCAAAAAGGAGCAGGCTTCTCCAAAATGTGTGAAATCTCATATGGATTTAGCGGCAGAGGAGAGAATTAGTTACATTCTCCAATAGTAAAAAATGCATATGAGTGGGCTTCATGCGCAGTAGTCTCTATAGGGCGCTGTATTAAACTCTATTATGAATACAGTGGTCAAGTGCTGCAACTTGGTTTGTAACGAGAGCGGCATATTTCATACCGTCCTCGATCACTTTCTTAGTGAAGACATAGAGCTTTGGTTAGACTTGGCGAATGAGAAACTTTTTAATATCCAACGGCAGTCTAAGCTATGCAAAAGCCAGAAGCACACGGCTTAAAGGGCGTAATATTGATAAGTAAATAATACTACGGCCAAGTGCTGCAGTTTTGTTCTCCTCCCAACATCTTAACCATGTTTTGCCTTGGGTAAACGAGATTTTGAACTGAGAGAGTGCCATTAGCAGCTGTGCAACTCTTCTGGCACTAAAATATTTCATTGCATAAACAGTCACAATATCTTCACTCATTTTCTTCATCTTCATTTAACAAGTCCTATGGCGATGGGTGCGTGGTGGTGGGACAGCTGCTATGCTATCAGACTGTCTTAGCTGCAACCTGCACATAGGTGACCGTGGGAGAGTGGTCGCTTCTCGACTAAAGAAGGGGATGTTAGTCGAATTCGGCAGCACCTGCGGTGACAAAGCAGCCCTATTTAGGTACAGCGCTGCTTTCCTCACTCCGAGGAGGACGCTAGAAAAGGTGCCTCAAACATCGCTCATCCCTACTTATTTTGGAGTAGGATAACCACGTCGTACCCAAGCTTTGAAAATGTGGTCGAAACACAAAATCTTATATACCAATGAACCTTGCAACCTGGAACATACCAACCCTACTGGATAGAGTAAACTCTAACAGGCCAGAAAGAAGAACTGCCCTGGTTGCAAAAGTATTGCATACTTATAACATCGACATAGCGGCGTTTAGCGAAACAAGGTTAGCCGAAAGTGGTGAGATCGTTGAAGTGGCTAGTGGGTATACCTTTTTCTGGTCTGGTCTCAAGCAACAAGAGGCATTCAGGCGTTGGGTTCGCTATCCGAACCAAACTTAATCCCTTGCTGAACAAAATGCCTCAAGGGATAAATGGTAGGATAATAACAGCACGAATTGCATTAAAAGACAAGAAATACATGTTCATTGTAAGTGTGTATGCTCCAACTATGACGAATGACTACCTTATTAAAGAACAGTTCTATGATGATCTTAGTGATGTACTCAATCGCATTTCGAAAAATGACAAACTGAAATTAATGGGTGACTTTAATGCCAGAGTTAGAAAGAACGCCTCAAACTGGCCTAAAATTCTAGGAATCCATGGTACTGGAAAACTAAACAGTAATGGCCTGCTATTACTCACTCTCTGTCAGAACTTAAATCTGACCTTAACAAATACGATCTTTCAGTTACCGGACAAATACAAAAATACCTGAATGCATTCTGGCACCTGTTAGATTATATAATAACAAGAACAACTGATGTGAAAGATGTCCTCATCACGCGTGTTATGAGAGGTGCAATATGTGACACCAAGGTCCTACCAACCCTGAATATCGCCAAACTACTTGATCCACACTCTCGAGCACACTGAGAAACCACTATTGAAAAAAGTTTTTCCAGTATGTCCTCAAATCAACTCAGTACCAATGAACACTGGTCAGATTTGTCATCTGTAATTTTTGATGCTGCTAAAACCTCTCTTGGCACCTTCAAGAGAAAACATCAAGACTGGTTCGACGAAAATGAAAATGAGATCCAGGATTTCATTGAACGGAGAAGAAGCGCTGAGATAACATATATTAACAATATGTCCAGTGCTAACAAGACTCGATTACTACTAGAGAGGAAACAGCTACAAAGTATAATCAGAGAAATTAAAAACAAATGGTTGAAAGACTCATGACTTGAAAAGCTTTTATTCAAGCCTTAAAACAAGTGTATGGTCCACAACAACGTTCAATTGTGCCTCTACATAATAAGGACAATTCTGGTACCTGCCACAACACTCAGGATATACATTCAAGATGGCAAGAACATTTTTCTGAGTTACTTAATGCTGACAACGTGTATGATATCTCCGTAGCTAATGTATTTCCCCAGTACCCAGTACTGCATTATCTTGATGAAAAGCCAACTTTTGAAGAAGTTAATGATGCTATAAATCGCTTGAGCAATGGAAAGTCGCCAGGGGCTGACGGCTTGTCTACAGAAATTCTTAAATATGGCGGAAATTTACTTATTTCAAAAGTTACAGATATTATAATTCAAATTTGTGAAACTGGTGATATTCCACAGGATTTCAAGAATTCACTAATAATTCCAATATACAAACACAAAGGAAAACACTGTTGTAACAGCTACCCTGGTATTCCTCTTCTATCAACTACAGGGAAAGTGCTCGCAAACATACTTAATAACAGACTCAGTGCGATATCGGAAGCTCATAATCCAGAACCACAATCTGGTTTTAGGAGAAACAGAGGGTGCAACGATATGATATTTGTCATCCAACAACTGCAGGAAAAATGCATCGATTTCAGCAAAGCATTTGACACAATTCCACGTCCATTACTCTGGATAATACTACAAAAATTCGGATGTTCTCCTAAACTCCTACAGCTCATTCGTAATTTGCACGACAAAATGGAAGCAAAAGTCTCTCTAAACAGAACTCAGTCGAATTCATTTCCAGTAACTATTGGCACCAGACAAGGATGTGTTCTTGCACTTACACTGTTCAGCATATTCCTTGCAGCAGTATTAGGTTGCCTACTGTGACTACTTGGGTGGTGTGTACATTCGTTATAAAGTTGACGGAGGGCTACATAAATTATCAATATTCAAAGCCACCTCTAAGTTGCAATACTCTACAATACAGCATGCGCTCTATGCGGACGATTGTGCACTGTTATCAAGTGATCCAAATGACTTACAAGAGGCAATATCAAGACTGTCTGAAACAAGCAAGTGTTTTGGTCTACAAATAAGTAGAACGAAAACCCAATTTATGGTAAGTGCTCCAAACACAATAAATGCAATTTCTAACTTTTTTGTTGACGATAAAGCTCTCAAGAAAACAAACGCTATTAAATGGGATTAAATGGGATATTCTACTGGACTCTTCTAATATTGATGACCAATGGAACCACTTCACAACAGAAGTACAAAGATGTGTCAATCTTTTTACACCACTTTTTTCGCGTGGACCCAATATTCGGAAGCCATGGATGACCTACGATCTGACCCGACTGTGTTCAAGAAAAAAACATCTATGGAGGAGATATAAACTTACAAACGCTGAATATGATCTAATAAATTATAAGAAACTCTCAAGGACGTTGACATCTTTTACAAGAAAAGCTCGCCAATCCTACGAACTTGAAATCTTATCCCGAGGCCAGAAATCATTTTTTGCCTATACCAAACAAAAATTCTCCCAAAAACCCAAAATACCTATGATCCTTAACCATACTAATAATCCTTGCAGTAACGAAGCGGAGGTAGCAGAAGTTTTCGCAGAATATTTCTCCAACAATTACACCAGTGAACCCCCAGGTGACTTGCCAGATTGCAATGGAACGCCGCTGGCAAACTTCATCAACGAAGTAATAATCACTCCAGACATCGTAGCTGATAAACTGAGACAACTCTGCATTACTACAGCACCTGGTCCTGATGAAATTCACCCTGTTGTTCTCCAAAGGTGCCACAATGTACTAGCTAAACCACTGTCGATAATTATGAATAATTCGTTCAATAAAGGACTTATGCCCAGACCCTGGCTAATGTCGTTAATTATCCCCATCTATAAAAATGGCAACAGAAATCACGCATCTAATTATCGGCCTATTAGCCTTGTCTCGATAACAGCGAAAATTTTGGAAAGGATAGTTGTGGATGAAATGATAAATTTCTTAACCCAGCACCGTCTAGTTCCCGATACCCAACATGGTTTCTTCCCTGGAAGGTCCGTTGTTTCGAATATGCTTCTTGCCACCAACTACTGGACTCAACGTTTAGATCGTTCCGAGCCTGTAGATGTTATTTACTTCGACTTCGCCAAGGCCTTTGACAGAGTCGCTTTTCGTAGGCTATTTGCTAAAATGGATCACTATGGAATCCGTGGAAAGCTACTCCGTTGGATAACTGCCTATCTCACGGGGCGCTCCTTCCGAGTACGTGTAGGTGCATCTTTCTCACACTCATACCCAGTCACCAGTGGCGTACCACAAGGTAGTGTGATCGGACCGGTTTTGTTCCTGCTATTTGTAGCAGACTTAACAACCCGCCTAGCCTCAGAGCATCAGACATTTGCAGATGATCTGAAAATCTACAACGAGACCAGGAACAAACCTCAATTACAAGCAGACATCGACGCTGTCACTGAATGGTGTGCTACTTGGCTCCTATCCCTAAATACCTCAAAGTGTCGTGTGCTACATCTAGGGACCAACAATCAGAGGTACACCTACAACATCTCAGGACAACCGATTCAGCGAACTGAAATGATGATTGACCTAGGCATAACGATAACAACAACCCTAGATTGGTCTCCGCATGTAGTCTCGATTGTTAAGAAAGCAAATAAAATACTCTACCTAGTCTATAAATCCTTCCCACACCTCACCCCTACATTATTTCGTACAATATTTTTATCCTACATACGCCCTATCCTTGAATTTGCATTTGTTGTCTGGTCGCCTTACTTGCAGCGGGATATACACCTTCTTGAAGGCGTTCAAAGACGAGCTACACGTCTCCCGAGTAACTTTCGCCTTCTATCCTACGAAGAACGTCTCAGAAAACTGAAGTTACCGTCTCTAGCTGATCGCAGAAGCCGAGGAGATCTTATACAGATGTATAGGATAACCACAGGCAAGTTCTCTACTGACATGACCTCGTTGTTTCAACTCAATTTGGACCAACGCCTTCGTGGCCACCATCTCAAGCTGAAGCACGAGAAATACTCTAAGCAGCAGAGACAACATTTCATCTCTAACAGAGTATTCGACCTGTGGAACTCACTCTCGGACGAAGCGATATCAGCCCCTTCCATAAATGCATTTAAGGCTAGGATTGCAACCATTTTCCCGTCATGAATGCGTCTTTTACTAATTTTATTTTAACTTTGTTTTATATTTATATATATAATTTTTTGTATTTTGAAAGTGATCCGTTTCTGTATAATGTATGCTATATGTTTTCGTAATTTGTGTCTATTAGTTATATTTCACAATTAAGTTGTATTTATTTTTGTTTTATTTTGTAAAAATATGTACCAATGTATTCTGAGCACAACAAGCCTTTGGCTTTTGCTCTACACTTTATTAATAATAATAATAATAATAATAAATACTTTGGAAGCATCATTTGCTGTGACGGTAGCCTCGATACAGAAATAAATAATAAGTCATTTGGAAGTCTTAGAAAAAAAGTATGGCTAAACCACAACCTCAGACTCGATACTAAACTTGCTGTCTATAAAGCTGTAGTGCTACCAACCCTACTGCACGCGTCAGAAATTTCACTTTGGATAGATTACAACAACGATGCCTAAGAACAATATTGAAAATCGTAATGTAGGAACCCCTGGAAAAGATACAAAGACGTGCTACTACAGACACTTAAAAATGCAAACTTAAGCTGCCATAATTGGGAAGAGTTGGCAAGAAACCGGAATATATGGAGAAGAACTACACGGGAGGCATTATCCATGTGTGAAGACCAAAGACAGCAAGCCATACGAGCCAGAGCAATAGCGAGGAAACAGAAAACATCGGACAACAACAGCACGGCCGTGCTAACATGCCCTATTTGTGACAGACGTTTTACAGCCAAAATAGGTCTCTTTTGTCACCTTAGAGCACATGAAAGACGCAACAATCTATAAAATAAAAAACATATATATTTATTGTAACTCCTATAGTCGAAATTGACGAAGGATTATTATTATTACTTTGCGATTGCGACGGGGTGAAACCCTAAAATTATAATCTTGAAATATCTCACTTATTATTTAATTTACATCAAGTGCATCATCATTAATCAGCCTTGTTTTGTCCACTGCTGAACGTAGGCCTCCCCAAGCTTTTTCCATTCGGAACGATCTTGTGCTTTGATTTCTAATTCCCCGCAACTCTCTTTACGTCTTCCGTCCACCTAGTTGGGGGTCTTCCTCTGCTTCTGTTGGTATCTCTGGGGGTCCAATTTAGGATCTTCTTTGTCCACCTGTCATCTTGAAGTCTAGCCACATGTCCAGCCCAGTTTCATTTAAGACTAGCAATTCTTTCGATGACGTCATATACTTTAGTTTGCTCTCGAATCCACTAATTTGTTTTTCGATCAGCTAGACTAATTCCTAGTATTGCTCTGTCCATCGATCTTTGGGCAACTCTTAATTTTTCTGATGACTTAGCTGTTAGTGTTAGAGTTTCCGATCCATATGTTCGAACGGGTAGTACGCATTGCATGAAAACTTTTTTCTTAAAGCAATTTGGCAAGTTGCTAGTGAAAACATCTCTCAACTTGCCAAAAGCTGCCCACCCTAGACCGATGCGGCGTGAAATGAACACGGGTTTGATTGTCTCGGCCAAAGCTAATATTATGCTCTGAATATTTGTAGCTGACTACCTGTTCTATCTGTTTGCCACCGAGCTATAAATGGTCACTCAATACTAGGTTCGTCATCAATTGCGTCATGGAGATATTTACCTTCAATCCAAATTTTTCAGTTTCCATTTTTAGTTCTTCCAGCATGTACGCCATGTCTGCTACATTATCTGATAGTAGAATAATATCGTCTGCGAATCTAAGATGATTAAGTCTCACTCCCTCTATATCTAGAGCACGATGCGCCCAGTTACAGTTTTTAAACGCCAACTCCAGAGCTGCGTTGATTAATTTGTGAGAAATCGGATCGCCTTGTTGAACACCGCGTTCTATCCCAAATTTCTCCGTTTTCGTATGGAGTTTTATGTAAGCTGTAGCATTACTATAAATACTATCTATCAGTCTAGTATACCGATAATCTATTCTGCTTTGTTGCATTGCTTTTATGACTGCCCACTTTTCCACCGAATCGAACGCTTTTTCGAAGTTTATAAACGTTAGTACTAATGGCCTATTATACTCTACAGCTCTACAGCTACAGCTTTTTCTATAAGAAGCTTTTTTCAAGTGCATATGAGATAAAAAATATTTTTTTCTTTCCAATGTAGTTTTTAATAAGAAAATTATTTAGCGGGCAAGGGTAGTGTTACCTATGAGATTGAAATTTAGCATTAATCATTTACTTAACAGCAAAAATATATATGCGAAAGTAAAATATTCCTCTTTGTTCAGTGCAATTTTTAATAAGATATATATATTTGGGGAGCTGTGGGGAGAGCTACTTATAAACAAAGTATCTCACTTAATATTTACTTAACATCATAAATATGTACAAAAGATCGGTTTAGAATAAAGCCTTAGCCTCACTTACAGCAGACGTATACATTAAAAAAAAATGATACTTTGTAAAATATATTTTATCTAATTAAAAATTAATTTACTGATCAAACATATTTATTACTTTGAAAACGATTTTTTAGTTACTGAGAAAATTCTTGATCAAGATTGCTAACGCCAGTCTCAGGTTTACGAGAAAAGACTAATTTTACTAATAATTTCATATTGAACTGATCAGTGACTCCAACAGTAATAGTAATAGTACACGCACAGCAGCAAAAAACAAAAATTATGTGCATACAAAACCTACGACTGCGCACCACTGACTGAAGGATAACATTCCGCGTTCTCCGTTCGCGGATAAAATCCCAAATAGATTACAGAATTACACGTTATTGCTTTTAGTAGAAGAAAGAAAAAATTTCACTCAGCTTTTTTGGACAGAACGTTTATTTAAGTAACACAATGTTTCTCCAACTAATTGTTGGCTTCCTCAGGTGCTACAAAGAACATTTAACTATAGTAATAATCTTATAATTTAATACAAAATTTATTTACCTATACTAATTTAACGTCATACACATCGGCCATCACCGAGAATGGTGTAGTTGCGGAACTGACATTCACAAAATATTTTTTTTTTGACTTGAAAATCTAAAAGGATAGGAAAACAGGAAAATTATTTTATATAACAAAATAGATGTAAACTATGAGTTAAAGGCTATAGCGGGATAAGATAGTGAAAACTGCACCGCTCCAGAATTCCATTTTTATTTGACCATTCGAAAGTACTTGGTCGAAAACCCCCTCAAAAAAATTTTCAGCCCCCGAAACCCACTAGTGTGTTCTCTATGCGAAAAACAACGTTTTTTCGACTTTTATTTTTCCTGGGCGCTTCTTTCATCCAAAAAATCTGAAAAAATTCAGACGTGTGTTTCAGCACTACAAATAACCATGAATTTTTTCAGATGTTTTCGACTGAAACTAAGCTCAGGAAAAATTTTCAACGATTTTTTAGGTTATGTAAATAATGTTTGGCCAACTTTTAAGTACATACATTTTGTGTATTTTTTTTTCCTCTTTCGAATGGCGGTGTTAGAATTGTCAGTTTCACGCCGGAAAAAGCTCAAAAATCGAAAAAACTGTTTTTTTTTTTAAACTTTTTTCCCATTTTTTTCGCACATAACCTCAAAAAAACAATGGAGAAATGATTTTTCACACTTTTTTTTGGTACTGTCAAGTTCCAAAATTCAAAAACCACCATTTTTGAATCACAGTGTACGCATAATTACGATAAAAACGTTTTTTTCCAACATTTTTCCCACTTTTTTAGCACATAACCTCAAAAATCAACGGCAAAATGATTTTTCATGTTTTTTTTTTTGGCATTTCAAAGTCCTAAAGTTAATACTACCATTTCCGAATAACTTTGTTTTCACAATTACCAAAAAAACTTTTTTCTCAACATTTTCCCATTTTTTCAGCAAATAACCTCAAAAAACAGTGGCTAAATAATCTTTTATGGTTTTAAAGAAAAATGATTTATTAAGGCAAAATTGATATAACTTTTATTACATTATTATAAACATGTTTATTTTATATATTTTAGGAACAAATGAAATAACATTTCACAGAAATAAGCATTTCGGAAGAATTCTTGAATCAATTAAATTGTGCTTTTAATCTTCATCGCTGTTTTCATCTATTACTGGGGCGATATCTTCGCTAGTAAATTATATAGTAATTAATTTTTAGTCTTTGCTAGTATCGTAATTATGCGTACACTGTTATTCAAAAATGGTTGTTTTTGAATTTTGGAACTTGACAGTACCAAAAAAAAAGTGTGAAAAATCATTTCTCCATTGTTTTTTTGAGGTTATGTGCGAAAAAAATGGGAAAAAAGTTAAAAAAAAAAACAGTTTTTTCGATTTTTGAGCTTGTTCCGGCGTGAAACTGACAATTCTAACACCGCCATTCGAAAGAGGAAAAAAAAACACAAAATGTATGTACTTAAATGTTGGCCAAACATTATTTACATAACCTAAAAAATCGTTGAAAATTTCAAAGATTTTTCCTGAGCTTAGTTTCAGTCGAAAAAATCTGAATGGTGAATTTTTTCAGATTTTTTGGATGAAAGAAGCGCCCAGGAAAAATAAAAGTCGAAAAAACGTTGTTTTTCGCATAGAGAACACCTTAATGGGTTTCGGGGGCTGAAAATTTTTTTGAGGGGGTTTTCGACCAAGTATTTGGTGTAGTTTTCACTATCTTATCCCGCTATAGCCTTTGATAAAAAATCTATTAATTGACGTTACATTAATGATAATAAATAACCAAAAACATATATGAAAAAATCGCAAAAATTATCACATTAATATGACAGTCAGTAACACTACCCCCCCCCCCTTATCATTAATGTAACGTCGATTAATAGATTTTTTTTGTCAAATTTAACTCATAGTTCACATCTATTTTGTTATATAAAATAATTTTCCTGTATTCCTATCTTTTGGATTTTCAAGTAAAAAAAAAAAAAAAATTGTGAATATCAGTTCCGCAACTACACCATTCTCGGTGATGGACATGATGTGTATGATGTTAGAATAACGTTAAATTAGTATAGGTAAATAAATGTTGTATTAAATTATAAGATTGTTATTGTAGTTAAATGTTCTTTGTAGCACCTGAGGAAGCCAACAATAAGTTGGCGAAACGTTGTGTTACTTAAATAAACGTTCTGTCCAAAAAAACTGAGTGAAATTTTTTCCTACTTCTACTATTATATCAATTGGACGTTAAACTTTTTCTACTGTTTGCTTTTATGAGTGTGATGGTGATTCCGATTGGAAGCTTGTTGTTGGAATTAATATACTTGTGATTAAATTATTTAAATAAGTTAACAGAATTTTGTAAATCATAAAAATTGCAAATATTTGAACGTCAAACAACTTAACTGATTAACTTTTCAGACATGCGACTTTATGCGTAGGAGGTATTAATTTGTATTCTTTGCCTCTTTTATGTAAATCTGTGCCCCTTGTCTTCTAACGCCCCCCTGTCGTCCCCTTGCCATCCAGTTCCCCCTTTGAATCTTCTTGTGCCCTTAAGGAATCTTTGGGACTCACTGGAATAAGCTAAAGTACCCAGATTAATAATGTTCTAAAGTGGGACGTGTGTTCAACCCCAACCCCCTTATGAACATAAAATGAAATATATATTTCAACGCAAGTTTTTAATAATATTTACTTATTTACTTTATAACGATGAATGTAGTCTTTTGCGAAACAAAATGATCAAAAGCCCCATTCAGTTATTAAAAGTTTGCGTTGTCTTTTTTAAACCATACATGATCAAGAAGTGCATGGTAGTAAAAACTACAGACACTGTATGGTAACTCAGTCTGGCTAATGATATGACATCGCCGACATTAAGAGTCCAAATAAATATTAGTATCAAATGGAAAAATAACATAATCTTTGCAGAGAGAGTAAATTTTTGGGAATTGTTTCACATATATTTACTTTTCTGCAAAGATTATCTAGCTTTTCCATTTACATTTCTAATATTTCCAACATGTATTTGGACTCTTAATGGCAACGCTATCACCATTGGCTGTTACTATACAGTGTTTGTAGTAAAGTCCAGTCTCTACTGCAATTCCAAAATAATCTTGGTCCATCCATTTTCGATCCAGTCATTCTTAAAATCAATATCTTATTGCTCGCCGTGAGTTCGTTTTTTTACGGCGTTTTCCCTTTTTACCGACCGCCAACATATATAAGGGAGGTATTGTGATCATACCAATTTTGACATTTCAAGATTTCGATGGATCTCCATGAATTGAGGTCCATAAATAACGTTTTGACTATTTTTAGCATGATATCTGTCTGTCTGTCTGTCGGTCCGTGTACACGTGCATAGCAAATTCGGCTAAAAGGATATTTATGAAACTTCATATTTAAGCTTTCGACATCAATGGCACGAGTTGATCAACTTTTGATAAAAATCTACGGTAACTAGAAATGGGAGTTTACTCGTATAATACAGTGAATTTATTTTTTAATGCAACATGTACTATGTCATTACCATGGATACAGTTTTTGACAGCAATATAAATCGTGTTCATTTTCATTTGCAACATAGACAATTAGTGTGTATAGTTAGTTAGTTAGTTAGTTGAAATTTTTGGCGCACAGCAACAAAGGCTATTTGCGCCAATTAGTGTGTATACTTTTGCTCATTACTGATTTAAAAATTAATCAACATGTATATACAGATGAAGAAAAAAATAATGATGGTAACTTGGTATAACTCCCAAATGAGTTTAAGAGAAGTTTCTGTTGTATTTAGTGCAACTTATCCAGATCGGCCAATACCAAATCCCTCTACAATTTCAAGACTATTTAATAAATTTCATCGCGAAGGATGTCTTAAGTCAAAACATAATAAAAAAAGAACAACATCCCACGTGCTTACAGAAGAGAAGCAGTTGGAAATATTATTACAAGTGGAAGAAAACAATCAAAATACTTTAAGATCAATTGGACAAACCGTTGGTGTCAGTACTGGATCTGTTTTTAACTTCTTAAAAAAAGAAAAGTTTCGATCATACAAATTTCAAAATCATCAAGAATTGTTAGAAAGGGATGCAGCAGTACGTATGGATTTTTGTTTTGAAATGTTTGAAAAAATTAATTCCGACCCAACAATGCTTCAAAGAATTTTATTTACAGACGAAGCAACGTTTACTCTAAATGGTGAAGTGCACAGACAAGATTTTAAAATACAAAAATAATACAAAATCCGCAAAAATTAAATGTTTGGGCAGGGATAATAGGAACCAATATTATAGGGCCTTTTTTTATTGACGGTACAGAAATATCTAGCCCTTTTGCAAAACCAAATATTACCTGCGTTGCGAAACCTGAATATTAATGGACAAGTATGGTTGCAACATGATGGCGCACAAGTCCATTATTCTAGAATAGTTAAAGAATATTTACATAGAACTTTCCCAAAAAGCTGGATTGAAAGAGGAGGGTCGATGAATTGGCCAGCGAGATCTCCGGATTTGGCACCCAATGATTTTTTTTATTGGGGATATTTAAAGGCCAAAGTATATAATGGAGAACTTAGGGATGTTGCTGAACTGCAAGACATAATTGTTTAAGCATCCAACAATATACCTCAAGAGCAATTGCTGAATGTTTTGAATCATTTTTATGATCGCTTAATATTTTGTATGCAAGTAAACGGAGAAACTTTTGAACATTTTTTTATTAGTTATTTATTTATAATTATTATTATTTTTTAATTGGTATTTTCAATAAAATATTTTGATTTTGGTAGTAAATATGGTTTTTTCTATGTTGCATAAAAGAATAAATTTACTGTATATAATAAAATAACTAAACACTAGTGTGTTGTTGAAAACTCGGTCCTCGGCCGTTCAAATTTTTTTATTATATTTATTATTTAAAAAAAGACACGCACTATCTTAGCCATAAATACAAAAAATCTATAACATTATTAGGCATGATTAAGTCATGAATTAAAAAAAATAATGAATTTTGTCAAAAACACAAAAACTGCAATATTTTTCAAAAACGCAGTCGGATCACAAATTCCTCTCGTACATTTGCGGCTTAGATCAATGAATATTACCTATAATTTTTTCATATTTTTAGTTTAACATCTTTAGGTAAAAGGGGGGACAAGAAATTTTTAGCACATTTTTTGTTAAAATACTGTTAAAAAAAACTAATATCAAAAAACTACTTTTTGTTCCTAATTCTACGTCCTAATAGCTTTCTTTCCACACAATAAATTTTAAAAAAATATTTATTTGTTTATTAAATACATATAATTGTTTATGTGTTTTTTTGAACTCTCAGTATTTTTCCTATATGTGTTTCAAAGAGTTGTATAAGCATGCCAAATTTCAACTATGTTAAGCCGTTTGGGTACAATTTCTACCGTACTATAGACAGACAGATACATGAGTGACGTTATAAGCGTTTTTCGGTAGTCATACCTACAAAACCCTAAAAAATTAAATGATAGACTAAATTTGTCTAAGAACAGCTGGCCATTTCACATTAAAAGTGTTATCACAAGTAAGGTTCTTTCATTGTTAGCATAATATATATCTTTTTCAAAAAGCGCGGATTCTTGGGTGTACGTGTTCGCTCGGTTGGGAGTTATTGTCCTATTGTGGTAGTATATCCATGTGATGATGATGATGTTGGATTATCACTTTCCAACACAATTTTTTTCTCGAACAGACAGGAAAATTATTGCAAGTTAAAAACATAAATTATCTAAATATAACAATAGTGGGGTGCCGTGATGTTTAGATATAATATAAAACAACTAGTGCACCCGTTGCCAACTGTGTTGGCAAACACATCATTACCTTAATGTGGAACTTGCTCGACGCCTCTCACTTCTTTCTTTAGCCATACACCTTACTTCATCCAATTCAAATTGAATCAACTTTTCGCCCATTATTAAAAACTGGACAATTTATTATTCCGAATTATTTATGCTAGGAAAACGATTCATTTTTACTCAGTGCATTCCATTTATATTGTTAAAACTAAACATGTTTTGAGACGTTAAATTTAAAATATATTTATTAAAATAAATTTTCCAATTACTTATATAATATAAAAATACGCACAAGGAAAAAAGCGCACATAAAAAAAGGCGCACACGGAAAAAAACGCACATGGAAAAATACACACACGGAAAAAAGCACAAACGGAAAAAGGTCCATACGGAAAAAAGCGTACTTACACTATATCTAAAATCAGTTTTAAATAAATCGTGAGAAACTATTATACAGTAAAATTTAATTGTTTGCCCGCTTTAATATATTACGTTCACTTTTGTAAGGTCAAACCAGATCTGGTTATTTTGGTTACTTTTATAGTGTAGTACTGACTTTTAAATGTAAATTTGTCATTTCAAAATATTCTTTATGCTGTAAAACCTACTTCAGATTGGTTGGTTATGATCATTATAATTAAGATATCATTTATCTTTATGAAATTGTCAAATGGAAGGACATTTTAAGAAAGTGAATTTTTCTACCATGTTTTAATACCATACAATTTCAAAGTTGCAAAGTATTGAATTTATCAATTTGTAATTTTTACCAAAATATTTTAAATATTTCGAACCAATTTTAAATTCACACAAATAAGTTGTCACCTAGTGGCGCCTATGTATGACCAAACTCGGCAGGTAGTTCTTGGTAAAAATTATAATTTTTACCACAGCAAGTTTTGATCAATGCATTACATTTACATTTTTGAAAATTTAAAACGTTTAATTCATTTGTACTTTAATTTACCATTTTTACCAAAATATATTAAATATCTCAAATCAGTTTAAATAATCGTGTAAATAAAAAATAAGGTCAGTATTATATAGGGATAAATTTGCAAAATACTGTTCATATCGGTTAAAGCATATAGAAGTATCTAGAGTTTCTGGTTTATGCCTACGAAACCCTAGACATTTCTATATGTAATTATATTCGTAGATTCTTAGAGAATAAATCTGCAAAATATTGTTCATATCTGTCAAAGCATATAGAAGTGTCAAGAGTTTTTCGTTAATGTCTGCAAAACACTAGACATTTCTATATGTTATTTTATCCGCACTTTATTAGAGAAGAAATCTGCAAAATATTATTCATGTCGGTCAAAGTATATAGGGGTATCTATAATTTCTTGTTTATGTCTCCGAAATCAGACGGATCATCCCGAATTATTCCGACCGGACGAACCGACAGGATAAGCTTTTTATATTATATGGATATGATAAAAAACGTCGTCTGATAGGCCTTGAATTATATTTTAAAAAGTTGCCAATTCAGTGTTTTTTTTTTCATTGCTTTTGATCATAATGTGTATTTTTCAATGAGTTTGGAATATAGCCTTAAACTCGGATGTCAAATGCCAGTTAAATGATACCTACTAGAGAACGATAAATAAATTCCATAGCTATTTAGACGACATTTTTAGATCACATTGTACTGGATTTTCTGTGAACATGATTGACTTGCTATGAACAGGTTACGTATTTGTCTGAAGGTTGCCGCCAGTAACTAACATCTTGTCAGAAACAGTAACTATTTCATCCGTGAATACTAAAAGCAATATTGCGCACCGGATTAAAGCTATTATACCGTAATATATTATATATACTTGGTGTTTGTTCGAAGTGTGTCCATAGTAAATAAACATGGGAAAACAGTTTTAGATATGAAAAGACGTGGATCGATGGTCAAAATGTCGTGATATTTTATATTTTATATTCTGATTTTATTTATAATTTTAAGCCTTGACAACTATTACAACAATATACCATTTTATAATTTGGCTACTGTGAATTATTTTTACAATTCTGGCTGAAGAATCGTACCACATGTAATCGTATTTTGAATTTTCCTGGCCAATACTGACGATTTAATAACTATATTTCGACCATTCCACATGTTCGAATAAATTAACTATTTTTAGATTGCTGTCTGCGGGTGCTTGAGTTTGAGTGTGTATACATACAACAAATAACATAACGGAACAAAGAAAATAATAACAAAAGCAATATAAATAAATACAAAACATGAGTACATGAATTAATTTACTAGAACTCTGTAAAACCTTGATGTATTTTGTACCGCAGGGGTGGGCAGACTTTTCCAGGGCACGGGCTACTTTTAATTTTCTCAAAGTGTCGCGGTTCACCAGATATTTGTTACAACGTAATAATAATAACAGTCACAAATACTAGTCTCTAGAATGACGTGGTTCTAATCTTGAATTTCTCGGTATATAATTGCTAACTGCTAGTCTTGCACTGGATTCTAAGTGGTCGTCTGTGAGATGGGAACGATATTTTGACTTAATTGTATTCATCGTCGAAAATGCAGATTCGCACAGGTAGGTAGAGGCAAAAAACATGTTAAATGAAATACAACCTTTTTTAAATAGGATAATTTTCTTCGTCCATTAGATTCCAAAAGTTATTTTAGGTTCTGAACTATGTGCTTTTAAAATTATGTTGTTTTGAACGAGAATAATTTCATTTTTCTCTATAGATAAAGAGAAGTTATTATTTATATTTTTAGTTATATCTTCCACATCAACATTGCCAAATGGATAACATATGAGAGTAACAATTGGTTCTAGACTAGTAAATTCTTGAAAACATCTCTCAAATTCGGAGTGAAGAATTATTTTTCCTCATAATATTTCTCTTTGTTGAAAGTTCTTAGACAATTCGTCAGAAATATTTTTGAAATTTTTCTATTCGTTCTTTTTAAACTGAGCTTTAACTTATTTTTGAAAGTATTAACAAATGCAATCATTTCAGCTATTGTTTGATTTTTTTCCTTGCAATTTTAAGTTCAGTTCAGTTAAGATGGTTAGTCAACAACAAAAGCTAAATCCATCAAACAAACGTCATCACTAAGTGCAACATACGCTTTATCTTTTGATTCTAAGATATCTTTTACCTCTTGTAGTAGGCCGCTGAATCTTTGTAAAAATATACCTTGACTTAACCAACGAACATCTGCATGATATAACAACTCCCCGTACTCAGATTCGTTTTCTTCTAATTGAGCCCGAAACATTCTTCTCTGAAGCCTTTTTCTTTGAATGGAGTTCACAATTTTCATGCAGATTCCCATAATATGACGCATATTAAGAATTTTACAATAAAGATTGAATAATGCAATAATGCAAATAATGCAATAAGTCGTCGTCTCTGTGTGCCATAAATATGTTTCTTTTAAGTTTAGCCGTCTAGCGTAATGTGCGGCCAGTTATGATGTACCTCTTAGTAAAGGCGGTCACCCCAAAATGTCTTGTCGGTCCACCGGTGGACCGCGATTGACCTAATGCCCACCCCGGTTGTACAGCAATCCTTTAGGCTTTACAATTCCAGATTTACATAGCAATAATATTGTTAATATAATACCGTATAATATTGTTTACTGACATTAATAAACATAGTAACTCAATATCTATGATCTTTAATAAAATCTGCCAACGGAGTGGCCGAGTGCATTAAGTCGTGTGGTTTTAGACTATTAGAAACAGGCGTGACTGGGCGGCCGGTGATTCGAGCCTGCTTCGTTGGTGATATTATTCATATGTGAAAATATTAACAAAATATTTTTTCGTTTGTCGTAAATCATTATTTATCGTTATTGTTTCCGAAGAATATTACTTATAACCAGGGCCGTGTCGCTAAAATTTGGCGCCAGAAGAGCCGCGCATCCCGAAGGGGGACTTACGGGTCCCCCCCCCCCAAAGCCCCTATAAACACGTTTTTAAGGAACACATTTGTCTTATAATGGAACGTGAGTCCGCTCCAAGAAAAAAAAATGGGCAGGCAAAATTCGTTTTTTGCCTGTCACGTGGTTACCGAAGTGACGCACCTCTGGCGCGCCCGCGGTACATCCAGGACAGCTTCTGAGACTCCTAAGAAACATTACGGGTGCGCGCATGCGCCTGAGGCAAACCAAATACCAAATTTGGGCAGCTTTGCAGAAAGAATTTAAGGGAAATCGACCGATAAAAAAAGAGAACTTGATCTAGTACAAAAAACGAAAGACCAAGCAGGAAGAAAACAAAATCACTGTATTATCATTCATTTTGGCACTTGCTCCAATTCAGCGCTGAGGCAGTTGCCTCTCCGCCACGCATACCTATCCCTATCCCGCACCTATCCCTACATTTCGGACGTTTTTAATATTTTATAGGTATAAAGCCGTTCAGACTCCAGATCAAGCGCGCTGCGCTATGCCAAATTACGCTGAGCTGTGCAAATCGTTCATAATTGTCCTATTTGAAAGACAAGCTTCGCACAAACGTGCCTGTTTACGTAACTATGCTTTCGAACGAACACGATCCGTCTAAGGAGTTAATTGGACTCAATGGCCGACGGCAGCATTGTGATCGCTGTGAAACAGCTGATCGAAACGAGTAATGTGAAAGTTGTCTCATTTGTTTACATGTTAAATCTTCGATTTACAATGAATAATAAACAGTTATCGTTACTAAATCATTTTAATTTTTTAAGTGCAACACCTTCTTCTAAGTGTGTAGTTGAAGGAGAGGAGTTGTTAAACGCCGGTCATGTTATATTATACAGAATTTCGGGAAAAAATGATGAGCATGTCGACATATGTGGGTTATGTTTACAAACAAGCAGTCTAAAATTACCACTTCACAAAGTCACTGGAAAATTAAAACTGCAAGATAACCTGCACCTGTAAACCACAACCTTTATTAGAAACTCGCTGCCTAAAAAAAATAATCAAAAACGAAAGCAAACACTTCAGTGAAGCTGTATAAGAATATCTACGTACAATATTTGAGACTGCATGCCCTAATCCTGTATTAAAGTTACACCTATTTATCTCTTCCACAACACCAAATGTATTTATTATTTTCACAAATTGTTTTTCATTTGGAAAAAATGGAAGTGAATGTTTCTCTCAATTCTTTTCCTAGAGTGACAACCAAAAACTAAGCAGTTTGTGTTATGACAACTCATAACACAAAATAATATAAAGAAGAATAATAGTTGTTATCAAAAGTTAATGTTACAAACAAACTGCAATTAAACATTAAAGTTTGAACGCCATACAAATAACACGAGGTAGCAACTAGTAAACAATAAACAATTTCTCGTTCCACTAGTTCAAATTCTGTCCACTTGGTGTCACTTCATAGCGCTGTTGAGCCCAATAGTAAAACCGCAAGCGCTATTTTAAGATACCCATAACATTGAGTAACTTTTTCGTGTTATCAGTGTTTTTTTTTTACAAATTGTGCATAGAAACTGTTGGTGTTTTGAGATAGGACTCGTAATATTTAGTCTTTTTTATTAATAGGTTTTAGTGATAAGAGCGGTTAGCCCCACCAATTCATTGAATTTTATTCGGTCGCCGACTGCCTCTAAAAGTGTAACTAGAATTTTGGTGACCTTGACAAATATATAGCTGCGCGCCTTTTTCAAAAATAGTGGGGGAATAAAATAAGGCATTCGCACCTTTGAATTACCACCACTTGTAGCAACTGCCCCGATGCCAATGTCTAGTTACGCCACTGTCTAGCTCTAATTCTAAATATTTCAAGATATGGAACTCTTCCCAACAGCCCCAAGGATACGTTACCAACTGACCCTAATAGACAACAGAACAACGTACAATTCCTTCAAGACACAGACCTGATGACCAATTATAAACTATAATTACTTTATTACATTAATTATATTGTATATTGTTGATATATTGTTATTAGTGTATAGTGCAATGAAGTGTTAACTAAATTATAGTAGAGTAATTTCTCGGCTAACGAATTTAATTCGTTTCACGAAGCGATTCGTAGTACTAATTATTCGTTAGACAAATCACGGTTTTCCATAAGTTTCAATGCAAAAACATTTTAATCCAATACTCAACGGTCTCCTAAAGAGGACTGACGAGGATTATATTTAGGCTATACAGTTCATAGTACATACAGTCCATAGTTCTCAATTCATGGAAGAATTACCTTCAGGTTGCCTCCTTGGAATATATTCTGTTGGGATAGCAGGGCCGTCTTAAGAAATTCGGCGCGCGTGGGCTTCTAAAAATAATGCGCCCCTCTTCGTAAGAAAATTCTCAGAATAGCAAACGGGGAAATAAAAATTGCCGCCCAAGAGTCTTGCGCCCTGGCGCTATAGCCCATTGAGCCCTGTGGTTAGGGCGGCCCTGTGGGATAGTCCCTTTCCGGTTACTGTCCGCCTTCTCCTTCACCTCTGATGAACATTCGTTTTACTTCTCTTCTTTTTCTTTTTTTAACTCCTTTCTCAATGCTTCCAGGTATTCTGTGCTTAGATCCTCATACTTACAAACTTCGCTTTATTAATTTTGGCATGCAAACGGCCACGCGTCTCCCTGCAATTCCGAGATATTATTGTATAATATAGTTCCGAGGCCAATTACCGTAGCAGTTAATGAGCCTCAAGAAAGAATAGTTGCAAATAAAGCAATAAAAAAAGTCACTATCTAACACATTCATTACTTATTTTTTAATTGAAATTACTGGAACCAAACAGCTAGAATAAAGGTACAAAATCAATTACAGGTCCAATTCCTCGCAAAAGAGGCGTCAATGCTGTTTCTTGTTATCATTATATTTCAAGGTATACTCCCAGTTGATATTTAACAAAGCCCTACAGGAAGCTAGGAGTTAGCATTATAGTTGGTTATGAAAAGATTTCACTTATTAATTCGAACAAAAATGTTGAAGTTCGCCCATATCGCACTACTTAAAATTTCTCAAAAAGTTTTCATTCTTTCACTTTTATTTTACAGATAATATATTTTAGGATGTTTTAGCAACAATATTTATGTATTTCCCAAATCGAACGCAGCAAATTTTAAATCGTTTCTTGTATTATTATGTATCAATGAAATATAATACATTAAAAATTTAATTAATTTTAATAAATTTAAATAATTAAAAATATTCAAAATTAGCTACAATGTACGTACTTTGTACGGTTTTTGTTATATACAATTTTAATTTCAAGTTGTACCGGAAGTAATTGTCTCTTTATTCTAAACCACTCAGTTACACATATTATTGATGTTAAGTAAATAATATGAGATACGTTTATAGGTAGAGCACCCCATAGTCTCCCAAGTATTCATCTTATTAATAATTGCATTGAACGAAACGAAATATTTCCTCAGATTAGACACATATTCTTATATACGTTTTTGCTATTAACATTCCACAGATTACAGGTTTCTTATACAGCTAACAATTTGAAATAAAATTAGTAACAATCAAATTTTGCACCGATTTTTTATTATTTTTATTATTATTATCAATACAGTTTAGGGAGGAGGCAGCTAACAGCTGGTATTACTCCCGAATATACAAGTTGACACATTACAATTATTATTTTCAATAAAACTTCATTTTACACTAAATAAAATGAATCCAATCCACACAGGCATTTTCTAAAACAAAATGAAACAGAATTATAAACGTTACAGTCCATGTTAAGATCATATCACCAGTTGCACATATCAGTCCATATTAATTTCACTTGACAGTCCATTTTACACTCACCAGCTGATTCTGCAGTTATCACTTATTTTTTTTACAGTTGTAATTCTATGTCCAGCTGATTTTTGAAAGTGTTTATACTAGCTGAATCCGTCACGAGCGAAGTAAGGTTGTTCCATCCATTCACAACCCGATTGGAGAAGAAGGACTGCCTGATAGCTAACCGAAACTTTTTCTTTTTTAATTTGTAATTATGTCCTCCTAAGTGAATATTGTAGTTTCGAGTTAAGATATTTATTATATTGTTGCAGTTATAATGCCCATTTAAAATATATGTTTCTATTAGGTCACCGCGTCTTCTTCTGTTTGTAATCGTGGTAAATTTAAAATAGGCAAGCGCTCATCGTATGACTTCCTTTTTAAACCTGACACTGATTTCGTAAATCTTCCTGTACCTTCTCGAGAAGATCAATGTCTTTATTGAGATACGGTGACCAGATCTGAAATCCGAATTCTAGTATCGGTCGAACATAAGTTTTATATACCTTCAAGAAGGTGGTTTTTGGAAACTTTTTAAATTAAATATATTACTATATTTGCCTTTTTAATGGTTTTTATCATATGGGTTTCCCATTTTAAACTCTTGGGGACTACAATACCAAGATCACATTGGGATTCGACGACTGTTAATTGTTGGTTATTTAAATTGTAGTTACTTTGAAGATTATTTTTTCCAATTTGTAATAAACAACATTTTTTTGTATTTAGTTTAATACTCCAATGCGTGGTCCAGTCCAATATTATTCAGATCTTCCTGTAGTATTCTATAATATTTTAAAGGATTATTAAATATTTTTACGTCATCTGCATATAATTTCTTTGGGGAGGATACAACATTTAATAAGTCAAATGTATACAATGAATATTATTGGACCGAGTACACTTCCTTGTGGAACTCCACTCAGGACAGGAAAAGGGTAAGATTTGGTTTGGCCAAATTTAACAGTGATTTTTTTTATCTTTTTAATAGTATATTTTTATCTGTAGAAAAAATTGTTACAAAAATGTTATGGCTCAAGATATCAGACAATGTTCCGTAATTTTTTAAATATATTTGTGGGTTGCAATTAAGTTTTATATTTAGTATATAGTTTTGTGTAGAAATGTTCAAATAATATGTAAACATTTTTTTCGCCTTGATTGCTTAAATTATAATTTAGAATCTTTGTCGAAAAATATTATTCTTCATGATAACGAAATACCACTTGGTACACGTGTTCTTTAAAAATATTAAATCAATTTTACCCATAGCAACTATATTAAGAACCACGGCAGATTCAAGATGGCGGAAAAATAGACTACCAAGTACAATAACTATAAGTAGTGTTCCAAGGTACATTATGCTCAAGGTACATTATGCTCAAGGTACATTATACTCAAGGTACATTATGCTCAAGGTACAAAAGTCTCCCCTACCCCCTCTATTTTGTTGACCATATTCCTTTAGGAAGCTCAACGGTGAATATAGACCCCAAAGGAATATATAACTAGATATTACATTTTCTTCGCGTATCCCTAGTATCGACGCACGTACTCCTCTGGGTTATGCGTATTTTACTTTAGAGACCACTGCCCTACATAACTGAATTTAAAAACATGCACCTTTATTGATTATACACTCGCGGGCAAAAATTCGATCTATATTTTTTAACGGTATTTATCACGAACTCGAATTGCATGTTCTATACGTTTGGCACCTCCTCACTAAGAGTTCTGATGACCTGCTCATTAGGGATGTTCCGATACTACTGATGCGATACTAGTATAGATATTTTTCATTCGATATCGCGGTTTTAGTATGGATACTAATCTTCCGATACTTTACTTATATAGTCGGATTGAAAGAAACGGCATGATTCGTAGATATCTTAACATAATTATTAATTTTAAGGTAATAATTATAAATAAGGAAAAATTTATACTCATACGTAAATTTTGGATTATAATTTGTTGTTTATTCCAGCAGATATAAAATTAAAATTTGTGAATTTAATAATTGGCCGCAAGCCATATTTTAATTAATATTTATTACCAGACACTGACATTTAAGACAAATAACAAAACACATTTTTAAAATCGCTGAAAAATGGTAACTAGATTATTATATGAATGCACTACTTGATACATATATGTAACAGTCACCTATCAGCAGTCCGACTATATCAGAACATTTGACCCAGTATCGTATCGAATCGTTTTTTTTTTCGCTTTTTTTTACAATATCGTAGGTATAATTTATATTTATACACACATAAATATGTGATTAATTTTTTTTAATAAGAAACACTTCTTAAAATTGTAATCTGCTGAAAACTAGTAGCTCTAGTAGCTCTTTGAAGTCACCATACTGGCATTGCACATGGAGAGAGGAAACTAAAATCAGGCGCAGGCCAACGTGGTTCTAACAAAACTGAATATGAACTATCATCGTATTTGAAAAATCTAGTTTCACCTATGAAATTCAATCCGCTACTGGTTTGGGACGATATGAAGACAGTCTTCCCTAACTTATATAAAATAGCTCAAAAATTCTTGTTTGTAGTAGCGACGTCAGTTCCTTCAGAGCGCTTATTTTCGAAAGCAGGAGCCACTGTATGCAGAGACAGAAATAGCCTTCTGGGCAAAAGGCTTACTAAACTGCTTTTTCTCGGTGCTTGCAATGAAGAAGAGTGGAGTGTGTAATTATATTTTAAACAATCACTCAGACCTATAGGCGTCATTGCCTTACCATTTTTAATACCAACCTGACAATTTCAAAGGTGCAAATTACTGAAATCAAAATTTCCTCTTAGTTTGTTTTTACAAAAGTGAACAGCATATATAGGCTATTCCAAACGTTTAGGCGGAACTAGATTTCGAAATCTAATAATTTTTATTTATCTATTTCGGACTTTTGATCATTTTGTTTAAGCTTTGTAAATCATACTCACATTGCAAATTCTAGATTAAATTGATTTTCATTATAAAATGTCCTTTTCATTGCATTTTATTTTTTTTTTGCCATTCTTAATAAAATTGCAAATTTTTGCATTTCCCATTTATTTATTTGTTTTGTCTTCAAAATATGTAAAAAAGTATTAATTTTTTTAATAAATGTCATTCGTTTCCATGGTTTCACTTACAGAACAGTTTCACTGTTGGAATTTAAAATTTTCATATACCAACCTGAAAAATCGATTGACAGCTGTCAATGTCACAGTGATAGGACGTATTTTTGCCAAAATATCCTTTCATATTCTTGTTTGAACCGTCAATCTGAACTGAAAGTGTTGTTAAGTGATAAAAAGAAATTTAATTATCAATATTATTAGTGATTACCTCCGGAAGTGAAGTGATACAAAAAAATATAAACAATTAGTGAAATGGAGCAGGCCGCTGGGCCTGGCCCCCCTGATACGGGGCAGTTCACCGAGATGTCCAACTTGATAGGAGGGGCTCTCAAAGTATTATATGACAAAAATATTGAACACATGAACACAGAAGATATCAATACCATACAAACACCCATATACACTCAAAAGACAACACAAGGCAATAAACGCCCAGGTGAGAATATTTCACATGATATAATGAGAAAACAAGCCAGTCTTCAAATTAACCAAACCGTCTCATCGTCACAAGAGAATCGCGATCGAAGTGACGTCACTAATCCTAATCCAATGATGACAATTACTCGGCCACGTAATAAATACAAAATAACAGATAACGGACCATATTTTGTTATTGTTGAAAATAAATTCAATAAAAAATTACATCCTATGTATGTTGGCAAATTAATATATAAAAGTGATTTTGCACATAAAGATAAAATAAGTATTCAAGATGTAGGTAAATCTAGAATAAAAATACAAACAAATAATTCTATTATTGCTAATTGCATAGTTGATCTTGAAGTAATAAATAATGATGAACTAGAAGCTTACATCCCTGACTATAACGTGTATAGACAGGGTGTTGTAAGGAACATCGATACTTCACTATCTGATGATGAAATTATTACTGAAACTGTGTCCGAAGCTAAAATTATCTCAATCAGAAGACTAACAAAAAAAATCCTAAATAACGGAGTCAGCGAAATAATAAAATTGCAAACATGCGTATTCAAATTTGAGGGACAAAATATACCTCAATACATTTATCTCTTTGGTACAAGATGTGAAGTAAGCCCTTACGTACCACCGGTTGTACAGTGCTACAACTGTTTGCGTTACGGTCACATGAGCCGTCAATGCAAAAGCTCCACTCGATGCAGTAAATGCCAGGAGGCTCACAAAATAACTGATTGTCCTCAAACTAATCCTATATGCTTGTATTGCAAAGCTGACCATCTTTCAACGAACAGAAAATGTCCAGAATACACTAAACAAAATAACATTAAAAAAATCATGTCTTTGAATAACTTAACATATGTAGAAGCAAAAAAATATTTCAGCTCATCATACGCTAATGCAGTCATTGATAAGCCTGACATAACTTCTTATAAAGAATTTCCGTTTCTATCCAATAATCGACAATATTCTTCATCGCCATCAATTTCGAACCAAGCTCCAATTAAAAAACACGTCACATTTACACAAAAAATAACACAAAAACCACATATATTTACCCCTCGCAATCATTATACATACCAACAAATTAACGTTCCAGTAAATCCTATAACGCAGAACCCTTACCCACCAAACTACCACAGATCAACACAAAATATGCAAAATAATACTAATCAAGAATTTATCACTTATCTCAAAGAAGAAATGTCTACGCTTATTAAAAAAATTATTGAAGGCATACAAAACAATGTAGCTCCAACAAACAATGATGTTAACCAAGAATTAGAAAGAGTATTCAATGTAAATGCCCAAAATGGCTATTAGCATGATCCAATGGAATGGACAGTCGGTTCACGCCAATAAGCAAGCACTAGAAATATTTCTTACAACACATACACCTAAAATAGTATGTCTGTCAGAAACCTGGTTTAAACCGGGAAACAACTATCAATTTAAAAACTACTACACTGTCAGAAGTGACAGAATGGATGGCTACGGAGGTAGCGCCTTACTTGTATCTCGAGACTTGAATTTTCAAATTCTTAATCTCAATCAAGTTGTTAATGAGAAAATACAAGCATGTGCAATACGTGTCAAAAGAGAGTCTGAAACTCTCGATGTCGTTTCTATCTATGTATCCCCAAAAAACTCCACTGATGACAACTTTTGGGTCCAATTAACAACATTACTATCAGACCATTTTATAATAGCAGGAGATTTCAATGCTCACAGCACTATGTGGGGATGTGAAATCACAGATAATTACGGCACGAAGATCCTGGACGCGCTGGACACTCATGATCTTGTCATCTTGAATGACGGAAAACCCACGTTATTAACACAACCAGGACACCGACCATCAGCTATAGACCTCACCATAAGTTCTTCTAATCTCGCATCAAAACTAACAGCTTCCACTACCACTGAGCTTCTAGGATCTAATCATTATATTATACAGATCAAACTTCACACCAATAATAATCATCCATCTAAAATATATCCAATAAGTAAATGGGCCACAAAACGTGCAGATTGGAAACTGTATGAGAAGCTTATAACAACATACCTACAAACTGAATATTTAGAACAAGACGAACCGAATACAATCTACAAGAAATTAATCAAAATAATAAATAAAGCTGCTCTACTTAGCATACCTACAAAACATCCAATAACCACCACTCACACACCAAAACCATGGTGGAATGAAAATTGCCAAAGACAGCTAGCATTAGTTAAAAAATACCTTTCGGTGTACAAAAAATGTCCGACATATACTAATTTTATCGCTCTCAAAAAACAAAATGCAATAGCTAAAAAGACAATCAAAAACTGTAAACGGGCGAGTTGGAGAGAGTTTTGTGCTTCTATCAACTTAAGTACGCCAATGACTAAAGTATGGACAAAAATACGTAATATTAAAAACATTTTTAGCAATTATTCTATGCAAGACAACCCACTAATTACAAGAGAATGGATAGAAATATATGCTGACTCCCAAGCTCCAGCAACAGTTACTCAGAACCAGGATTATTGCCTTGAAGTACCCATAGTGGCTAATCATTTTCTGACATCTCCATTTACTCTAGAAGAACTAAATAATGCTCTTACAAAAAATTCTTCTGATACAGCACCAGGTCCGGATAACATCACTTATTCGATGATTAAAAACTTACCAATATCTGCTAAAAAAATATTACTACACATCTATAATACGATATGGTCAACAAACTGGATAACAGAATGGCAAGAACAAACAATTATTCCAATTTTAAAACCTGGTAAAACCCCATCTGAGATCAAGTCGTATCGCCCAATCACTTTATCATCGTGTATGCTAAAAACATTAGAGAAACTACAAAAAAACAGATTGGAATGGTATCTGGAGAGCCAAAATATTCTTCCGTCTTATCAACACGCTTATAGAAAAGGATACAGTACTACTGACTCACTTCAAATTCTAACATCTAATATATACAAAACTTATAATGAAAATAGCATTTTAGCAGCAACATTTTTAGATATTACAGGAGCCTATGATCAGGTATGTTTGCAAGTTTTATATAAAAATATGGCATCTCTAAACATTCCTCCAAGCTTCATAGCAAGAATCATGAAGATGCAGACACTGCGAATTGTCACAGTTAAATTAAAAAATATTATAAGTTCTCCAAGATACATATCACAAGGGCTCGCTCAAGGATCTATCCTCAGTCCGATCCTATTTAACATATATACGGCAGACTTATGTGCTTACATCCCTCCGGCTATCAAAATAATTCAATACGCAGATGACTTCTGTTTACAATATTGCAATTCCAATTTGACAATATGCATTAGAGAGTTAAATTATGCATTCTATGCACTAAATACATGGCTCCTGCAAAAGGGTTTTTCGTTGTCTAAAGAAAAATCAAAAGTAGTATTCTTCACCAAAAAACGTATCCATCCCATACCAAATCACGTTAAATTGGGAAACAACAAATTGCCGGTAGTATCAAATGTGAAGTACCTTGGCATGTATCTGGATCAAAAACTGTCATGGTCAGCGCACATTTCTCATCTCACATCAAATTGCGAAAAACGACTCAATCTTCTTAGAGTTATTGCAAGATGCTGGTGGGGGGCAAACCCTAACCTCGTTCTCCTCTTCTACAAGTCCTACATCCGAGCAAAAATTGACTATGGAAGCATATTTTATTCATCGGCTCCAGAAAAAAATTTAATCAAAGTAGACAAAATCCAATACAAAGCCATTCGATACTCCTTAGGCGCAATGAAGTCGAGCCCCATCAATTTCCTGCTTGCAGAATCATGTGAAACTCCTCTCAAATACAGACGAATGTCTTTAGCATACAAATACTTATTAAAGAAGACTTACACAAATATATCCTCTCTAGAAACCATCAACACACTCCTACTGAAAGACTTGTCTACCCCCAAAGGTCTCAAACACTCCCCACCTGACACTATCTATGCCTACGGAAAAATCCAAGAATTTCACGAACAAGTTAGAATAGGACACCGTTATCCTGTTTTTAACTACCCATATGCAATGCTCCTGCAAAAAGAACAAATCTTAATTCCGGAATATACAGGCCAACTAAATATAGATCGAAACATATTTCATAAAATCATAGCTGAGACAACTCCAGGGACTGTCACAATTTATACTGATGGATCTAGAAGCATATCAGAAAATGCAACAGGAGCAGGCATATACTGCCCTGCTCATCACATAGAAATGTCATTACCCTTACCTCCGCACTACTCCACCTTTTCCGCTGAACTATTTGCTATTACAGAAGCAGTAAAATACATTCTAGTCAACAACCGAACAAGTGAATTTATCATTATCACAGACAGTCTTAGCACATTAAAATTACTAAACAACTATCCTGTGCACACAGATAATAAAGACCTTGGACCTTTCATTGCTTCTGTACAAAGCCAAACAAAAAAATATTATCATTAAATTCTTATGGGTCAAAGCACATGAAGGTATATCTGCGGGCAATGACAAGGTAGATAAACTAGCCAAAGAAGCCTTAATGATACCACCAACTTATTCACTTTATAAAAACAAATCGGCTATCAATGACTTGTACAATATTGTCCGTAAAAATATTATGACAGAATGGGAAGAAGAGTGGAAAGAGATGAACCTTCATAAGGGCACCTTCTATGCCAGTATACAGAAAAACCTCCCGAAAAAACCATGGTTTCACAAAAATGACAAAGCACGCTCATTCATAACAACGGCATGCCGAATAAGATCAGGACACGGATGCTTTCCAGCTCATCTACACAGGATAGGAGTACTCAATACACCATTTTGCAGTTGTGACAATAAAACCAATGGAACATTGCAACACATTGTACTTCAATGCCCTCTGTATAACATACCAAGACAACAATTAACCAATGAATTTGCTTCAGACAATATACCATCTCCATATCATTTAGAAAATCTATTAGCCAACATGAAATTTCTAAAAATCATTACTCAGTTTCTATATGACGTGAACCTACAAATATAAAACCTCAAACCAATGAATTCATCAGATCATACCAGTAACTAATAACACAAATTGCAGCTGGCTACTATGATGGATTAAGATCATGAACAATTAAAAAAAAAAAATAATAAGAAAAAAAAAAAAATAGCAAAAGCCAGGTTCTTTACATTAAATACTAACAATAATAATAATAATCAGAAAAAGACCACCTTTATGCAAGAAGAAAATAATATACCTAAAATTAGTCGCTAAAATTAATGAAATTAAAAAGAGAAAACCTGAACAAATCCAAATTTTTGCTATGAAGAAAATCTTTATAAAATTATTGTATATATTTTATTGTATTTTCATTTTAAATATTGTATGAATTTATATTTAATATTTAGCTGGCTAATATGATTGTAAAAATTAATGGCCAATAAAACAATATAATTAAAAAAAAAAAAAAAAAAAAACCTGAAAAATGAAATAACTCAAGCAAGGTCCGTTCTCGTGACTCGTGACAACCTTAAAAAACGAAATTCTCATTTAGTTCTGCCTAAATGTTTGGAATAACCTTTATACTTTAATCTATTTATTATTGTAAAACAATTAAATTATAAGTTATTATAAGAATAAAATGTTTTTTACGTTTTATAGAAAATATATTCATTTTTCCTCTCGATACTTGAAAATATTGATATTTTATTTCGATCGATACCGGTATCGATAGTTTTTTTTTGATATTATCGATACCCAAATATCGATACTTTCTCAGTATCGCATATTCTTACTACTGATCAAGGTCGTTCCATTTTTGAAGAAGAGCTGCAACGTCCAAGTCAATAGGGGCAGTAGATATGCTCGATTAGATAAAGGTCTGGACTGCGTTCGGGCTTATCATACGTTCGATATCCACTTCATCTAAGTAATTATTCACTATTATCATGCATAAGGATAAAGTCATCGCCAATAAATGCCGTAAAAGGAATCACATGTGGTTCCAGGATATCTGTAATGTATCTGGCAGCGATCAGTGCTCCCCAATTAACAACCACTAACTCTGTGCGGGATCTATATTAATGCCTCCCTATAACAGATAAAGACTAGTCGGCCAGTCAATGCAGTTGCGTCACTTTAAACGTCACATTATTTTATGACGGCATATTAGATACGTTTACATGGCATCCATTTAACGAATGTAATGTTCGTACGCCGTGACCAGCAACCCACTAAACAGAAATATTGATAAATGAGAACAGAACAGAAACAAATAAACTATTTTAATAGACAAAATAGTCCTAAAAAGGACTGCAAAAATATGACCAAAGAAAAAAAAAATAGAAATAAGTTTGTGGGAGCATTTCTAGAATCGGTCGAAACGTCAAGGTTGGCTAAATGAATTTAAATAATTTCATTTGTACTTCATGGTACTTACTTTGAAGGGCCCTCCACATAGTGGATTCCACCACAAGTTGAATTTAACCTAAAAAGCTATGCACTACACGTTTCTAATGATGTAAACTATTCAATAAAGAGTGTTTTTATTGAGAGGTATTATTGAGAGTTTATGCAATAGTGTAAATAATAATGCAATGGTACAACATTTAGTAAGATAGTTAAGTTAGAGAAATATCATATTAGTAATCACGAAAACTAATAATTGGTAAAAATTAGTGTAATTAAAAGTTAAGAATAACCAGTGGTCAACAAAAATTGACAGACTTCTTCGTATCGAATATATGAAGTAAATAGTTCCCTTAAAAATAAATTTGTTAGTATTTATTTTAATATTATTTTATTTATATCTTAAATTAATTTGTTTTATACTTACGTAACTTGATAGTTGAGAAAAGAAAATTCGATTTTTATACATTAATCTGAAAAAATGTCTTCAACCTTTTTTTAAAACTCAAATAATATCGAAAAAAGCCATCAACTCGAAATTGTAAACCAAAAATTATTAAAAATATTTAAATTCCATTTAAGGCTCAGAAAGAATACAATTTTCAATAAAAAATTCTCTATTGGGCACCTATGAATTTTTGAAAATATTGATAAGGGCGTATTATTACATCCCTTAACTCACATTCACAAAAAAAAAAAAATCAAAATCGTTAGAGCCATTTTTAAGAAAAATTGATTTTTCAAAAGCCGCGTACTAACATATATTTTTTTATAGAACTAAAACATTTGACAAAATTGAAAAACTTCAATATTTTCACAATTAAAAAGAAAAACTTGAAAAAATAGAAAACACACGTGACCACAGTGCATATTACTTTCCTCCTTTCACACATAGAAAATAAACTAACTACGATTCAATTGTCCAGTTTTATCCCAAGAAGTGACTACATTATTTAATATATTCCAAGGTCGAAAAGAAATACCAGAAGATTTAACAAAAATTACATTTGTTCAATTTTGTTCTAATTTCAAATGTTAAAATTTTAATTAAAAATAAACATTTAAAATATTAATCAATTGCGGGGTTAATGGCCCGGGGGTTATTGGTACGGGGGGTTAATGGCACCGGGGTTGTTGACGGAGGGTTAATGTCTGGGGGTAAGTGGCACGGGGGTTATTGTCCAGGGGGTTAATGGCACGGGGGTTATTGACATGGGTGGGGGTAATGTTCCGGGGGTTATTTACTTGGGGTAATTTCCCAGGGGTTAGTGTCCCGGGGGTTAGTGCCCTAGAACCGATTTCAGTACACTACCACCACCATAATTAACTGTTGGAACAATGTTGCACTGGGCATATTTCTCTCCAGCTTTACGCCACCCACACTCTTTGATGACGATCCAAGAATTGAAGACAAAATTTCGATTCGTCAGTTAACAGGATTTGGGTCTATTCCTCATTCCCCCAGTGTCGATGCTCCTTTGCAAAGTGAAGGTGATCTACAAGATGTTGTCTGGCTAATTATAGGCCATTTGCGGGTTTTCTTAAGCTTAATCCAAATTCGGCAAGCCTTCTTCTAAATGTCCTCTCACTTATTGCTATACCTCGCACCTGATGCAGGCCTTTTCGGCTTCAACTGTTGTAGAAGTACGGTTTTGCAAGGTTCTTAATCGTAAGAAGCGATCATTCTGCTGAGTTTTAGACCTATTTCTATCTAATCTTGCTCTTCTGCCATATATACCTGTCTCATGGAATCATTGTACACAGTGGTGGCGCTAGCTCTTAAAATCGTGGGGGGCCAAAAAAATTTAGTAAAATTTGGGGAGCCAGGAAATATTTTTTTATAGTTTACACATGAAAATACAAGTGATGACCTAAAAAAAAGGGTCCTCACTTCTAAAATATATTTTTCTCCAGCCAATTCTGGGGGGGCGGGCAACTGGGGGCCAGAACAACTTCAGGGGCCGGCTCGCCCCCGCTAGCGCGGCTACTGGTTGTACAGCCCTTTGCATCTTGTAACTTCCAGCACACTAGCCACGTAATATTGCGATCGCACATCTTGGACTATCATAATGGCTCTGGCGATGTCAGTTGGACTAAAAACCATAATTATGCAATAAAAGTTAACTATTAACTTTTATAAAACTGTTCAATGCCAAATCTTTACAATGTTCTTCTCAGAAATGCATACAAAGAATAAGTTCTGTGAATAAACAAGTTCCAACTGCTCCATAAGTTTTCAACCGAATGGTTGGATTTCAGCATTTCTCTTGTTATCTTGCATCCTAAGAAAGTGAACTCTTTAACATTTTCGAGAGGTTTACTGTCCAGCAATATTTGAAACCTCAGTTCTGTATTACTGTTGTTTTAATTTTGTTTATGTTCATACTGTATTGGGAAATAAGAGTGTTCTCCATCTCTACCGAGATTATTGTCAATTCTTCTTCACTCGTTACTAGCACCGCAATGTCGTCCGCAAAACGAAGCATTTATTTATTTATTTATTTATTTATGTATTTATTTATTTATTTATTTATTTATTTATTTATTTATTTATTTATTTATTTATTTATTTATTTATTTATTTATTTATTTATTTATTTATTTATTTACCAAAAATTCATTTCGATACAAATAGAAGAATAACATAAGATAGATAATTAGAGATACAGAGGTATTACTATGTTTAACTTAAAAGTAAAGATAGGTGTATCAATATAAAATACATATACATAATTTAATTGTGAAAAGGATTAACACCCCAGATGGCTAATAGCCAAAGCAGCTAAAGCAGCTAAAGCCAACAAATGAAAGGACAAAAAAACACACCACAGATACTTACATAAGTATGTGTGTAGTTTCAGCTAAAATTGAATAATTTAATTTATTTTTGAAAATTGAAGATTAACCAGCATCTTAAATTCGCATCTAAGGAACCCTTGAGGATGCGGTTTTAAGTGCTGAATTTATTTTGTATTTTTCAAATTATTCTCTATAATAATTAAGTACTTCATGCTGTGTAAGGTTTTTTATTCATATTTCAGCGTATTTTGTAATTTTATTAGCAGCAAATGTTGTAATTGAAATATTATTATCAGTTACAAATTTTTGGAACTTATGATATAGTTTAGGAACATAATACATGAAACTTCGCTGTCCTACAGTCTTATTTGCTTTATAGGGCAATGCTTTGCCAGCATTTCTAGTTTTATGTTCATGCGTTGTAAATTGTATAGGGTATTGTACTTTATATATGTATTTTATTATTGATAACAGATACAGTTGTTTAATTGTACATAGATTACATTCTACGAAAAGCTTTTTTGTGTGATAAAGAACAGGTTTTTTAATAATTAATAAAAGTTGTATAACAACTTTACAGGCAGATATTGTCTTAATTTTTATAAATATAAAAGGACTTTCTAAATCTGTTGTTAATGTTTTTTATATGTCTGCTCCAATTCATTTTACTATCAATTAACAGTATGGATTGAATTTTTTGTCAGCGAGTGTATAATAAATAATATTCACTTTTTTTTGTACTTCTGAAAAATGTTTAAAACATTATTTTCATTTATATGCATATTTTTGTATATAAATAACAAAGAAAGTCAATTTAACCTTTTTCTGGCACAGTGCTTTGAAGGTTTTTAAATAATTTAACGTCGAAAATGATCGTTCAGTAGTACATGTTGTTACTGGTAACGTTATTTATATTTTTAGCAGCTTTTATAGGAATATATTTGGATAAATTTCTTTATTACATATCTGCAAACATTCTATACTTGATTTTGGTGGCATATTGATATAACAAATTTACGGTATTCAAGTTAGATTGCAATCATCTAAATCAAAATAATTTTTTAAGTAAGACATCGCGTTTTTTTAATGCTCCGTATTATCTTGAATCCGTATTATCCGTATTGAATCAAAAAATTGATTAAACAAAGTTATTCTCTATTAAAAGTCAGGCGTTTCTATTATTAGGTTGTTGCTAATGAGATTTTTTGCATTTTTTTTTTTTTATTTATATAAAATAAATGGTACATTGTATTTAATCAAAACATTGGCCATCTGAGCCTTAGGTCTTCTATCAGGCAGCATTCGAGTCCCGCCAGGGGCGGATACAACTGGCGGGCTACCGGTCAAATGTGCCCGGTGGGCCTTTCTCTAAATGGGCCAGTTGGGCCGATCATAAAAAAAACATAATAAAATATTTTTAAAAAAATGTGGAAGTTAAAGCGTTAAAAATTATCTATTAATATCTGTCACATAACTGAATTACATTATGCCAATTTAGTAATGAACAGGGAACATAAATATTAAAGTAATATAAAAATAATGACTAGGGAGCCGATATAATAATGTCGGCTTGCGGTGAAGTGGAAATAATGCGATACAGGCGTTTATTTAGATGCCGCAAGTGCCTAATAATGTCAGCTTGCAGCTTTTATTGAATATTCCGGTTTCGATCGATACTGTATTCCTTTTCACTAAATTCACTCAGTTTAATATTGACATTTGGTTTGTAAGCATCTTACACATACATTTATTACATGTCTTCAAATTTACTTAACATACCTGAAAAGATTAACATTAAGTACTAATTTTACTAAGAAACGTTATCGTTCACAACCTTCTAAATTAATACTTATACTTATAAATAAAAATTAGAAGTTTGTAGACTCCAAACACTTACGTTAATTTATAATTGACGCATGCGCAGTAAACATTTGTCAACCTAAAAATTTCTATGACCATATTTTTTTAGTTTCTATCCACATCTTTCTGTTTTCTATGAGCATAAATATTAATTTTCCCTTTATTTTAATTCTTTTCAGAACTATGAAACACTCAAAAACTCATTAGCAAATGTAAACAGCTGTCAAATATCGATCGATAAAGTAGAAATCGATAGTAATTTCTGTCAGTGTCTTAATTTATATTGTGAACGGTACTTAATTTCTACATACAAATTTTATGTTAAGTATATACTAATTTCACGTTAATTCTAATTTCTAATTTGGAGGTTTTGAACGAAGCATTAGTACCTAGCGCTGTAGTATGGCTGGGTAACTGTATACTTACTGAGTGGCGTACGGAACATGTCTTTATTTCTTGTATTGTAATCATGGACATCAATATTCTTAACTATTTTTTTTTCATTTTTTTTTTTTTTTTGTATATATTAATAAATATAAAATATAGAGGATGGGATGTAGAAAAAAACAAAACATTTAAAACATTTGTAATAATTAATGCAAAATTTTCAAATATTCTAATATTTACATTATTTTTAAACAACATAATTGAACTTAAAAATTGATTTAAAACATTATTAAATTCTACGCATATTCCATAAAAACAAAATATTTAAAACATATAATAATTAATGCAAAATTTTCAAATACTCTAATATTTACATTATTTTTAAACAATATAATTTAACTTAAAAATTGAATTAAAACACTATTAAATTCTACGCATATTACATAAAAGTTATTTAACAAATCGGGTCGATACTGAATTCCGGGTTATTTTAAATTTTGTAATGCAAAGTAATATAACTGTGATTTAACTATAAATATCATCAGTCTTGTGACAACCATGCAAGTGTGTACATCGTACTGATACAAAGTGACCTTATGTTTGTGCAAGTATATATGTACATAGTTTTGCCGGTGCCTGCCTCCCAGTGTACTGATATTTTTACTGAAACAAACTGAATAAAAATTAATAATAAATGTGTTCAGTGTATTTAAAACATCGTTTTAAATGTCATTGATTAAAGGGGTGGACCCTCCATCCATCCCTTCTGTTTCTAAAAAAAGGACTGCCAAAAAACAACTGCAGCCAAATGTTATGAAGGCTCCCAGTTATATTTACAACGTCCCAACTAGCAACACTTACGACAGCCTCAGCGAAGATGAAGAAGATATCTCTGAAATTGAACCAGTTCAGGCAACAAATAATACTGTTAAGAAGGTTAGAATTCCACCTATCATAGTGTATAGCTACTTTGATAATCATGTTAAGACTATATCTGACCTTGAGAACCACATGAACGAGGAATTGGAAGTAAAATTTAAAGGCAAAAGACTAATACTAATTACTAATAATTTATTAGATTATAAATATGTTAGGAAATAATTAGACGAAGCCAAAATACAATACTCAACAAAGACGCCAGCACCTGAAAGAGAGCTTAAATTAGTCCTGAAAAACATCCCACCAAACATTACGACTAATGAAATAATTGCTGACTTAAACGAAAAAAATCTGCCAGTGTTGAAGGTGGTGCAAATCACCAAAAAAGAAAATAATCAAATAGTACATGTTTACCCGTTCTTCATGGTGACCTTTGAAAAAGGTACGGATATAAGAACAGTGATAGAACATCGAAAAATTTGTTATTGCATTATCCAGTAGCAGAAAATAAAACGAAGTGGTGTCACCCAATGTTATCGATGTCAATCATTTGGACACATCGCCCTGAACTGCACTAAAATCCCACACTGTGTCGTTTGCGGAGAGCAACATCAGGCAAAGGATTGCGTAAATAAGGACAAAACCCCTAAATGTTCTAACTGTGGTGGATCACATACTGCAAGTTTCAGAGAGTGCCCAAATAGACCTGTAATTAACACCAGACGCATACCTCCAGACAAACCCTACCTACATCAAGTTCCTTTCCTTCCCTTAGAAATAATCTAGCCCAAATGAATACCCAAGTACCAATCTGGCCCTCACATTCCCCATCAAGAACTCAAAACGACAACTCGGTGTCTGGCATTTCTGAAGTCCTAAGCATGATTAAAAGCCTAACATCAAATCTTAATTTACAAAATGTTATTAGAAACATCAAAACTTTGTTGGCAAGACTAAACGCAACTCCAGATGGTGTAAGTAAATTAATGATTGCCGTAGATTATGCAGTTTCGCTATTTGGGTAATGCTTAATAACAAAAAGACTCATCTTACAGTCAGGAACTGGAATGCTCGCTCAATCTCCAACAAACACTTAGAGTTCCAACACGATCTAGAAGCAGAAGAAGTGGATGTTGCAACTATTACAGAAACTCACCTTGATACAAACCTAAATTTAAAAACTCGTGGTTACAGAGTTTATCGCAAAGATAGGGATAATTATGGGGGTGGATCAGCTATTTTAATTAAGAAAAATATTAAACATGAATTTCACCTTCTTATCAACATTATGTCAGAAATAGATGCAGTATGTCTAAAAGTATTTACAAATAGAGAACCAATTCACATTGTATCAGTGTACATCCCACCAAAAGCCCCCATTACTAGCCAGGACATAACAAATTTGTAAGTCGTAGGCAATAAAACAATGATCATTGGGGATCTCAACTGCAAACATGTAGCATGGAATTGCCCTAAAAATAACAAGAACGGGAATATTATTAAGAAGCTAATCGAATAAATTCTAAACCTGAGAGTAATTGCCACCGATGAACCAACCTTTTACCCCTCCAACAATAGAGGAAGACCGAGTGTTCTAGACATATCAATAACTAAAAGGAACTTAAATACAACAAAGCCTATCACAAAAACCATTCTGAGCTCAGATCATAATCCGGTATTTATAAAAATTGGAGATGTTCCAGAGCAAAATAAAAATTCTTATTTGTATCAATACAACAAAGCAAATTGGGATATGTACCGGAAAGAAATAGAGCAGCACCTACATAGCAACGCTCCCATCAATTCCGTTAATGGTATAGATTCTCTCTTAGATAATTTAACTTCAGTAATCCAGATAGCTGCCACGAACAATGTTCCAAAATGTGAAATTTCAGCTAACCATATAGAGCTACCAAACGCTGATAGAGCTTTAATAAAATTAAAAACTTATTTCAGAAATAAATATCAAGTTACCAGGAACAACTTACATCGTAAAATGTATAACAAATTAAACAACCTAGTCAGAAAGCAAGCACGAAGACAAGAAACAACAGTTGGAACACATTTCTTTCTTCATTAGACCCACATCAAGGAAACTTGTGGAAAGTAACGAAATATTTTACCAAGAGAGCCACACCCATCCCACCAATACAAAATAATGGCACTTATGGCTACTCCGATGAAGAAAAAGCCAATATTATATCAGACCAATACGAAAAGGTGCATAAACAGAATTTGGATCTTGGAAATATACATACATTTTACAAGAAATATATGTCGTGAAGTAAAGACATTTTTCAACAAAAATTCGGTTAATATAAAAGAAGTAAAGATAATATCCCCGAAGGAAGTCTGGACCATAATCCAAAAATTGAAAAATAAAAAATCTCCTGGACACGATAGTATTAATAGCCGCTTACTCAAGCAATTACCACGAAATGCAATAATACTTTTCTGTCGCATCATAAATGCAACTATGACTATGTCTCACTTCCCTACTACTTGGAAACATGACAAGGTAATATCGGTCAAAAAGCCTACTGAGCACTTTAAGTAAGGTTGCTAAGAAAACTTATTTCAAAAGGATAAATGACCATTTAGAAGAAAAGAACATCTTAATAGCTGAATAATTTAGATTTCGAAAAGCAAACTCAACATCAGCCCAACTTGCTCGACTAGCAGACAATATCACCCACAGTTTCAATAGGAACAAATACACAGGGGTGGTAACCGTCGACATAGAAAAGGCTTTTGATACTGTCTGGTACAAAGAACTTATTTTTAAACTGATAAAAATGAAATTTCCGGCCTACGTTATACATCTAGTTAATTCATACGTACACGGTAGATTTTTCCATACTAGCATAGGCGAGTCTGAATCAAGAAGAAGGTTAATAGCAGCTGGAGTCCCACAGGGATCAATTCTAGGTCCCATTCTGTTTTGTATATATATTAATGATATACCAAAACTGAAAAACGTGAATTACTCTTATTTGCTGATGATACTGCTATATTTACCCAATCGTGGAGAACGGGCACTATAATAAATATACTACAACAAGCTTTATCAAAACTGTTAAAACTCATGACACGATGGAAAATTAAGAACAATGAAACAAAAACAGAAGCCATACTCTTCACAAAACGAAGACCGATAGTTAACAAATCATCTACATAAAAATCGTTTTTGATTATATTTGCGACAACTGGATTATCCCTCTCAATTTCTATGCCTAATTGCATCAAACTACGTATGGCCAAAAATGGTACACAAGCCTGATCATAAGTTACAGTATTTAACTTATCTATTTGCAACGTTATTTTGATTTTGTGACATATGACCCAGAGTTATATATTCATTCATAAAATCTACATATTTTTTCTTGAGCTCTGAATCAACTCTTAAACGTTTCTCTAGAGATAAAACTCGTTTTAATGCTAATTCTCGAGATTCGCCTAATTCGACAAATTTTTCATTAAATGGAATTTCGACCACCAATCTTCCAACGTTATCTCTGGTATGCGTTTTAACAAAATGGTCCTCACAAAATTGCTCATCTAATGAACGAACTGGTTCATTTTTTATATTTACTATTTCCCAAAATGCTCTCATTTCTTTTTTATTCGAAATGTCGATGTTCATGTGTCCTGCAGTTCACAAGTTGACGCGCAATTAGCTGCGTTCTTCACCGACCCACGAGCCAAGTGATCCACCGTTCAGGATGATCTGAACATATCAGATTATCAATTTCATATGTTACCGGGGTTCCGGCGCCTTTCGCCGAGCGTGCCGATCTCTCTCTGCGTGTTCGCTTCCGCCCGCGTTTTCGACTAGGGCAATTTTTTACCGCTAACATTCGAAATATGCTTTTCATATGAGTCCCGCAGTTGCATTTTGCCACCTAATAACCAACCGAGTTTGGTTTCATATAGCTTTTTATGACCCAAAGATCTACGCCGCATACCCATAACAGACCAAAATATATCTGCACCCAATAAAATATCTATATTTCCGCCATTATAGGGCACTTATTACAACTGACTGGAATGCAGAACTAACAAACCACAATACCGAAAATGCTGATGCAGGAATTGACAACATTTATTGCATAATTTATACAATACTTGATGATTGCGTGCCAAAAACCAGGTCGCTGTCAACATCAAAATAAGACACCTAGATTACCTAAAAGAATGTGAGTCCAACATCTCCACAAACCCAAACCAGTTTTCGTCGTACTATCAACACACTAAAACCAAGATCCTCATAGGGGAAGACCTTATTCCTAATATATAATCAAAGCATGTGCACATGCCCTAGTGAAACCATTGCATTATTTATTTAATATATGTATATTACTATATAATAACATGTAATTATTATCATTGAGTCTGTTAATTTGTTCATTGTTCTGTCCAGACATTGCGACAAGCTTCAGCTTAGTGATGCTGGACAGAATGATAAAAATAGTTTATATAAATAAAATTGTCAATAAGTATAAAAATTAGGTCTAAGAAATTATAATAGGTTTTGGAAATAAATTTTCTTATTTACATTTATAACATAGGTCAATGTAAAAAATGTAAATAAAGTTATTATTATTATTATTATTATTATAAAATTCAGGATCGGCCAGCATGATATTTTCCGGTGAACAAAAACCTGATAGCAATATTTTCGGTAACTTAGCCGTCACATGAGGTAATACAAAATATGATACTTCAAAATTACTTGATAACTTGATAACTTGAAAACATGATACTTCAATTCCGTCATATTAAATATTCTAAGTCGCGATTTATAGTTAACGTGTGAATTGGACATGTTAACTCCAACAATATCAGAACTACATTTTATTTGTTCTATCCCAAGTTTTATAATAGCATTTTCTGAAATAAAATTTCCCTGACTACCTGTATCCAGTAGAACTCTTTTATTTATAATTATACGGAATATTTTTTATATCATAAACCGTATCAATAGCTGTCGACAATAAAACATAATTATTGTGTTTATCGGGGACCGAATTGAGTACCTGTGAAACGATATTGTTATTTTTCGAAATATTGTCTTCTTGCCTAGAGGATTGCGCTTGATCATTTTCAGAATAATTGTAAACTGCACTCTCTTTATTATTATCTAAAGTATGCAAAAGCGTATTATGTCTACGATGACACTCTGAACATTTACTGGATTTACATTCTCTAAACGCATGACCACGTTTCAAACAATTGTAACATAAATGCAACTTTCTAATCGTTTTTTGACGTTCTATGACTGATTAATTGAGAAAAACTTTGCAATTATATATGTTATGATCACCCTTGCATAATTTACATTCAATAGAGTCATTTAATACTGCGTTTGACTTAATGGAATTTACTGAAAAGTACGCGTTTTGTTAGCACCTTTGGAAAGTGCTTCAAGATCATCGCATCGTTTATTAAGACATTTTTTCATTTGGTCAAAAGTTGGTAGCTTGGTAGCTCAGTATCAATTTCGAATTTTTGCTATTCCTGTTTGCTCATGAGGTCTAATTTTGAATATGATTAAATGAATAATAAGCGTATCCCACGACTCGACAGGTTGACCTAATGTTTTTAACATCCTAAGATGTTTGTTAAACGAATATAGTAAGTCTCTCAATTTAAAATTAGATTTCTTTTGAATAGGTGGAATATCAAACAAAAAGTCTACATGATTTCGAATGATTAGACCACTGGTTCTGAACCGGTGCTCCGCGAGCTTGTTGCAAGTGCTCCGCGAAATTTTTAAATCCGAATTATAGTGTTGACTCCAATCATATCTTATTACCCAGATAGAGCATTGACTCTATATATATGCAAAATTGATTATGTAATGGGTGTTTTTTTTAGAGGTATAGAACTTTAAATTGCAATAAAACAACGATGGATTATTCGATTGACATGATTTTTTTTTTATTCGAAAGATAATCTTGTGGCATTACATTTTAAATATGATTTCTGGCATATGACCGCCACGGCTGGCTCGGATGTAGTCCAATCTGGACGTCCAATTTTCGATGACTTTTTCCAACATTTGTGGCCGTATATCGGCAATAACACGGCGAATGTTGTCTTCCAAATGGTCAAGCGTTTGTGGCTTATCCGCATAGACCAATGACTTTACATAGCCCCACAGAAAGTAGTCCAGCGGTGTTAAATCACAAGATCTTGGAGGCCAATTCACAGGTCCAAAACGTGAAATTAGGCGGTCACCAAACGTGTCTTTCAATAAATCGATTGTGGCACGAGCTGTGTGACATGTTGCGCCGTCTTGTTCGTATGATTTAATGTAATGCCACAAGATTATCTTTCGAATAAAAAAAAATTCATGTCAATCGAATAATCCATCGTTGTTTTATTGCAATTTAAAGTTCTATACCTCTAAAAAAAACACCCGTTATAATGTATAATCAATGTTATTTTTACCTGTTATGTAATAATTCTGTTTAATTTTCAATAAAAATGATGTGTTTGTTTTGATCTATTTGTTTTTTTTTTTGCGTTTTTGATTTTGATGCTCCGCGAATTTACCTTATGGTCAAAAGTGCTCCGTGACTTCAAAAAGGTTAAGAACCACTGGATTAGACGCTTGTTTTCATATCTTTCAAGTAAAAGATCCCAAGCTACTCGATAATTAGCATTAGTAATTGACAATAAACTTAGTATATTAGCCGCTCTATTCTTAAGTGACAACTTCAGATATTGTAATTTTTCAACATCAGACAACAAATTATTTTCTTGTATTAACGACTTAAAAGTATCGCGAAACTCGACCCACTGTTCATAATTGCCATAAAAATTAGGTAAATTTATTTCAGGTAATTTTACTCTCTTTTGTTTATGTGCCTGAGCATTTGGAGTCTGCAATAAACTTGATTCTGTATCAAAACTTGTGGTATGGTTTTGCAAGAAAAGATCTATTTGAGCCTTTAAGACAAATTATGCATTTTCAAATTTTTCCTGAATATCATTATCCTCTTTTTTTTTAAATGGAATATCATTATAGTTTTGAAGCATTGAATCTAATATTTTTGATTTATTTATCAATTCTTGTACAATTAAAGGAGTTACACTATCTGGATTCAATTCATCAAAAAATCTTTTTAACCGCTCTAATTGACTAGTACAAGTAGTTCGTTCAAATGTCAGTTTTTTTAATTCAGCCTCCATATTTCTTTTATTGGTCATTGACAACAAATTCTACAATAAATTCACGTACCTGCTTGTTCCAAAGAAAAATGTTCCGCATGCATCAAAATGGCTATCTCTGCTGGGGTTGTGTATAATTTTCTTCAATCCGGCTCGAAGGACCAAAAACAACTACTTGGTTTGTTTTTCACGCATACTATATTTTTGACATTTCAACAAATCAAACAAATTTTATATTAATAAAATTTGTAGCTATATCTGTTATTTTATTTTTCGGCCTTATATTTGGTTTCTACACGTTTCAGATGATTATAAGACAATATCCGCAAAAAAAACAATTTTTGTCTGTCTGTCTGTCCGAGCTTTACTCAAAAAGGGCTGGACATATTTTACGAAATTTGGTATGATGCTAGAGTAAAACCAGGATTCGAACATAGTCTATATGAACATTTCAAAATATTCGACCCCTAAGCGGACGAAAAGAGGTAAAACGTTGTTTCGCGAATTCTACAATATCTCTTCGGTCCGATATTAATTTGGTTTGCTTACAAAGTTTACCCGTACAGATTTTGTCATAATTAACCACTAAAGGGACAAATATAGATTCAAGGTGAATTATAGAAACCCTTCGTATCTCCTGCGTTTGTTGAGTTACAACATTCCTTCCTGGCATATGGGTGTCTTATTAAAAATTGTTAAAAAGTGTTTTGACAGATTTTTAAATGTCATCCCTAAAGGGATAAATTAGTATTTTTTATCAGAAACAAGAAACTCAAGGAGTATATTTCTTTTATAACGTAAGACCCAACTAAAATTGTATTTTTCCCAGTTCGACTCCTAAGGAGTGAAGAGGGGTAAAATTGTTTTTTATGGATTCCTCAATATCTCTTAGGGCAGATTAGATATCGTCCATGCCGATAGTGAGATAACTCATTTTGCTTACAAAGTTTATCCATACACATGTTTGGAAATATAAGTCAGGATTTTACCCTAATCAGCCACTAAAGGAACAAATTTGGGTTCAGGGTAAAGAATAGACTTGAGGGAAGATCACATGAATAGTTCTACGTCGCCTGCTCCAGAGTGAGCTCACCTAGCAGCCTCACTAATGTGATCTACAGAAAACCATAACTTTTAATCATTGCAGTATAATGGCAGATGATGGCAGTCCGTTGATATGCCGTAGCGAAGAATGGGCACTCAGCTAGTATGTCATAAACACCTTAAAAAAAAATGCAAGTATTCAATAACATAAAACAAAATGTCCAATTCTTTCAGGAAGAAAAGCAAAGTCGTCGCTTAAAGCGATTGGCAAATCGAAACATGTGCAAAGCCTTTCCCTGATGTAGAAAAAAATATAAGTTACATATCTTATCGTACATATATAATAAGCTAGTGTGTGTTAGTGATCTGGGTAACACTGTGACGTCATTTTTCCTAAGGTTCTCGTGATTGGCTAACTGGGGACTCTTCAGGTCTCTTGATTGACAGGTATTTTGCAGATATATAGAAATGTCTAGAGTTTCGTAGGCATAAACAAGAAACTCTAGATACTCCTATATGCTTTGACCGATATGAACAATATTTTACAGATTTATTTTCTTAAGTTTAGGGTTTCGTAGGCATAAATAAACGTCTCAAATTATTTTTAGTTTTAACAATATAAATGTAATGTACTGAGTAAAAATGAATCGTTTTAATCATAAAAAGTTTATGAATAACTATATTAGCAAGTGTCTGTATGTAGTGTCGGTAACATGATGAAGTCAATTTTTCCTAAGGTTCTCGTGATTGGCTAACTGGGGACACCCTGTCTCTTGATTGGCTGACAAGTGACACCCTCTCCCGTGATTGGCTAACTGGTGATATCCTGACCCGTGATTAGCTGCCCGGCGACGAAATTAACATACGTTAAAAAATAAAACCAAATACATACACAAACAATTGAAACTTTTATGTAATAAATCCGTCATTGTTGACGGGTAATAACCTAGTTAGGTTATAGTTTAATATTGTTTTTTTGTTTCAGATGCGTGAGTGAAGGCAGTAGAATTGTCTGAGAAGATGTGTTAGAGCCCTGCGCCCTCGGGGGGCGACCGTGACCCCCTGTGCGGCCCCCTCAACGGTGCGGTGGCGCCGCCACTACGGAACAACACGGCCTCCGACACAGGTCAGTATTCATATTAAGGGATGGAATGATACTATCGATGCTCGTAAGGTATTGATACTTTTCTTTCGATACTAGTATTTTAGTACTCGATACTTTTTGTTTCAATATTTTACGATACTTCTTTACTGGTATCGGTTATAATTATTATCAGTTATATTTGTTAGTATTGTGAATCAGCAATCCCAGTGATGAATTATGGTATTTGAAATTAAGTAATGGTGTAATAGTTGTGCTTTTAACCGAAAACTCTAAGCCAAAAACCAACTACTACAGATAGCAAAACCAAATTAAACGTGTTACGAGCAAATTTAAATAATTAGACGTCAATCTCAAATCAGTAAATTATTATTTTGATTATTTACTGCAACTTACAACACTACCTAATTCGAATTATGTAATAGTCACCAATATTTTAATTTGACAAGTCTTAATATAAGTCGATATTTTCATTAAAACACCCAAAAAGACTTGTTCGTTCTTTCTCAATTATAAATATTTGCATTGTTACTGAAAAAAAAACTTTTTGTTTTACTGTTACATTTATACCACGACATACGAGGGTTACCTTTTATGTTCTTACAAACGACCACTAGATGACAATATTAAAATGTGTCATTACTATATTCGTAAAACTTGACATTTGTTATTGTGAAAACAGTGGCAGCTTATAAATTGACGGACTAGTTTGTTGACAGTGAGCGTTAAAAAAAACAAGTTTGAGAAAAAATGAATATTACTCGTGAACGTTTTCGTTGGATGATTTTTTACGATTTTAGTAAAGGCCTAACTCAACAACAATGCATAAATTCGTTTCGTTTAACTTTTGGTAATGAACCCAGCAAACATTTTTATACGGGCCAGTATTGGTAAAGCACATACTCCCCGGCATTGAAAGTAATGGGCCAGTGCTGGCATTTCGTACTGGGCCAGTACCCCGGTGTCCCCGTGGCCGTTACTGGCCCATTGATGTATCAGTTGCTGGCCCAGCAACGGTAAAGTGCATTGAAAGTGCTTGCATTTTTCGGCCAGTGCTGGCATTTCGCACTGGGCCAGTGCTGGCATTTCGCACTGGGCCAGTCCTGGCATTTTGCACTGGGCCAGTACCCCGGTGTTCCCGTGGCCGTTAGCTGGCCCGTTGATGTATCAGTTGCTGGCCCAGCAACGGTAAAGTGCAAAATAATCGCATTAGTTGCAAGATTTATTTCTGATGGACCAGTGCTTATATTATACCCATTCTCTAGTGTTTCAAATGTAACATATGTGTACTTACCCAGTATCAAAATAAATTAATGGTTAGGTGCAAAATAAATACTCATTTGGCCATTTTCACCATCGTTGAATAAATTTATTTAACAAATAAAGTTGACAATATCGCATAGGTTTTAAACTATTAATGAAGAAATTAACATTGCTGTCAATAGAATGATGCGATATTGTTAACTTAAGTTGTTAAATAAATTTATTCAACGATGGTAAAACTGACCGATTGTAAATTGTATTAACAGTTATAATTTATTGATTTATCTATAAATATTAAATAAATATAATTTCAGGAATAACAGGAATTAGTTTATTTAATTTATTAATTTAATGAAGAATTTTAAGAAAATGGTTTTCTGCCATTTCGGCCAAACCAATTGCATCCTAAAGATAAGGGGTGACTAATAATTTTCGCCAATATTCGTCTTGTATTATCTACCACATCTTTTCCCCTGACTTGAAGAATGCCAACCTAAAGAAATCGGTACTATTCTACTTTAGCAAACCCACCTTACTGCGCATGCGTGCAGTGTTGGCAATAGTAAAATGTAATATATCAATTTTAATAATTTAAATTTAATATCAATTTATTAAATGAGTTTATTTATAAGAAATATAGAAATAAGTAATATTCCCTTAATTTCTACTGTGATTGGAGTTTTAATATATAAATGTAGTTTAAATTTAATTTAATATTATTTATTTTCACTTTTTTCTGTTGTAGTGATTTATTAAGCATTGTATCGATATTTAAAAAAAAAATTAATTCAGGTGGAAAATGAACTGGCCCTCTGCACCACCATGTTATAAACGTATGCACAATGATACACAATTTTAATTAGGCTAATGTGGGGGGGAAATTAAGTACTGTGCACCTAAAAACAAGGTAATTAGGTTAGGTTTAGTTAGTAAAAATCTAAGGCAACAGAAGCCGAAAGACTCAGAGTAACCGCAAAGGAGTTCGTGTGAAAAAAAAATATATATATATATATAATAAATGTATACACTTTACAAAATATAACAACAACAAGATAAAGGTATAACTACTGAATTACATCCTACACCTCACAAACGTTTTTTACACAAACTTTTTTAAGCTTACTTTGAGCTTTTCGGCTTCTGCTGTCCTAGACTTTTACTAACCTAATCACCCAGTTTTTAGGTGCACCAAATTATGTTCCCCCTTCTTTAATCTTTAATCGGCTGTGAATGTAACATTATTATTTATTCTTATTATAAATACCGGAATATTAATTTAATTAGATTTATTTAACTGAAAGTTAAGCATTATTATACAAATAATTTTAATTCTATTTTGATTTTAGTTTAAATTTACGTGTTTTAATTTTACTATAGTTGGCAACATTGTCTAGTGGGTTTGCTAAAGTAGAATAGTGCCAAGAAATCATACTTATTAAAATAAATTCAATAATCAAATTTTATAAGCATTAATGCTATAAGCTGTTCACTTTAGTAAGAACAAACTAGATCTGGTTATTTTGGTGATTTTTATAGTGTATTACGGACTTTTAGAAACTTGGTTATATTGTAATAAAAGCTTTACAGTTTTGGATTAAGTTTGTATTATTTTAGGTTAGTATTATATTTACAAAATATTTAAGATGTCACTATTCAAAATGAAATATGACAAATTATATTTTTTAAATGACATATTTATAATCTTGTAACAGATTTATTAATAATTGAAAATTTTATTACATGAAAATAAAGTATGATTGAACTAAACTAAAAATTAAACAATTTAACATGAAACAGTTTGTGTAAACTACGTCCTTAAATCTAACAAAACACACACAAATCACAATAAAAAACTGTATAATGTTCACAAAACAATAACTATTCAAATACACTTCTTGACAAACTGTTCACCAACATGTATCAACTTGTACTGGCCCTTGAATGCCACGCTGTTAGGGCGTTTTATGACTAAGAACAATCAGACTTTTCAAATTATTACATTATAACGTATATTACGGCCAGACTCCAGCGTTATATAGTTGGCATACGCCAGCGTCCGCTCAGCTCTCTGATCGGTCGCTAAAAACCTAAATGGGGAAAAATATGAATTCCGTAACCACTGTGAAGTGACTCCAGTGGCTATCAGCTGTCCAGGGCAAGGTAGAAGGCCGCCAGCCCAGTCTAGAGGTAAATGTGACTATGCAGGGTGGTCCTGTAATTATCAATGTCGATGTGCGGCCTAAAATTTATACGGCGCCAGTCACTTCGCTTCTATTGCCCTAAATTCTGGAAGAAAAATAAAACCCCAGGGGAAGGAATAGAGTTCTCTTAATAGAAACACCAAAATTCTGAATAACTAAATTTATTAACAAAAATAATCAGTAACTAACAAATAGCAATAACAAAATAAATAATATCCGCTAAACGAATATTCAATACGCAAAATCTATAACCAAAATCAATTATTCACTAAATGAATACTCAATACGCAAAATCTATAACCAAAATATTAAGAATTACAAGATCAATGACCAGTTGAATATTCCCTTTTTAGTTCGGAGTACGACAAAGTTAATACAAAAAAAATAAATTATTTAATCTACGGGCAAAATATCTACGTTAAATCCAAAATTTTAGAAACTAAGTACTCACGAGTGGCCAAAGGAAATTAAACAACTGAATCCTTAACCGGTAATTAATTACAATTTAAACTAACAACTGAATTACTTGTAATGCGGTATAAATACCCAGTAACATGTGATTGGATTACTTATGCTACAACTGCCCTAGGGCTGCGTGAACTTTTGCACATAAATTACATAACAGTGACTAATTACGTTGAAAAATGGTAACGGTATTCCGGTTGGCAATACCGTTAGGAAAAATCCGGAAGAGTTTTAGAATCGGAAAGCCAGCGCTTGTTCAAAACCCGATTTAAATTTTTTACTACAATTCTCTCGCCTTAAAACTATTGAAATCCCAATCCGTCTATTGGCAACGAAGTCGCGTTGATTCAAGAATCCATCGTTGTCAAGAGACTGACTCCACATATCCCCTTTTACTCTTAAAAACCCGTGATACGTCAACAAAAAAATCTCCGCGAGATGCCCAAAAAAAATTGACGACCACCCTACCCACTGACTCGACGGAAATGATCAAAATTTAAAAAAATTATCGAGACAAAAAAAAATTAAGGAAGACTGGTCAAAAAAAAAAATAAATAAAAAAAAAACGATGCTTGTGGCTGAGGTTCTGCCCGATTGAAGTTAACGTTAATTCCTCCCAAAATAATACAAACCCGATCCTCGATAACGTGAACAGCAAGTAACACGAATACTTGACCAGTAAGTATTCAAAGTAAGGAGTAACCTGCGTGTTTGAAAGCTAATTCACAACCTCCAGTTATCAAGGAAAATACTATACAGACAGACTGAATTTACATTACGCGGCAAAAATTAAAAATGAGCGATTCGTGAACACAAAAATTATTGTACCTCCAAAAATAATACGGTGACGACACAGTCCACCCGTACACGCAACAGCGTACTCAATAAATCCAAAACATATCTCAATAACTCAAAAATATCTCAAGATACAACGAAACTTGAGAAACCTCAATGCATTTCAGCTAATAATACAGTACAAATAATAACACACACTTAATAATCATGGCCATAACTCATAAGGGTGTACCAGACGCAGCTCTACACTATTAACGTTAAGAATCACAAAAAAACATCCCCAAACGGGAATTCCAATACGTTAATAGGGCAGAGTCGCTTCTGTTACAAAATTTCAAACATTTCCAAAGTATACTCAGCTGAAACACAGTAATTCTCGCAACACCCTGTAGCAACAGGTCTCAATTGATACAATAATTTTCACGCTACATCTTCCACGGATCGCTCCAAAATCGGCTCTTCAACCCTTACATGTGGGGGACAATAAATCTCGAAAGCAGGATCCTCGCTCGAGAAAGAATACTCAACTTAGGCCCGTCCATGTTGCCACTAAATTTACAAAATACAGAGAAATACTTTACATTAGAACACTGGATTATTCAAAACTGATTAGCGGGTAACACTGTATAAAAGAAACATACCTCGGTGTTTTAGTGGCGAAACGTCGTAACTCAATTGCCATCTAGGGGTAGAAAACTCCTAATTCCGACGTAAGTCGCGTTTTGCATTCCCAAAACATGATGTATCACGTGCCTTTTCCGCTTAGCGAATCCACAGGTGAACCAGCATTATCTTCTCAAATAATTTTCACAAAAACTTGTGGATTAGAATTTGGCACGTGTTACTGAGTCTCCACCCCTTAGGGAACCTCTATAGTTCTTGAATTACGACATTGAAGAGACAAAATGGCATTTAACATTCCATTATATATGCCCCCCCTTCACCACTATAACTGTCTAATAGACACTAGACTCACGTGGGCAAAACCACGTGACTCAGACTGTTATCAAAAATGACAACATTCTGTTTTATCGGCGTTAAAAAAATCACGAATGTCAACATTGTATTTTTTTACAAGTGTAAGTATGTTCCTTATATACGTAATACACGCTAATAGTCTGTAATTTCCAGGTTCTAATGAAGTATTCATACTCCAAAATGCAAAAGAATGTGATTATTCCCATGTGTCAAAATGACATAACCTAAAAGTTTTTGACAGAATACGAGAATTCAGATGTTAATTTATATTCCTGTAGCAAGAACGGCTACTTTTAAGTAGATTGTCAGGAGGCTAGTCAGTTGTTTCGCAAAAATACACAATACTGTATCCTTTAATGAGAATAGCATAAGTTTTTGTACGTTAAGGTAGGTTACGTTAAGGTAGTTTTGTAAGCGGTGGTGTCAGCTTAGATAGGCCGTAACAACTCCCCCTTTGCTTAAAAAGAGACGCGGGTCTCTAAAGACCCCGTATCTTTATACTAAATTGCATTCGCACGAAACAATCGCTCAAAAAAAAAACTATCAATAAACTATTTACAATTCTATCCTACTTACATCCTAAATAGTGGAACACACGGAATTCCTAACTAATTAGGGGTGGCGTTCGCGAAGACGCGGAAACAGCCACGGGAGGCAAGGTAGTTGCTGCAGACAACGAAGACAAGGTGCTAATGTGCAAAACGCACAGACGGGTATTATCACCAACAGGCCATGGAGGTGATAATATTGCCAACAAGGCAAGGAGGACGAGTAGGTTTGACGTCGCGCACACTGCGGATAAGCTCCAGCGAAAAACTAACGGCAGTCGGCGCCCTACAAAAAAAGGTTGGATTCCACTATTTCCTAACTAACTTTATACAACTACGAACTAGCTAAATCTATGCAACGCACTCATAATCTTAACTAAACCATTCACGAAGGGAATCTATCTCACACAAAAAGAAAGCCTAACTGACACGCGTACCGACCTAACTGTCCTACGCTCACTTCTACGTACTTAACTTCACTCAAAATACAAAACGTTATTCACAAACGCACTAATAACTGCAATTCTAACTTGCTATCTCAAATATCTCACCCAAAAATACGGGATTTCTCAAAACGACAACCAACTGACACGTCCGCTACGACAATTCCTACTTAACTCAAAAACGATCTGACAAACGCATTAACAACAATGAATTTCTCTATATTCAACTTACTAGATCTGATTCGGTCCTGACCCGTGTACTCTAGGTCACGTCCAAAATATTTCCTAACCAGGAATCAAATATTGTACAACAAAAATCGCGGAGCAAGTCTACTGTTCTTCTCCAATACTCTAAACCGTTGAGTGATTCTCCTGGATAAACCAGCTCGGTATATAATACCGTAAATATGAGTAAACTAATTTTCCGCTAAGCGAATCCCGTGTGAATCTCAATGGTTCGCCCTAAACTGGCTCACCAATACAAATGCCTCTACCAGACACTGAACCAATTTGACAACCGAGTCACTCGGCTTGTCACCAATATAATTCAACATAACCAATGTTGCAATTAAAATTCTACCAACAATTGTTGCCATACAATGCAACACAAAATTTTCACAGGGATATACATTAGAGTCCTCTCACTCAATGTTACTAACAACTCAGACACAGTAACTTACTCACTCTTACAACAAAAAAACTATTTAGTTCATCAACTGAGACTAACTCAAAATCTAAACAATGTGTACAATATGTCGTCCAAATACCTAACAGATCATAGCAATATAAACGACGAATAACATAGCGAAAGTAATCCAATCAACTTTTCAAACAAATAAATTAAATTTCATATTACGAGAACTCTTTAGGGTTGGGTTTAGGAACAAAAGGAATACAACCAATCAATATAAGACCCATATTTTCCTATAACACACAAAAAAATATCCAAACTGCTCCAAACTGAAATAAAAATATGGTCTTCTCAAAAACGGCCCTTCTCAACTCGGGCATCCAAATACGTGATTCCTTCTCAGCAAACGCCTAAATCCACCAACCTTACTTCGAAAATAAATAACGTCCTTTTCGGCAAAGGCCCGAATTACATAACGTTCCTTAACAAATCGAGCCCCACATTGCTTAACAAATGTGAGCTCCACGTTAGTTTGGCCCCACGTTGGGCGCCAGAAATATATAACGTATATTACGGCCAGACTCCAGCGTTATATAGTTGGCATACGCCAGCGTCCGCTCAGCTCTCTGATCGGTCGCTAAAAACCTAAATGGGGAAAAATATGAATTCCGTAACCACTGTGAAGTGACTCCAGTGGCTATCAGCTGTCCAGGGCAAGGTAGAAGGCCGCCAGCCCAGTCTAGAGGTAAATGTGACTATGCAGGGTGGTCCTGTAATTATCAATGTCGATGTGCGGCCTAAAATTTATACGGCGCCAGTCACTTCGCTTCTATTGCCCTAAATTCTGGAAGAAAAATAAAACCCCAGGGGAAGGAATAGAGTTCTCTTAATAGAAACACCAAAATTCTGAATAACTAAATTTATTAACAAAAATAATCAGTAACTAACAAATAGCAATAACAAAATAAATAATATCCGCTAAACGAATATTCAATACGCAAAATCTATAACCAAAATCAATTATTCACTAAATGAATACTCAATACGCAAAATCTATAACCAAAATATTAAGAATTACAAGATCAATGACCAGTTGAATATTCCCTTTTTAGTTCGGAGTACGACAAAGTTAATACAAAAAAAATAAATTATTTAATCTACGGGCAAAATATCTACGTTAAATCCAAAATTTTAGAAACTAAGTACTCACGAGTGGCCAAAGGAAATTAAACAACTGAATCCTTAACCGGTAATTAATTACAATTTAAACTAACAACTGAATTACTTGTAATGCGGTATAAATACCCAGTAACATGTGATTGGATTACTTATGCTACAACTGCCCTAGGGCTGCGTGAACTTTTGCACATAAATTACATAACAGTGACTAATTACGTTGAAAAATGGTAACGGTATTCCGGTTGGCAATACCGTTAGGAAAAATCCGGAAGAGTTTTAGAATCGGAAAGCCAGCGCTTGTTCAAAACCCGATTTAAATTTTTTACTACAATTCTCTCGCCTTAAAACTATTGAAATCCCAATCCGTCTATTGGCAACGAAGTCGCGTTGATTCAAGAATCCATCGTTGTCAAGAGACTGACTCCACATATCCCCTTTTACTCTTAAAAACCCGTGATACGTCAACAAAAAAATCTCCGCGAGATGCCCAAAAAAAATTGACGACCACCCTACCCACTGACTCGACGGAAATGATCAAAATTTAAAAAAATTATCGAGACAAAAAAAAATTAAGGAAGACTGGTCAAAAAAAAAAAATAAATAAAAAAAAAACGATGCTTGTGGCTGAGGTTCTGCCCGATTGAAGTTAACGTTAATTCCTCCCAAAATAATACAAACCCGATCCTCGATAACGTGAACAGCAAGTAACACGAATACTTGACCAGTAAGTATTCAAAGTAAGGAGTAACCTGCGTGTTTGAAAGCTAATTCACAACCTCCAGTTATCAAGGAAAATACTATACAGACAGACTGAATTTACATTACGCGGCAAAAATTAAAAATGAGCGATTCGTGAACACAAAAATTATTGTACCTCCAAAAATAATACGGTGACGACACAGTCCACCCGTACACGCAACAGCGTACTCAATAAATCCAAAACATATCTCAATAACTCAAAAATATCTCAAGATACAACGAAACTTGAGAAACCTCAATGCATTTCAGCTAATAATACAGTACAAATAATAACACACACTTAATAATCATGGCCATAACTCATAAGGGTGTACCAGACGCAGCTCTACACTATTAACGTTAAGAATCACAAAAAAACATCCCCAAACGGGAATTCCAATACGTTAATAGGGCAGAGTCGCTTCTGTTACAAAATTTCAAACATTTCCAAAGTATACTCAGCTGAAACACAGTAATTCTCGCAACACCCTGTAGCAACAGGTCTCAATTGATACAATAATTTTCACGCTACATCTTCCACGGATCGCTCCAAAATCGGCTCTTCAACCCTTACATGTGGGGGACAATAAATCTCGAAAGCAGGATCCTCGCTCGAGAAAGAATACTCAACTTAGGCCCGTCCATGTTGCCACTAAATTTACAAAATACAGAGAAATACTTTACATTAGAACACTGGATTATTCAAAACTGATTAGCGGGTAACACTGTATAAAAGAAACATACCTCGGTGTTTTAGTGGCGAAACGTCGTAACTCAATTGCCATCTAGGGGTAGAAAACTCCTAATTCCGACGTAAGTCGCGTTTTGCATTCCCAAAACATGATGTATCACGTGCCTTTTCCGCTTAGCGAATCCACAGGTGAACCAGCATTATCTTCTCAAATAATTTTCACAAAAACTTGTGGATTAGAATTTGGCACGTGTTACTGAGTCTCCACCCCTTAGGGAACCTCTATAGTTCTTGAATTACGACATTGAAGAGACAAAATGGCATTTAACATTCCATTATATATGCCCCCCCCTTCACCACTATAACTGTCTAATAGACACTAGACTCACGTGGGCAAAACCACGTGACTCAGACTGTTATCAAAAATGACAACATTCTGTTTTATCGGCGTTAAAAAAATCACGAATGTCAACATTGTATTTTTTTACAAGTGTAAGTATGTTCCTTATATACGTAATACACGCTAATAGTCTGTAATTTCCAGGTTCTAATGAAGTATTCATACTCCAAAATGCAAAAGAATGTGATTATTCCCATGTGTCAAAATGACATAACCTAAAAGTTTTTGACAGAATACGAGAATTCAGATGTTAATTTATATTCCTGTAGCAAGAACGGCTACTTTTAAGTAGATTGTCAGGAGGCTAGTCAGTTGTTTCGCAAAAATACACAATACTGTATCCTTTAATGAGAATAGCATAAGTTTTTGTACGTTAAGGTAGGTTACGTTAAGGTAGTTTTGTAAGCGGTGGTGTCGGCTTAGATAGGCCGTAACAACATTCAAAAAAGTTTAGATTTAAGTAAAAAGTATGAGTGAAGAAGAGTGCTTATAAAATGCTGGTAAAGTTCTTCGTATAGGCGGAATGCGAAATACAAATGTGAAGTACATTATTAATACTGGCGTTGCACTTACTTTTGGTGCCAGTAATTTACCAGCATAAAAGCAGTTTGCCGGCATTCGGCCGTTAGTTGAATGTTTGCTGGGAAGCACCATCAGAAAAGAATGTTTACAAATGGTTTGCAGAATTTCGTAGTGGTCGCGCGTCCGTCAGTGATGAATCCTGTGAAGGTCGACCAAAATCGGTTGTGATTCAAAAAAACATCGATGCTGTGCGCAGTATAATTGAAGAAGATCGGCATGTGACTTACCGTGAGATAGCGGCATCCTTTGGCATATCGCAGACTGCAATACATTCGATTTTGTATGCATATTTAGCTGTGAAAAGATCCCGATGGATTCCGCATAATTTGACCGAAGCTCAAAAAAGGCTCGTGTTGATTTGTGTAAGGGAATACTAAAAAAATTCAACCTAGGCACTGCAAAATCCGTATACAACATCGTTACAGGTAACGAAACTTGGATTTATTCATTTGAACCGGAAACTAAGCAACAATCCACTATTTGGGTCTTCCAATATTAACCGAAACTCACAAGAGTTGTTCGTTCACGAAGCACTTCAAAGGAAATGATCGCTTGTTTCTTCGGTTGTACTGGATATATCGCAACCATTCATTTAGAAGATCGGAGAACAGTGCTGAATGGTATACAACAATTTGTTTGCCAGAAGTCATCGACAAAATCAGGAACAATAACCAAAAAAGTCGCATCATTCTTCATCGTGGAAGTGCAAGCTCCCACACAGCACGTCAAATAATTGATTATTTGAAGGAGAAAAACATCGAATTAATGTCTCATTGCCCGTACTCACCTAATTTATCCCCTAACGACTTTTTTGTTCCCCAATGTCAAATAAAAAATGTGTGACATTTTTATCACCTCAAGAAGCTGTTGAAGCCTTTGAAAACCATGTTTTTGAGATACCAGCTTCAAAGTGGAAAAAATGTTTCGAGAATTGGTTTGAACGCATGCAAAAGTGTATAAATCTTAAAGGTGAATATTTTGAAAAGCAATAAAACAGTTTGTTACAAAAAAAAAAACATTTCTATCTTAGTTTTAGTAAAAACTTAAAAGGTATTCCTCGTATCATATTTTTATCCGATACCGATATTACGAAACGTTACTCAAATCGATTCAAAGCAACGATGTCTGATACCCCAACGCTGACAGCATATTTTTTTTTCCTAGTAAAGTAATCGATACTACGTAGTATTAATGTAGTATAACGATACAATAAAACGATAGCCATACTGATACAAAGTATCGATACCCATAGGCGCCCGCAAGGGGGGGCAAGATGGGTCAGTTGCCTCCCTCCTGGATTTCGAAATTCGTATCTTATTCATGGCTTCGAACCGTTATTTTTTCGTTTCGGTTTTTGTTCCGGTTCAATTAAAAAAATATATATCAGTTCGGTTCCGGTTTTCGTTCCGGCAAAAATAACGGTTTTTTTCGGTTTTCGATTTTCGGTTCAGTTCCGAGTGATAAATTTTTAAATACTTTTATTTGTATTAGAAGTTTATTATCTACTATAATTTAGGAGAACATTTTATTCCTTATTTTGTAATAATCATACCAAGACCGCTGACAGGGGCGGGGCGGAAGTAATAGAAGCGGATTTTTTTTTACTTATCAGTTAAAAAAATAATCTTTTTCTGCTCATCAGTTTAAAAAATAATCTTAAATAAAATGTATTTTATATTTAGATTCACTCCCATAAACATTATCTGAACCGAAATATACCGATATTTTTTTTCGGGTCAGATCCGGTTTTCGTTCCGACAAACGTTTTTTTTTCGGATTTCGGTTCAGTTCCGGTTCGAAGCCCTATTATTTGCATAAAATGTATATTTGTACTACAATAAAAAAAAAAAAAAAACGATATTGAATTATTATATAAAATATACAAAAAAAAAACGATTGTTTATTATTATATTTTTGCTTTAGCAACTTTGGCTATTAGCCAGGATAGTTCTTATTTACTAAATCGATGATTTTTAACTATAGAGAACACATTTTTAACTAGAAAATAAATGTTTATCCTCAGCGGGGATCGTGCCCAGACCCGCCACGTGGAAAGTGTTGTTCGAATATGACATCTATATCTATGTTTTGGTCTTGCCTCCCCCCCTAGAATAATTTCTGCGGGCGCCTATGTCGATACCTGTGATCGATATTTATATCCCTGTTCATATTTCTTACATTATTTTCATAACAATTCTAAGAATTAAAAAAAAAAAAAAAATCCAAAGTAATTTTATTACTTTGCGTGTATCTTAAAGCAAACTTCTCTACTAAATTATAATTTGTTCCATGCTTTTATGGCTTCAAATCATGGACCCTTAAAATGCGATATTAATAACACCTCACAGTTTTCGAAAACAAAATACTATGCTGAATCTTGCTATCATCCAAGTTAATGGTCTGTTGAGAAACTACAAAATTTTTGTTACTGTCTTTCTTTACAGTTCTCTTTAAATTTTAATTGAAATCTAATTTGAAATAACAATTAACATAAATACATATTGAAATAATATTCTTAATTTAGACATTTCGCGCCTAGCACATGAACTCATGTCAGCAGTGGTGTATACAGAACTCATGGTTAGGGGCAGGGACCTGAAGCTGAATTTACTTAGGTTCAGGTTCGGATTCAGGTTCAATGTGGTAATTTCGGTTCGGTTACAGGTTCAGGTTCAATAACAGATTTTTTTAAAGGTTCTTTTTAGGGAAATTTTAAATAAAATTATAAGTATACTCTATTTCACTTTGTAATAATACTAACTAAGAGGGAAAGTTCATTTTTTTTATGTTGTATATTTATATCATCTTGGGGTGGTAATTCTGAGATGACACCTTTCAAAATATTTGACAATTAATTGACATTAATGAATTTAATGACAGTAATTTTTGAATGAATATAACCTAAGAAAAATCAAAGTCATATTTACAAATTGCCATTTTTCCTAAAGTCCATTTGCAACACAACTTGGTTTACATCACCAAAGTCACCAGATTTTGTAATGTATTTCAAAATAAAATATACTATAAGCTGTTCACATTTGCAAGGACAAACCAGATCTATTTGTTTTGGTTACTTTTATAGTGTAAAAATAAAAATAAAAACTTTAAATGTCAATTAAAAATATTCCTTACGCTGTAAAACCGACTTTAGATTTATTGGTACTGACCATTATTAAGAAAGTGACATTTTTTATAATTTTTAGAGTTTGTAAGTATGACCAAAAAACCCTTATACCGTCATTTTGTCGTCTGTCCGTCTGTCTGTCTGTTCCTTAAAAATTGTAGCCAAACGGCTAAACATATAGAGTTGAAATTTGGCATGTTTATACAACTCTTTGACCCGCACATAGGAAAAATACTAAAACATCTAAAAAAAAAATTATGTGCTTATCGAAAAAAAAAAATAATTCTGAGTAGGGTATCAAATGATAGCCCTTTTTTTTCGCAAAATTTTATTTTTGCAAAATAAATTATTTAGATGCGATTTTTACCAAAATTGTGCATAAAAATTTTGTCCCACAGCCTGTAGCCCAGATGGTTTAGACTAAAAATCTGAATAATTCTTAGTAATGTATGTACATTGGTATGAACGAAATAGTACAACAGGAATTTTTGATCAGATTATGTTTTCGGAAAATAACGAATTTTTTGTATTTTTTAGTTGACGATTACAATATTTAATACGTTATGTAACACAGTAAACCAGTAAGGTTTCGTAGTCTAGTGGTTAGCCTTCTCGCTTCCTAATCTGCATACTAGGGTTCGTTCCCGGGCAGAGAAGACAATTTTATTTTTTCTGTTTTTTTATTTTGTTTAAATTATTTTGTCAAAATTCTAGTTATATTTTGGCTAATGTTGCATTTAATTAAGAGCGTAAATTTAATAACCAATTGGAATTGTTGGCATAATATTTTCATTCTATGTGTCATTTATACGAAACCAGAGGGGCGGAGCATATGACTTAAAACAACCAATGGAAGTCATAGGCGCAATTTTCAAAATCTTAATAAACCTTGATATATATATATATATATATATATATATATATATATATATATATATATATATATATATATATATAAAAATACTGCACATATTTAGAAACCTAAATAATGGTACTAGGCATTCGAATTAAAATTAACAAAGAAATATTTTAACATAAAATTAGTTTTTAAAGTTCTTAGATTAACAGACGATAAATTATTTTAAAAATATTGTTGATTTTGTCGTGATTACTATAAAGAAAAATTTGTCCTACACATGCTGAGTGTGTAGGACAAATTTTCACTTATTATATACCTGCGAAACCCTGCAATGTGTGAAAATTCACACTTCACATCAATCTTTTAATACAAATATGACATACAGTTTCAAAGGTGCAAACTATTGAAAACTAAATTTCCTTTTTGTTCTTACAAAAGTGAACAGCTTATACGAAATAATAATTTTAAAATGTAAAGTATACAATAATTACCATAATAAATAATAAGTAAACAATAATTTCCTGAACCTGTTAAAATACATGGTTATCGGTTAATTTTAAAAGGTTCTGGTTCAGGTGTTGGTTCACTGACCTTGAAATTTAATGGTTCGGTTCAGGTTCACGAAAAATATACGTTTTTCGGGTTTTCAGTTCGGGTTCGGGTTCAGCTTCAAGTCCCTGGTTAGGGGGACATGTTTGATTTTAGGATACTATAAAATAGATGCGATTATATAGTTATTCTCGGTTAAAACTGTCTCAATAACTTAAATGGTGACTATGAAAAAGCAATTAATAATATACCTCTTCATCTGTGTATTCTATACTTTGTGGAAGAAAGGAGGTCCCACGGAAGAAAATGCATATTAAAACAATAGCATATTTTTCGTATTTATGTCTTCACGTCTGGCTTTTTAGTGTATTATTAATAAGTTTTTTCTCATTATTTTGGGTATATGTGGGGCAAAGAGTTATATACATGTCAAATTTCAATTATATAGATTCAGCAATTTGGTCTCAATTTCTATCAAACAGACTCATGACTGACAAGGATTTCTAATCAAACCTTGGAAAACAAAAAATCACAGAGAATATATTCATTTTATATCAATGTCAATACTGATTTTAATAAACGATAGTCTATATAAAGTTGTACAACGCCGTGATTTTACGGTACGATTATTTTAATTTTATTAAAATAATTTACATTTCACTTGCCTTTAAGAGGAGCGCGTGCAACCCCCTCCCCCCTCTGACTACCTCGCTGCATGTCAGGAAACCAAATCCTACCAATTTCCGTTTGAGAATATGTGTTTGTGTAACATAGGTTTACATCAACTTATCTGGTAGGACAGGGGTGTCAGACTGGTCTACAGGCCGCATGTGGCCCAATTTTCGCATTTTTGCGGCCCGCAACGACTTATACTATAATACATTTTATAATATATCTTAAGGTTTTAATGTCTTATGTAGTATAAAAATTTATTTAAACGAAAATACTTCGTGATAGAATCTGTTCGGGCCGCGGCGTCAAGACTTCGGCAAAGGGCGGAAAACCGATAGTCAGGCAGTAACTGTTGCAGTTAGCCGAGGCCGTCCGATAGAAGGCAGATCGGTGATTCCCCGTGATTTCAAATAATATTGAGAACTGACAAGATCGGATACGCAGTCTGGTGGTCAAATATTGTACTAGGTACTTTAGTACTGTTTGAATTTATTACATATGTTCTAGTGTTGAATGTCGCTAGAATTTGTGAAAAACTATAAAAGTAGAACAAATTGAAATGATTTTGGCTGTCATTCAAGACAGGACAAAGATAGGCATCTTAGTTTTTTTTTCTTGTCTTAAGAAAAATGGATGGAAAGTTAATATTAAGTCTAGATTGGAAAATATTTGGTTATGGACAGGAGGAAGGCATGGGAATATATTTTGAGTTAAAAAGTAACTGATACTATGAGAGTTTGTTCATTACATTGGTCGCAGAAAAACAAAACTGCATTAATATATTTGCACCTGCAAGTTGCATGTTTAACTTTTAGCTGCTTCTGTCCAACTAATTAATTTTATTTCATGAGGCAATGAACATAATGCACTTGTTTACAAACAGAATCCATATATTGTAAATTCAGATGCCCGGCACTCAGATGTACCACATAAAATTACGTGCCCGGCATTTAACATCTGCTCAACTACAAATTACGCTTCAATAAACTATCTACTGAAATTAAACTTTAAATACTGTAATTTGATGCCCACCTTCTGTTATAAACCTCGATACATGTATAGCGCTTAAAAATTAAACAAATTCGGAAATATTTACTCGCATTTTCATAAAATAAAAATGTACTGTGCTTAAATTAACTTGTTCGCTATTAGCATATTGACAGCTGAATACTAGACACGACAGCCATATTGCCTTGGAGCACAGCGCCGCCACCGGTAATGTCACTTCTCAATACTCGTAAGCAGAGCTTTCAAATAGCACTTTTCTATAGGTGCAAGTGCTGTCTGTGTACAGTACCAGTACGCTGATATCAGCCCGTTTTTGTTTTGTTGTTCGATAAAGAAAATATTTTGTCAAAATTTAAATATTATTTGAATGTTATTTCTTTACTTCCTTAAAATATATATTCAGAAAAATGATGGAAAATGAAAAACAGAATGAGTAATAATATAAATAAATATAGTGCGGCCCGCGTGAATTTTACTTGTTAGAAAAATGGCTCGGGGCTGAAATGAGTTTGACACCCCTATGGTAGGATATATAAAATTCACCATTTGTATGGATGAAAACTTGATTAAATAGATATTTTTAGGATTCAGTAGGTATAGTCAAGAAATCCGAGGTAATACTTGTAGTAAAATATTTGTTGCGAATTTCCAATAAAACACATTTTAGTCAAACAATTTAATTTTGCGGATAAACCTAGACTATGGCCTAGGGGCGCCAAACTATATGAGGTGTCTCAATTTACAATAAGTCGTAAAAAATATTAGGTTCCCAATTCTGTGATATTATTTTTCAAAATATTTATCACGGTTAAAGAAAATCTACAATCTTTGGAGGTACCCAGAGGCGCTAATAATGCTCTACAGCAGAGTTTCCCAAACTTTTTGAGCCGCGGAGCACTTTTCTCGAGAAGAATTCATTGCGGAGCACTATCGTAAAACTATTTTTAACAAAGAAATTATTTACAGTAATCATGGAAACATTACATGCAGCGTGACTTTTCAAAAAAGTTCCTGCTTTGTCTCAACCCCCCGAAAACGTTGTCAATTATATTTATTTTATTTTTGTTTTACGTTGATAGTTATGAAGTTAAATGGGGTTAGATGTTGAATTATAAATTTAATTATTAAATTTTTAATCATTTCAGGTAAGATCACGCACTTCCCTTATTCTTTGAATCAATTCTTGTTGATTTTGTGGTCGATTAACATACACCTTATTTTTTAAATAACCCCGACAAATCATAATAAGAAGTAATCTAATGGAGTCAGATCGGGAGTACGGGGTGGCCAGTGTTTCATTGCCAAGTCAGTATTAGAATACCGTCCAATCTATTTTTGTGGAAAATTAACATTTAGCTACTGTCTTACAGGAAGTGAAAAATGTGAGGGGCCCCCAACCAACTGCAACATTAAAAAAGAAAAAAATAATAATAATTAAAAAATGGTAAGGTTTTTGGGAGTTTGAAACAAAGAGTTTTTTTGAAGAGCGACTTTATTCATAAAATTGATAACAAAAATATAAAAAAAGAAAAATATATTAAGTTGTATCAAAAAATGTCTCAAATAAAAGTTGTTACCTATTTACTTGTATAGCATCCTTTATCAACTATTTTTTTGGAAATATTTTTCTGTTACAAAATATCCGCAAAAATCTTAAAACCGATACGAAAAATCTTATTTCTAAATAACCGATTTTTACCGAAAGTTTCATAAAAATCCGTTTAGCTAAATTCGCTTTTCAGGTGTCTAAGAACCAACAGACAAACATACAGACAGACCGACAGACATCTTACTAAAAATAGTAAAAACATTATGTTGGTACCTCAATTCGTAGACATCCATCGAAATTTAAAAATGTCAAAATCCGCATGATTACAATACCTCCCTTATATGTATATGTATGTAGCGGTAGGTAAAAACATAATTAGAACTGGGGCAAAAAAAAAGCTTTTCAAAATACAAAATAGAAAATAGCGATAAAAAAACTATGGAAATACTATGTTTTGTAATATTTGAACATTCTTGTCGTCTACTGGAAGTTCTGAGACGTAGACTGTGGCAGCTTTTTTAAATGATCTGTACTTTAGCCCAGGGGTGGGCAGACTTATCCAGGGCACGGGATACTTTTAATTTTCTCAAAGTGTCGCAGTCCACCAGATATTTGTTACAACGTAATAATAATAATAGTCACAAATACTAGTCTCTAGTATGACGTGGTTCTAATCTTGAATTTCTCGGAATATAATTGTTAACTGCTAGTCTTGCACTGGATTCTAAGTGGTCGTCTGTGAGATGGGAACGATATTTTGACTTAATTGTATTCATCGTTGAAAATGCAGATTCGCACAGGTAGGTAGAGGCAAAAAACCATGTTAAATGAAATGTAACCTTTTTTAAATAGGATACTTTTCTTCGTCCATTAGATTCCAAAAGTTATTTTAGGTTCTGAACTATGTGCTTTTAAGGAGAAGAATTTCATTTTCCTCGGTAGATAAAGAGAATGTATTATTTATATTTTTAGTTATATCTTCCACATCAACATTGCCAAATGGATAACATATGAGAGTAACAATTGGTTCTAGACTAGTAAATTCTTGAAAACATCTCTCAAATTCGGAGTGAAGAATTATTTTTTCTCATAATATTTCTCTTTGTTGAAAGTACTTAGACAATTCGTCAGAAATATTTTTGAGCTTTTACTTATTTTTGAAAGTATTAACAAGTGCAATCATTTCAGCTATTGTTTGATTTTTTTCCTTGCAATTGTAAGTTCAGTTCAGTTAAGATGGTTAGTCAACAACAAAAGCTAAATCCATCAAACAAACGTCATCACTAAGTGCAACATACGCTTCATCTTTTGATTCTAAGATATCTTTTACCTCTTGTAGTAGGCCCCTGAATCTTTGTAAAAATATACCTCGACTTAACCAACGAACATCTGCATGATATAACAACCCCCGTACTCAGATTCGTTTTCTTCTAATTGAGCCCGAAACATTCTTCTCTGGAGCCTTTTTCTTTGAATGGAGTTCACAATTTTCATGCAGATTCCCATAATATGACGCATATTCAGAATTTTACAATAGAGAATGAATAATGCAATGATATGAAAGTAATTTGGAAAGTCGTCGTCTCTGTGTGCCATAAATATGTTTCTTTTAAGGTTAGCCGTCTAGCGTAATGTGCGGCCAGTTATGATGTACCTCTTAGTAAAGGCGGTCACCCCAAAATGTCTTGTCGGTCCACCAGTGGACCGCGATCAACTTAATGCCCACCCCTGCTTTAGCCAGTGATCCGTCGAAAAATAATTTCAGCAAAAACAAATAAATAACACTGCACTACTATGACTTACTGACTTACTGTCTGAATTATAAGAAATCTAAAGAATATAAATCATATTCCTATTGCATGAAACGTCACAACATCCATTATCTATTATTTGGCAAATTTTACAGAATTTGTACTGCATTTATATATGCCGCTCCTATAATAATCAGCCCTGTAATTAAACAGTCACTCAGCTGTATATTTGTATTTCATATAGGTTAAAACTTTTTCAGTGACTAGAACCATTGAGATTCGAGCGCCTTTTTCATTGGTTGGGGACAATAAAATATTATTGTACTGGTTTTTGTTATCTTCAGTAGCGTATCATTTATTAGGGAAATGTCTGTTTTGAAAAAAAAAACACATATACTATTTTCACATCTGATCATGTTTATTTTATTTACTTTTCTGTCTAATCTGCTCGCGGAGCAGTAGTAGACGCTACGCGGAGCACCTAGTGCTCCGTGGAGCACAGTTTGAGAAACTCTGCTCTACAGTAAATATTTTTTGCCATTTTGTGTATCAAAATTTTATCATCGACTGAATTTGTATAATACCTTCACAATCCCAACCCGCGGCTCTGAATACTTTCTGGATTATTATTTACAGATTTATTATCGTTATTTATTTATTACTAGTGAGTGTACCCGTGTTTCGCTACGCCATTTCTCTACTTTAAAACGAAGAAAGTAGAACATAACGTTCACAACGCTAAAGTTAAATATATGAAACCATAATATAATTTGCAATTAACTATTAGACGATGGGAAATACAGTAATCTCCAGCACTGCCATATGTTGGTAAGGTCCGCACCAAATAGCGACATTCATTTACATCTTTAAACATTTCTGTGTATGCATACATTTTACACTGTGATAACTCCGTTATTATTAATCTTTGTATAGTGTTCTACGTGAAATGCTGTTATTTGTTATTTGAAAATAATTGATAAATCACTATAAAACTCCGATATTATGCACGCACAAATTTCATAATAGAAAAACTATTACGTTTAAAAACAGAAAATTGCCTATTACACGATATCAATGCATGATAGGTATATGCTCTCGCGGATTTTTTTTACATTTTTTGTCTACATTCCCAGCTAACATTTTTATACGGGCCAGTACTGGTAAAGCACATACTCCCGGGCATTGAAAGTAATGGGCCAGTGCTGGCATTTCGTAGTGGGTCAGTACCCCGGTGTCCCCGTGGCCGTTGCTGGCCCATTGATGTATCAGTTGCCGGCCCAGCAACGGAAAAGTGCATTGAAAGTAATGGGCCAGTGCTGGCATTTCGCACTGGGCCAGTGCTGGCATTTCGCACTGGGCCAGTGCTGGCATTTTGCTCTGGGCCAGTACCCCGGTGTCTCCGTGGCCGTTATCTGGCCCATTGATGTATCAGTTGCTGGCCCAGCAACGGTAAAGTGCAAAGTAATCGCATTAGTTGCAAGATTTATTTCTGACGAACCAGTGCTTATATTATACCCACTCTCTAGTGTTTCAAATGTAACATATGTGTACTTACCCAGTATTAAAATAAATTAATGGTTAGGTGCAAAATAAATACTCATTTGGCCATTTTCACTATCGTTGAATAAATTTATTTAACAAATAAAGTTGACAATATCGCATCGGTTTTAAACTAATAATGAAGAAATTAACATTGCTGTCAATAGAATGATGCGATATTGTTAACTTAAGTTGTTAAATAAATTTATTCAACGATGGTAAAACTGGCCGATTGTAAATTGTATTAACAGTTATAATTTATTGATTTATTTATAAATATTAAATAAATATAATTTCAGGAATAACAGGAATTAGTTTATTTAATTTATTAATTTAATGAAGAATTTTAAGAAAATGGTTTTCTGCCATTTCGGCAAACCAATTGCATCCTAAAGATAAGGGGTGACATAATTTTCGCCAATATTCGTCTTGTATTATCTAATATAATAATATTTATATTATTATATCTACCACATCTTTCCTCCTGACTTGAAGAGTGCCAACATAAAGAAATCATACTTGTTAAAATTAATTCAATAATCAAATTTTATAAGCATTAATGGTATAAGCTGTTCACTTTTGTAAGAACAAACTAGATCTGAATATTTTGGTGATTTTTATAGTGTATTACTGACTTTTAGAAACTTGGTTATATTGTAAAAAAAGCTTTACAGTTTTGGATTAAGTTTGTATTATTTTAGGTTAGTATTATATTGACAAAATATTTAAGATGTCACTATTCAAAATGAAATATGACAAATTATATTTTTTAAATGACATATTTATAATCTTGTAACAGATTTATTAATAATTGAAAATTTTATTACATGAAAAAAACTATGATTGAACTAAACTAAAAATTAAACAATTTAACATGAAACAGTTTGTGTAAACTACGTCCTTAAATCTAACAAAACACACACAAATCACAATAAAAAAAACTGTATAATGCGCTCACAAAACAATAACTTTTCAAATACATATCTTGACAAACTGTCCACCAACACGGCTCAACATGTAATGGCTAACCCTCCAAGGCCACGCCGTTAGGGCGTTTTATGACTAAGAACAATCAGACTTTTCAAATTATTACATTCAAAAAAAGTTTTAAGTAAAAAGTATGAGTGAGGAAGAGACGATACATCAATGGCCCATTGATAGCCCAGCTAACGGCCACCGGAACACCAGGGTACTGGCCCAGTGCGAAATTCCAGCACTGGCCCATTACTTTCAATGCCGGGGAGTATGTGCTTCAACAGTACTGGCCCGTATAAAAATGTTTACTTGGATTAATACAAATAAGGAGTGCTTATAAAATGCTGGTAAAGCACTTCGTATAGACGGAGTGCGAAATACAAATGTGAATTACATTATTAATACTGGCGTTGCACTTACTTTTGGTGCCAGCAATTTACCAGCAGTAAAAGCAGTTTGCCGGCATTCGGCCGTTAGTTGAATGTTTGCTTGGTTATATCCATATATCTCTTAAGGTTTAGCGTACGTAATCAATTCAAACTGCACGGAGAGTGAAAAATGATGGTTTCCCCACATAACGCCCCCTAGGGAACCCTCACTATAACCTTTCTCGGATTATTTTACCCCACTGTACTAAATTTGCTGAAAATCGGTCCATCCGTTTGGCTTTGCATAAAGAACAGACAAACAGAAATTGACTTTTATACTATTTAAGATTTTTTTTAGACTTAACTTTTTCGTTAAATCATAATAATGATTTTATTGATAATTTCGGAAGAATATTTAGAAACCTCCTCTTTAGAACTTCTAAAATTAAAGATTAATTAGGTAAAACAATGGCAGCATTTTCACATTTTTGTACTCACGTTGTTAATCATCGATATTTTTTGTTCAATATTTTTCTAATATCGATGTGAGACATCCGATGTTAACTATTAACATTTTGTGAAATGTATGAAAATTACCTCAAAATTTTCGACAATAAAACATTACGCAGAATCTTTGGTCCCATTCAAATTAATGCTGAAAGGAGAATACCTAAGAACAAAAATATCCGAGAACTGTACTCAAGGCCGAGTATCACACAAGAACTGAGAGGTTCCAGTGGATAGGACATGTTATGAGGATGAGGGAGGACAGAATGTTTAGGAAGATTGAATACCCGTCGACCAATGTGAAGACCTCGCAAGAGATGGAGAGATCAGCTAACCGAAGATCTAACAAGTACTGGTATACAGGGTAATTGATAAGACCTGACAATGAATAGATCAAGATGGAGGACTTATGTGAGTGAGGCCAAAATTTAGCCTGACTGATAGTGCCTAAAGAAGAAGAAGATGAAAATTACCAGTTCATATAATAAAACTACCAGCCACAGACATTCTATATCACTCGGAGACCTATTAAATATTCTTTTACATTTGACAGTGTCTGAAATATACGAAGGGCGTATAAAAACATTTCTAGTATATTGTTGTTGAAAGAGTCTGTATCTTCAGAAGCGTTAAGCTCTGTAAATGAATCCCTGGATACTTTTTCACTGCAAAGAAACAAAACGAGAAAACACATTTCATATTCTTTAATATGCCTTCAGTTTGCGAGTTCTACTATCTTTCAATTCTACGTACGTCGTGATAAATTAAAAATTAATCTTCCTTGTTTGTTAGTAATACTTTGTCCGACATAACTAACGAATATTAAAATAGGGTGGAGTTCAAAAATATACTACACAAATCTAAATCGTCGCTGAAATTAAAGTTTTTATAAAATTGTTAGATTTTGTAGATAATAACCAGGAAACCGGAACTCGTAACTAATGTGTCTGTCATCTTTCCTTCTGTCGTATTTCTATTTGTCTGTCTGATGCCTGTCAATATGTCTATCTATCTCTCTGTACGTTATATCAGGTCGTCAAGGATGAAATTTGTAGTTAATAATATTGCCAACTTTAACAGCTTATTATTCGACATTTGCTTAATATTTTACCGTTCTGTTCATTTTGTTGGAAAGGTGCACACCTCGCCTGCTTAAAGAAATCATTGTATGCACTAAAAAATATTAAAAACTTTTTAAAAAAATTGTTGAAAATGTCGCAGACCGCGCGAAACGTGAATAGTGTATTTGGCTCTTGTGTTAGTACGCAGCAGACAATATCAAATTGGTTCGCCGAATTTCGTACAGCTAAATAAAAACAAAACAAAAACAAAAAAAACTGGCTCGTCGATCACAGCAGAAATATACTGCAACCAACTGGACGAAATGATGCAAAAACTTAAAGAAAAACAGCCTAGATTGGTCACACTGCACAAATGACTGTGGAAAAACTACAGGAATTGGAGTTGGAACTTCTTCATCATCCTCCATACTCACCAGACCTAGCCCCCACTGACTACCACTTCTTCTACAATTTGGACAACTTTTTAATAGGAAAACAGTTTAATTCCGACAATAATGTAAAACTGGCCTTCCAGGAATTCATTGACTCGTCCGCCAGGGTTTTATACCACCGACCTGAACAACATGCCGCTTAAATAGCAAAAGTGTATAGACAATATGGGTGCATACTTTGATGAATAAAATAATTCCTTATATTTGTAAGTTATCAACCAACTTTGCCTTTTTTAGGGTTTTGTAGGTATCACCAAAAAACCCTTATAACGTAATTTTGTCGTCTGTCTGTCTGTCTGTCTGTCTGTCTGTCTGTCTGTCTGTCTGTCTGTTCGGTAAAAATTGTAGCCAAACGGCTAAACCTAGAGAGTTGAAATTTGGCATGCTTATACAACTCTTTGACCCGCACATAGGAAAAATACTAAAACATCTAAAAAACATATCCCCCTAAAAATATAAACAAATATGTGCTCATCGAAAAAAAAAAATTTTTTTTATAATTCTGAGTAGGGTATCAAATGAAAGCCCTTGGTACGTGGATTAACGATCAAATTTTTATTTTTGCAAAATAAATTATATTGAAGCGATTTTTGCCAAAATTGTGAAAAATTTTTTTGTCCCACACCCTGTAGCCCAGATGGTTTAAACTAAAAATCTGAAAAAATTCTAAGTAATGTACATTGGTGTGAACCGGAATAGTTCAACAGGAATTTTTGATCAGATTAAGTTTTTGGAAAAAAACGCATTTTTTGTGATTTTTGGCTAATAATGTACACAAGTTATAGCTTTGTAACAAGCAACACTCTAACGTGTGTGCTGGTCTAGTGGTATTTGACGCAGACTTTTCACCCATGTAACCCGATCCGATAGGGATCGAACCCTGGAGAAGAGACTATATATATATATATATATATTTTTAATTTCTATATTGTTTAAATTATTTTTTCAAAATTCTAATTATATTTTGGCAAATGTTGCATTTAATTTTTAAAAGCGTAAATTTAATAGCCAGTGGAAATTGTTTAAATTATAATTTAATTCTGTTTCAATGTACACGAAATCAGAGGGGCGGAACATATAACAACCAATGGAAGCCATAGGCGCAATTTTGAAATTCTTAATGAACCTTGCTATATAAAAAAAATACTGCACATATTTAGAAACCTAAATAATGGTATTAGGCGTTCGAATTAAAATTAACAAAAAAAATATTTTAATATAAAATTTGTTTTCGCATCCAAAATAATCATCATTCACTTACTAAATACCTGCAAACCCCTGAAATGTGTGAAAATTCACACTTCACATCAATTTTTTCTACAAATTTCATCCTTGACGACCTAATAAATAATAAACACTGTAATACAAACAATACAAAAAATCACATAATCGTCTTTTTGTTTGTCTTATTTTAATTATGTAATGGTAAAATATAGGGGGCCAATAAAAAGTGGAGAAATTTTTCAAGGTGTCGACGGCCAAAAAAGTGTTGGGGACCCCTGGTGCAGAGTATAGATTTCATACAGATTTAAAAATAAGTAATTTAATAACATGTTCCAATATAGTTTGATGATGTTCTTTGATCCCTCTGATGCCGAATTTAGATTAAGTTTACATACTGTTCGATTATTCAAGGATAGGCAAAGTAGATGATTAATAATAAACTATACTACAAACTTATAATAAGCGTAACTTCAGCTAAGTTGGTCACGTAGCGATAACAAGTTAGTTACTGCGTCGTTAGTTCCTAACTTTTTGTATTATAAAATTAATCAAAAAGAATGTACTTATTAACCCTTCCGAACCAGAACCCTCATGTTCCGTAAGGGATAGATTTTATTCCCCAGCAATATTTGCTACTAAATCAATCAATCAATCAAAATATTAAGTATATTCACGATAAGAATGAGATGACGTCACACTTGGTTAATTGCCAATGTTAAAATATAATATAACCAAATTGTAAGCATTACTCAGTTGTTACAATTGGATTACAGTTGACATTAGAACGAGTGAGGTTATGTTAAAGTTTTATTTTGAATTGTATTATTATAATAAAAATATTATTATAATAAAAATGCCGAAAGCTCTTAGTAGCTGCACCCAAAGAATTGTTTTGTCTCTTGTTAATTATTTTGAAAGAATAATACTTTTCACTTTTCACTTGAATATTTTTCTAAAATTAATTATTTATTAACGTTTTAGTTCGTTCCCAGCAAACATTTTTATCCGGACCAGTACTGGTAAAGCACATACTCGCCGGCATTGAAAGTAATGGGCCAGTGCTGGCATTTCGTACTGGGCCAGTACCCCGGTGTCCCGTGGCCCTTAGCTGGTCCATTGATGTATCAGTTGCTGGCCCAGCAACGGTAAAGTGCATTGAAAGTAATGGGCCAGTGCTGGCATTTCGCACTGGGCCAGTGCTGGCATTTCACATTGGTCCAGTGCTGGCATTTTGCACTGGGCCAGTACCCCGGTGTCCCCGTGGCCGTTAGCTGGCCCATTGATGTATCAGTTGCTGGCCCAGCAACGGTAAAGTGCAAAATAATCGCATTAGTTGCAAGATTTATTTCTGACAGACTAGTGCTTATATTATACCCACTCTCTAGTGTTTCAAATGTAGTATATGTGTACTTACCTAGTATTAAAATAAATTAATGGTTAAGTGCAAAATAAATACTCATTTGGCCATTTTCACCATCGTTGAATAAATTTATTTAACAAGTAAAGTTGACAATATCGCATCGGTTTTAAACTATTAATGAAGAAATTAACATTGCTGTCAATAGAATGATGCGATATTGTTAACTTAAGTTGTTAAATAAATTTATTCAACGATGGTAAAACTAGCCGATTGTAAATTGAATTAACAGTTATAATTTATTGATTTATTTATAAATATTAAATAAATATAATTTCAGGAATAACAGGAATTAGTTTATTTAATTTATTAATTTAATGAAGAATTTTAAGAAAATGGTTTTCTGCCATTTCGGTCAAACCAATTTCATCCTAAAGATAAGGGGTGACTAATAATTTTCGCCAATATTCGTCTTGTATTATCTACCACATCTTTTCCCCCTGACTTGAAGAGTGCCAACCTAAAGAAATCATACTTGTTAAAATAAATTCAATAAACAAATTTTATAAGCATTAATGCTATAAGCTGTTCACTTTTGTAAGAACAAACTAGATCTGGTTATTTTGGTGATTTTTATAGTGTATTACTGACTTTTAGAAACTTGGTTATATTGTAAAAAAAGCTTTACAGTTTTGGATTAAGTTTGTATTATTTTAGGTTAGTATTATATTTACAAAATATTTAAGATGTCACTATTCAAAATGAAATATGACAAATTATATTTTTTAAATGACATATTTATAATCTTGTATCAGATTTATTAATAATTGAAAATTTTATTACATGAAAAAAACTATGATTGAACTAAACTAAAAATTAAACAATTTAATATGAAATAGTTTGTGTAAACTACGTCCTTAAATCTAACAAAACACACACAAATCACAATAAAAAACTGTATAATGCTCACAATCAATAACTATTCAAATACACATCTTTAAAAACTGTTCACCAACACGTTCCAACTTATACTCACAGAATATCACTTGTACCGACCCTCGAAGGCCACGCCATTAGGGTGTTTTATGACTAAGAACGGTCAGACTTACGGTCAAATTATTACATTCAAAAAAAGTTATAAACATAAGCACTGGCCCGCTAGAAATAATCTTGGATTAATACAAATAAGGAATGCTTATAAAATGCTGGTAAAGTACTTCGTATAGGCGGAGTGCGAAATACAAATGTGAAGTACATTATTAATACTGGCGTTGCACTTACTTTTGGTGCCAGCAATGTACCAGCGTAAAAGCAGTTTGCCGGCGTTCGGCCGTTAGTTCAATGTTTGCTGGGTTGTTTCAGCATTAGACGTCAGCATTTCAAAAATCAATAAAACTGCTATCAGAGAGTCTAAATCAAATTTATTTCGTTCCGGTTTACGGTTTCGTTCCAAGTAAATGTTTTTCGTTCCAGTTTCGGTTTCGGTTCGTCTAAAAATTCCGGTTCAGTTCCGGTTCAGTTCCGGTTCGGCTCCGGTTCGAATAACAAGTAAAAATCGAGTCTAACATCAAATATCTACCGGTATACATTTTGGTTCAATTTTATTTATCAAGTTCCCTTCTTATTCTTGTTTTTCAATTATAAAATTGAACATACAAAAAAAAAAAAAAATAGAACTTATTTAAAAATTTTATTGCCAAAAACGAAAACAAAATACAATTTAGGAACATAGAAACGAAAATACAAAACATATTGCACGTAAATAAAATAAAATTCTGACAAATTAGAAGGAAATTACAAAAATTATTAATAAGACACAGGGCTGGACTAAGGTGGTGTCAAGGCAGTTACACAACTTACTTACTGAATCTGTTGTAGAATTAGATAATTTTACAACAGTTGGGAACGTTATGCTATTGATGAGATAACCTAACTTTTTTGACAATTAAGGAACTGGCAACACCAAATTTTTCAACTGTGACGTTATCTCATACTTATCTTGAATGGACTTTAATGAATTTATGAAATATTCCTAATTGTATATGAATGAGGATTAATATTACATATATTTTTTAGATCATTATAGAAAAATATATATATTTTTGAACATTATTTGCCATAAATGTTTCGATTGTATAGTCCATTCCACACTCTCTTGGAATTGACGAAATAATTGCAGTTATATCATGTCATTATCCTATTTGTGGGTTTATTGCCATAATCCTCAATATTTGAAGAGATGCAGGGTCTGTTCAGGAAAAAATAAATTTCATACTGGCCTGGATAACTGGATTTTGAAATATTTTATTTGTTGTATTTTTACCGACCGCCAACATATATAAGGAAGGTATTGTGATCATACCGATTTTGACATTTCGAGATTTCGATGGATCTCCACGAATTGAGGTCCCTACATAACGTTTTGACTATTTTTAGCATGATGTCTGTCGGTCTGTCTGTCCGTCCGTCCGTCCGTCTGTCTGTCTGTCTGTCTGTCTGTCTGTTTGTCTGTCTGTCTGTCAGTCTGTGCATCGTACGGAGCACATTCGGCTAAAAGGATTTTTATGAAACTTCATATTTAAGCTTTGACATCAATGGCACAAATTGATCAACTTTTGGTAAAAATCGATTGTCTAGAACTCGTGTCGATTTTAAGATTTTTGCGAATATTTAACAGAAAAATATTTTGAAAAAATGTATTTAACAAAAGTTGCTATAAATGCAATAACTAATAACTTTTATTTGAGACATTTTTGTAAAATTTTTAAACCGAATTTTACCAAAAGTTGATCAACTTGTGCCATTGATGGCAGAAGCTTAAATATGAAGTTTCATAAAAATCTTTTTAGCCGAATTTGCTCTGCACGTGTACACAGACAGACAGACAGACAGACAGACAGACAGACAGACAGACATACAGACGGACGGACGGACGGACAGACAGACCGACAGACATTATGCTAAAAATAGTCAAAACGTTATGTAGGGACCTCAATTCGTGGAGATCCATCGAAATCTCGAAATGTCAAAATCGGTATGATCACAATACCTCCCTTATATATGTTGGCGGTCGGTAAAAAATAGATTTTTCGTTTTATCAAAAAATGTCTCAAATAAAAGTTGTTAGTTATAGTAAATTTTGTTAAATAATTTTTTTCGAATTATTTCTCTGTTGTGAAATATTCGCAAAAATCTTAAAACCGACACGAGTAAACTCCCATTTCTAGTCACCGATTTTTACCAAAAGTTGATCAACTCGTGCCGCTGATGTCAAAAGCTTAAATATGAAGTTTCATAAAAATCCTTTCAGCCGAATTTGCTCTGCACGTGCACACAGACAGATAGACAGACCGACAGACATCATACTAAAAATAGTCAAAATGTTATGTAGGGACCTCAATTCGTGGGGATCCATCGAAATCTCGAAATGTCAAAATCGGTATGATCACAATACCTTCCTTATATATGTTGGCGGTCGGTCATAGATACACTACATAATATATCACATATAGGCCCCTAGGTGTTAAAGAAGGTCAGGAACTTAAAAGTGTTCCAAGGTACAGCAGTCACCCCCTACTATGACGTCACTGGCCAGATCTCGTGGGAAAAGCACTCTAAGCGTCATTCCGGATGAGCGTGGAATGAACCAAAAGAACTTTTTTCTATGGAATGAACTATATATACCTAAGGCTGCGGTTACAGTGGAAGCGTGTTCGCCCGAAGTACACTTCGGGCATATTCGCACGTATTCGAGCGTGTAGATAGGTGGTGTTTAATTCTAGCAGTTGAGCGATTGATATGCTGCTACTGTAAGCACACATGCGTACTTCTACACGCTTGAATCTGTCGACCGAATGCGGTCTACTACGAGCGTAGTACAGTTCGTTCGTCCAGTAAACATATCCCCATTTTTATTCTGTTGCCAAGTTGAAAACAATATTTTTTGGATTGTTTCATTGATTTATAGCACTGCTATAAAAATAATAATCATTAATAGTTTTCTGATATGGCAATACAGACAGCGACTCCCAAACTTATTTTCAATGTAACAAATGTTCAAAATAAGTTCTTAGTTATCTTATTTGTTATTAAAGAAACGTTGTATGGGAAAACCCCCAAAATTTTCTGCGGAACCTGCGGGTCTAATGTATCCACTCTGGAAAACACTACAGTAGAGCAGATTTTCCCAAACTTTTTGCGCCGCGGAGCATTTTACACTAGAAGAATTCGTCGCGGAGCACTATCGTTGTTATATATATAGCAACACTAGTAGATCGCGGAGCACTAGTAGACGCTCGCGGAGCACAGTTTGGGAAATTCTACAGTAAAGCATACCTATACAATATACTGGATTTCGCAGGTATCTATAAGCTATTTTTAATCTATAGAAAGCAAATACGGAAGTCATACTATAACAAGTTAGCAAAAAAGTCACTATATTCTGTTTCTTTGGTTTAAGCGGAACTAGATTTTGCAGACTAGTATAAAAACTAGCTTGCGACAACTTCGTTTTAGCGACAATTCCATTTAGTTTCGCTTAAACGTTTGGAATAGACCATAGATTTATTTTTTTATGTTGATATTTTTTATATAGATTTTTGTGCGAAAAATTAAAAACAAATCTCATAGTTTAAAAACAGATTGTAATAAGTGATGGAGGGCAACAGAGACTTGCAGGCTTGATGTCTGGTACAACATTTCTTGTCATAATTACGTTAAAATGAACAATATTTTGAAAATTATTTGTCGTTTGTTGATATATGTACTACTTCATTTAATAATAATAATAATAATAATAATAATAAAGGTTGCGACTCAAAAGGTTGCTGAAGGTTGAGATTAGTGGACGCTTGTCAAGACCTGACAAACCCCATAATAATAATAATAATAAGTTTATTGACTACAATACATCATATTGTTGTTTACAGTCAGTCAATTACATAGTTAGATATACAAATTATAAAAAATTAATAAAAATTTTATAAATATAGACCATTAAGAAAAAACGAAATGTACATCTAGTATAAAAATAAAAAATTTGAAGGAAAGATCTACTTTTTTCTTAATTCAAACCCTTCAATTTCAACATTCATATTTGTAAATATAGACCAGTTTTGTGGTCTTATAGAGAAATGAAAACGTGATTTAGTCCTCGTTATCGATAGATATATTTAAAAAATCTATTTTAGAAAAATCTTCTAATGAGAAGACTGGATTTTCAATGATACATTGTTTTATTTTTCTTTTAAATTTTTATATATGAAATGGGAAATTTCTGAGATTAAGAGGCAGTAAATTAAAAAAGTGCCGAGAATAGTAATTTGCACTGTACCTACATTTATTTAGTCTGATGAAATCCGGACATAGATTTGATTTGTTTCTGGTATTGTAGGTACGGATATGTCCATGAGTAGTAAAATCATCAAGATGACTGTGTGCATAAAGTAGGCAATGATGTGTGTACAGCGCTGGAAAAGTCATTATGCGTAGTTCAACAAAGCAATGCTTACATTCAGCTCTGTACGATAAACCCACCATTATTCTTATTAATCGACGCTGAAGTGAAAAGATTCTGGAGGAAAAGGTGGAGTGTCCCCAGGCCAAAATCGCATAACATAATTGTGATTCAAACAGCGCGAAAAAAGCTATTTTTAATATATCAATTGATATCGATGTCCTGATGTTTCTGATTAAAAATATTGTTTGGCCAAGTTTGCCACAAAGTGTGGATATATGGGGTTCCCAGTTTAGATTTTGGTCTAAACAGATTCCAAGAAAACACACCGAAACTGGATTTTATAAGATCTGTTGGTGATCAGTAACTTTTGAGTTTTATTTTCGTTTAAAATTAACCTGTTTCTAACCAGCCAATCAGAAGCATTTTTAATGTATAGGCTGGTCTGGGGATCAACATCACCTAAGGATATTGACTGGGTTAAGATGGTAGTATCATCCGCATATAGTATGGCATTTGTGTTCAGCGCTAAGGGGAGGTCGTTTATGTAGATTAAAAAGAGTAAAGGACCTAAAATGGATCCTTGTGGGACACCAATATCGATTTCAGAACATGACGACACATCTCTGTTTAATTTAACATATTGCTTTCTGCAAGTTAAGTACGATTTAATAAGCAAACAGGAATCTTTAGCGAAGTGGTATTTATCCAATTTACCAACCAGTAGATTATGAGGCACGCAATCAAAAGCCTTAGTAAGATCGAGAAAAGTAGCCATGCAGTAACCACTGACTCCAAGTGAGTCCGTAGCTAATTTGAAGAAACTCAATATAGCGTCACTAGTCGATTTGCCTTGTCTAAAACCAAGCTGGCATTGACTGAACAAATTATTGCACTCAAAATATTGCATAATTTGAATGAACATTATTTTTTCAAAAAATTTGAAAAAAACAGGAAGGAGATAAATAAGACGATAGTTGTTTAAATTTTCACAACTTCCCTTTTTGAAAATGGGCATGACTTTAGCTAGCTTTAAAGAGTCAGGAAAAGAATTTGTTGAGATGCACAGATTAATTAATTTAGTAAGAGGTGTTTATTAAGACATTTTTTTATCAGATTTTTATCAGATTTATGTTTAGATCATAATTATCTCTACAATAACTATTCTTCATTGAATTTAATATATCTCCAACTATATTAACAGTCATGCAGCTGAAAGAGAAAGACAAATCTTTGTCTGAGAGGAGAGATGAGGGCGAGATTGAAGAAGATGAACTAATATCAGGGAAAGTGGTTGAAATATTTTTAGGAATATTTACAAAATGGGTATTAAAATTTTCAGCAGTTAAATTTTCATCAGTTTTAGATGAATGCAATTTGGTATTTTGGCTGTTACTCAAAATGATCCAGGCCGCTTTAGAAAAATTATTCGTGTCTTTAATAAAGTGTGAGTTAGCATCTACTCGAGCTTTACTTAGGGTTATATAATACACTACATGAAAATAAAATATATATTTTTTATTTAAAAATACAAAACATTAATCTAACTATAGCGTCAAAAAGAAAAAGATTTTTAAAAATTAGTCTAGTTTTCTGTCATTTTCATGTGTCCTATCTACTGTAATAGTCTACCTCTAATTTCTTGTGTTATATTTGACTTTGAGTACGGTTTTCGGACACCTTCATTCTTAAAGCCTCATTAATTTGAATGGACCAAAGATTTGACGTAATATATTGCTTTCAAAAACAGTGAGCTACGTGCAATGTAAAACTCGTCAGCAGGCTAGAATTATATTTCTGATCTCTTGTTGAAACATATTTGCTTAATGCATCATGGTGCTTAGGCAGAGCCGGCGCAAGGGTATGCGGCGTCCGTAGGCAAGATTGAATTGTTGAATTGAGCGCCCCCCCCCCTAGATCAAAAAAGGTCCTCACTTTAAAATTTTAAATGAAGATCTAAAAAAAAAAGTCCTCAATTTCAAGTGAAGACCTAAAAAAAAGGTCCTCACTTCTAAATTTCAAGTAAAGACCTAAAACAAAAAAAAGGTCCTCACTTCTTAATTTCAAGTAAAGACCTAAACAAAAAAAAAGAGCGTCATTTCTAAATTTCAAGTAAAGACCTAAAAAAAAAGGTGCTCACTTCTCAAATTACATTTCACATTACTTTTATTAAGCGCCCTTTCAAATCTCACGTCAGCGCCCCCTTCGAAGTGACGCCCGCATGCCTAGCATGCCCGTTTGAGCCGGCTCTGTGCCTAGGTATTTAAAAAGTTTTTGAAGGTATAAGTGAAATACGAAATACTAAATCTATTTGCTTACATGATATATTGACGGAATGACTTCCAGTAAAAGTAACTTGTGGTAGTAACTTTAAGTGAGGCAATCAGACATTGATTGTTTCTACTTAAGTGAGAAAGTAATTCGGACATTTTATATTTAATCTATCTGTAAAAAACTGATTGTTGGTAGCAAATATTATTAGCGTTCATATTTTTTTATGCAATACAAGTTGGTAATGTATATTTGTTTTGTTGGCAGATGTCCTGACGGCGGGCCCAGGGCCACCAGAATGCCTGCAGACGATGACTATGGCCAAAGAAGACAACTACTTTTACACCACGCAAGTGGGGCCCCGGCGGCCACGCTCACATCTTCAGGTTCTACTCCTGAACGTTACCATACGCCTGCTGCTTGCCCTGCAGGTTGCCCTGCGACTGATCGCTTGCAAACATCCTCACAGGAACGGCTCACTGAACGTGGCTCAACCCCGAACAATGACAGGTTGCATTATCAACCGTCTTCGGCCGACAGATTTACCCCGAATTCTCAAGAACGTTTCCAAGGACCGGTGGAAAAGGTTGAGTCCACGGAGAGGAGTCATCATAGCACTCTTGAGAGGATTCATGCAAATGAGAGATACCACAGCCAATCGTCAGAACGTCTTATCAATGAGAGACTTCAAACGTCTTGCGCGGATAGGTATTCTAATGAAAGACATCGATATTCCCAGCCAGATAGGTTCACACCCGTACCTAATATCAATTCATTGGATAGGTACGGAACGTTGGGTACTAATTTATCTACGACAGAAAGGTATCAGACTATACACACCGATGACAGATCTTCCAGTAGTAATAGATCATTGGATAGATATTCTTCGAGTGATAGATTTCAAACGAAAGATCATTCGACGACACAAGTTGCACCAGCGGAACGATTTGCGACTTCTGATAATCAGGTTTATCAGCAAAGAGTTAGTACCCCGCAAAGTAATAGTTCGGATAGATATAGTGACAGATACTCTGGAAGATTCCAAGAAAGATATCAAACAAATGAGCAATATCCACAGGAAAGGTATAACTGCGAGAGGTTTAATCCAAACGTGTCATGCTCTGAAAGATTCCCTACGCAGAATACAGAGAGATCATTTTCTTCGCAAGAGAGAATACCATATACTCAAGTACCTTATATACCTCCCCCGTCTCCTGCGCCAGCAAGTGACAGGTTCATCCCGCCACCCCCGCTTTCCCCAACAAACACTCCAAGTCCTGATTGCTATCCTTCGAATCCTTTCCCATCTCCGACGACGGCAGCCCCGACAGAGAGGTTTATACCACCTCCTCCGCTATCTCCTTCTCCCACGGAGAAGTTCTCGCCTAAACCCGACAGGTTTGTTGAGAAGCGATACCAAGACAGATATTCCTTGTCACCAAACCCAGAGAAGTATGGAGGAAATGAACGATACCAACAGTTTCACCCACCGGAAGCGAGATATCAAGATAGGTATCCTTGTTATCCCGATAGATATGCAGCGCAGCAATATCATCATCTTTCGGATCGTTATGGAGTGACAGAAAGGTATTTACCTCCATCTGCCCACACGCCTGTAGAGAGATATGTTCCTCAGCCCCAAGAACCATATTACCAAACTTATCAGCCGTATGAAAGGTACCCTAAATGGAATCCAAACAATCCAGGGGATCCTTACATGCGACGAGACTTAGGTTATCATCACCATTACAGACTACCAGTACCATTTCAAACCAATCACTATCAAAGAATACGGTACTCTCATATCGGAACACCAAGTAGGGCAAAATGTTGTCAGTATCAGGATTACCAGCTATCGAAATCTAGCCCGGGTTCCAGCTCAAGCAGTTCTGTTACAAGTCAGGGCAAGGAGATACAGGCATACATTCAAAATCCCGTTAAGGATATACAATGTTTTCATCAGGGCGATATTATACAACAACCATTTCACCAGGAGAAAGCTATACAGTGCGTGAATTTCCAAGGAAAGGATATACAGTGCGTTGCGTATGCATCTCCCGGTGTTAGACCTAATAAAGTGACGTGTAAACATATGTGTTCGAGTCCTGGTGTGGAATATGTCGGGCAGTCTGGAGGGCGACATGTTTGTGCTACACCTCCTCCACCAAGAACTGCTTCTACCATTCCCGACACGCAATGTGGGGAGCAGTGTTGCCTGCGGAGACCCCAGACAACAATCAGCACGCCTACTGTTTGGTAAGTAACATTTAAGATATTATTTATCGGGCTCAGACATAAAACTAGACTACTTCGTAATTATATATAGTTTAATTTTATATAGGATAGGCTATGCTATGGATATGCTACACACGTGACAGTAAGACTGTGCAGGTCTTCACAGGTATACCTGAACGGATTATCTTTTATATCACGGGATGAAATTATTTGTTTTACTAGTCACTTGCGTAGGCAGAAATAACTGTACAGTTTTATCAGCTGCACGTGTAGGTATACCGAACACTCACGCGTCTTTAGGTATTTTTCACAAATATATCTATACGTGTGTAGGGGCATTTCGAATCAAATTAAATCATTTCAATTAATGCATCTTAGAATTCATAGAAAGTTATATTAATGTACAATGAACTCTTTGGATATACAGTTAAATGTTCCTAGATAAGATTTAAAATAATAGATAGTAGTATAAAAAAAAAACACTTAAAACAAATAAATACATTTACGTAAAAGATAAAAACTTGTTGTTATAAAATAATTTTTAACATTAAACATTCGAAGTTATATCTGAATTTATTATTAACCAAATAAGATAACGTTTAATTTCTAATCTAATCTTATTTATAGCATAAAATATAAACGTAGGCAGTGGTATGCCTTATCAATATTCATAGGCCATCTTTCGCCCATCACAGAAAAAAAAAACTATTTTACAGGAAAAGTTATTAAAACCGTGTTTATCTTAAATTATTAAAAAAATTAGTAACAAAGAGCACACGAACCTATGAGTTATGCGATTCATTAATATTAGGTCTATCAAAAGTTCTACTTTTTTGTAAATAAAAGAAAAAATATTTTTTCGCCAATTGACATGAAAAGTTGCATGTAATAGACAATTTGTAAGCAGTGAAGTGACTACTTTTTTGTAAATAAAAGAAAAAAATTTTTTTCGCCAATTGACATTAAAAGTTGCATTTAATAGACAATTTGTAAGCAGTGAAGTGAAACTTTTACTGCCTAGACAGTGATTTCTATGGAAGTAATAATTATAATAAATTTGAAATGACATTTATTTGTTTATATTTAAAAATATAAATTTAATTAATTTTTAAATGTAATGTAATGATATTTCTTACTCCAACTATAATTTCCGGTGGGGTGTAGGGTAAGAATTTCGGCGTTATTATCAATTACAAAATTAATAAATTTACAGCAAGTGACAGCAATAACCTAAAGTCACTATATTATACAAAGTAGGGCAAGCCTTTGAAGAAGACGACAGACCCCAGGGTTTGATTGGTGGCACTGGTTCCCCTATTAAGCAAACTAAAGCAGCAATTTTTACGATCTTAAGTTTGCGTCTGCGCTGTCACATCTCTCTTTCTCGCTCTAATTTAATAACCTCCTTTGTCAGCGGTTTGAATATTTAAGGTTAAGTTTCATTTAAATTTATATATTATATCCATTTTATTTAATAAAAATAAAAAAATAATTGAAATTGTACCACAATTTTGTTATAGTGCATCTTTGATTAAAAAAATCGTGATTACAATGTTTAAAATAAAATTATTGGTAGTACTAGTTTCTTATTTTTGTATTGTTGGAATCACTGAACATCATTTGTGTTGGCGACATTTTTGCCCCAGCATGGCCGCCGTTGCGCTACTTTGTATAATATAGTGACTTTACAATAACCTACATTAACTTATCAAATTTATTGTTTACATAACAATCAACCACATATAAGTTCATAGCAATCGACAACTACGTTATAAAATACAATATGATCAAGAAATAAAGTCGTCTAGATCAGTGGTGCGCAAACTATTTTCATTTCCGACACCCCAATTTGTGTAAAATTTTGTCGCGACCCTGGATAGACAATAGACGTTTTTTTAATCGTCAACGTAATTAAAGTGAAATTCTTTCTGGGATTTGCACTTACAGGATGTTCGTAAAAAAATATAGTTCTATTTTTATAAAGAATAAAATTTCATTTCACTGTTTTACTTGTACCTGATACTTGTTGGAGAAAAGTCTTATTTTTTTTATTTTGCATATAAATTTCTTTGAATTTGGCGACCCCGAAAAATTTTCTCGCGACCCACGGTTTGCGTCTAGATAGCCATGGAATTTATTTATTTTTAAATTAAGTTGGCAATATCATTCTCCTGTACCATTTAACTGACATTTGATGTTCGAGTTTGAGGTTATAATCAAATCAAACATACATTTGTAAAAAGCATGGACATTAAAATTCTTTCGTCTTTTTCTCTCTTAATAAAAAAAGTAGATTTTTGTATTCGCCTTTACTTCTTAAAATAATAGAAGTGCTGACTGTTTGCAAGAGTATACAATAGCCTGTATAAATATTTCAATTTGAATATAATAAACTTGTGTAGTTAACAATAATATGAATTTTGTGTTTTTATGTATCCAAAAATATTCATAGACAATTAATGCTCTATTTATAAATGAAACTTGAATAATATTTCTAAATAAGGAAATTTTAATTTTGAGGGTATATTTGACTTCAAACAAAATATATTGAAATAAAAGTAATATCATAAAAAACTCTCACAATAAACATAAATAACTAAACAAGTTTATTATATTCAAATTGAAATATTTATATATTTTAGTAGACGAATTAACCTTGTAGACGTAATGGCAGTAGACGTAAAGTTAGTATACTAAATGTCGTGGTAGACGAAAAATCTGTATCCGAATTGTCGTGGTAGACGAGAAGTCCGTGTACCTAATGTCTGTATACGAAATGTAGACGTAAAGTCTGTAGACGAGTTTCGTGGAACCTAATTTAATATTACTATAATCAAGGACGGCTTTTATGTAAGAGAAAATGGGCAATGTCTATGTCAATGTCCCCCTCCCAAGAAAAATGTTTTTTTTTAATCTTAACATTTTAAATTTTATTTAATAATAATAATAATCAAACATTATAGTTCGAAATAAATAAAGATGTTAATATTCTTATTTAATTTTTAATTTAAATCCTTTAAATCTTTAAATCCTAACAGCCTGTTTGTTTTTATACGTTACGCTCAATTTGACTTCGCACGATTATTCAGACAGCAACGCTCGTACTTTTCGGGCACGCAACTAACTCTATGTAAACTCCCTTTGCGTCGCACCGCAACGAATATCTAAGTTTTATATCCTTCGTAAGAATACGTTGGGATATTGCCCAAAGCTGTGAAATTAGCTACACAATGTCACAAGTGCAGAACCTAGTCGAGTATGTGCCAGATACTGAAATGTGAATAATTTCACAGTATTTACATTTGTTTAGTTAGTTTAATTTGTTATTATTGTGACTAATTTTGTGAGTAATAAGTGAAAAACTAAATATGGATAACTATGAAGATACAGTTTTACGTAGTTTAGGTTAGGTTAGGTTAGGTTAGGATATAAGGAAAAATAGAATAATTGAACTTGAATTAACTAATTTTAACGTTTTAATTTAATCCTAGTCTAATTTATTTATCAAATATGTTTGTTTTACTTACCAGTCTTAAAATTGTTGTAAAGTGTGGTGTATAATCAAATAGTACAGTGCCACTGTTGGTTTCAATTGCAACATTACAAATGATTTCGACAAAGTTGTAACTTAGTGACATTTTTGACATACTGCATCAAAGGCTATTTGCGCATACACAGCCCAATAAATATCACATTGTTGATCTGAACAATCTTTAATATGAAAACAAAACAGTGTAACTGGTAAGTTTTTGTATTTTTTGATTTGAACTTTGATTGCCCCTCCAGTTGCTTAGTCCTAAAGCCGCCACTGACTATACTCTTAATTTATTGCATAACAGAATACGAAATCAAACGAAGATGCATTGGTGTAGTATTTTTTTAAATATCTTGTGTCGAGGTAATATAAAAAAAATATATTTTAAAAACAATTTTAGATTTTTTGAAATTAATGTTTATTACGTTTCCAAGGACAATTGTTTTTCGATGATACGATCGTCCCCACCAAACGGGGATGTCTGATTACCTTAGGCCTACCTCCGTCGTGCCAAAATTATTTTTTTTCAGCGTATTTATAATCCGTAAAATTGAACAGGTATGCTTTTAATTTTCACAAAGGCATTTTTGGATTCTGCAGTTTTTGATCTAATTTCCTGTTCTATTTCCAACTTTAGAACAGAGGTACCCTAATTTTTGCCGAAAAATAAACATGAAGTCGGCGAGGCAATAGACGCGTAGCCCCTAGGTGGAAATTACAATATATTACCTATATATTTAGGGTATACTAGAATCTTTAAAAGTTGTGTTGAATAAAGACCATATGACTGATATAATAACTAACATACTGATGTGTATCTTTCTCACACTGGCAGCTAGTAAAAGAATTGCAAGTGTGAAGTTTGTCTGCCAGATTAGTTCATTGTTTAAGCATAGCTACGTCAAACGTGCATATTCACTGTTCATTTTGCAATAGTATATCGTTAGGTTGTTCATCTCGGAGTTTGTCTTAGAGCTCTACCGTTATTCTAATTGAACCAATAGCGTGAAATTCTTGCTTCGTACAGTTGACAATTAACCTTAATCCAGGGTTGTCAAATTTTAAATTAGGTCTCGGAGGACAAAAATGAATAAAATTACGACGATTTTTCTTAAGAAATTTTTTTCACAATTAACGACTTTGACATCATTTTTAAATTCTTAACTTCATTTTGGCCATTTAAAAATGTATCTAATAAAGAAAACAACAAACATAATTGAGTTAAATTTTTATATATACTATTTATCCTGAAAATTATTCAATATGTATCACTTGATTTCACTTCATTAAGAATGACTAAACATTGATTCCTTTTCCTTGAATCCTTTCAGATGTTGCATTTGCATTTGGAATAGAGAATAGTATTCGATAATTTTTAAAAATTGTGGAGAAGATTTGTTTTTAAGACAAACCCATCTGTGATCTCACGGTAATTACCTTTAGTATTCGTTATATTTGCCATAAATCTTTTTAGGAAGATGTATTCTTCAAACAGCAAATCTTGATCTACTTCTATTTTAGATATGTTAGTGATTTGTATGATATCTTGAAATGCTGGTATACCCGAATGCCCGAAATTCATACATATTAGGAAAGAAATACTTTTCATAACAGCATCCATCACTTTTTATGCCATTATTTTATTATTTTACATTCAAAATCTTTTAATTTTTTACCTGCGGGATTATAAATGTTTACGCGGGATGCGAGACAAATCAATCTTATGCGGACTGTCCCGCGCAATGCGGGACGTCTGGCATCCCTGCCTTGATCGGACACATTTTAAAATTTTTACTATAATACTTAACTTATAATTAGTTTGATGTCTTTTCAGGAAGTAGGTCATAAAATAAAAATTCAAATGATTGAATAGACCGGTTTCGATAAATATATTATCTTCTTCAGTATTTCTATACAGCAATAAATAGAAAAAAAAAAAAAATAATAATAATAATAATAATGCATTCAATATTTTCACAAGGATCTTATTAACTTATAATGTTATTTTCATACAAAATTTGAAATAAAGGCTGTTCCAAACATTTAAGCGGAACTAGCTGGAATTTTCATTTTTCTAAGTTGTCATGAGATCTCTTTTTCAGGCTTAAAGTTGGCCTTTGCTAAACAAAATGATCAATAGCCTCACTTAAACGTTAAAAGTTACTGGAATTGAAAATTTAGTTCCGCTTAAACAAAAGAAACAGGTTATATATTAAAAAAAAAAAACGATTTTGATATTATGTAATTATAATTATTTTACACAAATATTAAGTTTTGCAATTTTTTGCTCTTAATTGTTGACATTTTCAATTAAAAATTTCTGTCGCTAGCTTTTCGCCCGTTACCATTGAATTCAATTGCGTTTAAGATAGTTTCCAAACAGATGACTAACGATAGCTACATACTTTATCTCTCTTGTTTGCACTGTAGTATTGTATGTCTATCTGTGTTTTGAGTTGACGTTAAACACCTGACTTGAGTTTAGTACTCCTTGCAATGTGTAAGTTGAAAGGTGTGGAGTTTTAAGTACATAAATGACAGTTAGTTAGTTATAACATTGTTTCAGTGATTGTTATAAAATGTGCCAACATGGATAATGAACTAAATTTGTAAGTGTTTGTCATTTTTGTCTATAAATTTCTGCAATGAATATTGCACATTTCGTTAAATACTGATGAGCTGTTAATTTTTAGGTTATGTTTTGAAATAAAAATGTGCATGAATATAATTTAGCAGGTAAATTATGACGTTAATAAAATGCTGTACTAATAACAATACCACATCCTTTTTGCATGACTCAAGTTTTATCACAAGAGTTTAACATTTTTTTGCTGATACAATTTATATAATGAAATATTATGTTTTGTGCATTTAATATTTGCATATTATTGCTATCAACCTTGTCTGATTTTTGATTGCCATTATTTTAGGTCATTGTTTACATGTTTAAATATGTTGTTCATTACCGCCGTTAGGGTACCTGGGACACTTCCCCATGTCCCGCGTTCAGTGGCGGCGCTAGCTCTTAAAATCTGGGAGGCCCAGAACATTTTTGAGTAAAATTTGGGGGACCAGGAGATATTTGAAATTATATTTTTTTATTGTTTACACACGAATATACAAGTGATGACTTAAAAAACAAAAGGGTCTCACGTCTAAAATACACTTTTCTCCAAGCAATTCTGGGGGGGGGGCAACATTTCAGTGGCGTCACTTACTTACTGATTTGTTTTCGACTACGTGTATTGTGCGATGATGTTTGTTTATTTGTTATTATTAAATCGGGGGATGGCATGCTCAATTGTTATCGTCATTAATGGACAAATGTGTATATAAAATATAAGTGATGATCTAAAAAAAAACAAAGGTCCTCACCTCAAACACACAAGTGATGAGCAAAATACAAGAAAAAGGTCCTCACCTCTAAAATATCAGTGATGAAGCATGAATGCCTTAAACAATAAAACAGATCCTTGTAGCATTACACACATTTTTCTCCCCACTGCTACGTAACTGTCATCTGGAAAGTAAGGCTATGTTGGCAGCAGGGTGACCGGGTCTCAGGGTTTCACCCGGAGTCTCAGGGTTTCAACTTCGTTTTTTCGGGCTCCGGGTTTTGTTAAAAAATCTCCGGGTTAAGCTAAATTTATCTAAAATTAATGTAAACGGTTTACAGCAATGACAATAACATACAAAGAGATCAACAAATCTTGTCCGTTATGTAATACTTGACAGAAATATTTACTTATTAAACTTATTTCCAAGGACATGTATACATAGGCGTACATTCTATTTTTATTACGTTATACGAATTGATTATTAAATGAGCACTATTTTTCTCTACACGCCAATGAGTTGATATTTTTAAACATTATATTTTCTTATTGGTGGGCCTCATAAAATTATTTGACTTTGACCTTGCCGATTTCGTCCCACGGACCGCCGACCTGTGGATTAATATATTTTTTAAATAGTGTTGCACCTTGGTGCCGCGGTACCCTATTGACACTGACATAATTTAGAAACTAAATGAAATATGATAGATTAATAGAAGAGAAAAATTGGTTTAAAAATTGATGATTTTTCCATGATTATAGCTAAAAATGTATCTCTCTGCTGACTATACTTACTACATACCTACGAAACCTGAAATGTGAAAAATTAACTCTTCACATCAATTTTTTATATATTATGTACGAGCAGTAGCGGCCTTAGGGGGGCGGGCGGTTGGGGGACCGCCCTGGGGCGCCAGGCCAGGAAGGGCGGTGGACGGTCAGGTCATCACTTGTATTTTAAAAGTGAGGATCTTTTTTTTTTCTCTTCACTTGGATTTGGGAGATGAGGACCTTTTTTTTTGCTCTTCACTTGGATTTTGGAGGTGAGGACCTTTTTTCTTTTTGCTCCTCACTTGGATTTGGGAGGTGAGGAACTTTTTTTTTTGCTCTTCACTTGGATTTGGTAGGTGAGGACCTTTTTTTTTGCTCTTCACTTGTATTTGGGAGGTAAGGACCTTTTTTTTGCTCTTCTCTTGGATCTGGGAGGTGAAGACCTTCTTAATTATTTTTTTTTTATGAGGGCGGCAAAATAATCTCGCCCGGGGCGCCAAGACTTGCTAAGGCCGGCTCTGTGTACGAGGTGTATTAGAATAATTAAAATGCATAACTACATATATAACGATTTCACCATATTTTACGAATTTCCATCCAATTGAATTTCATTAAAGTGTTAATTATTCATTTAAAGGTTATTTAAAAACCTGCAGCAGTAGTTGACAGTTAAGATAAAAACAAATTATATGACAAAAATTAACATGTGTGTAGTCACATAACCTCATAATATTCAGCTATGGACTTTGTAGGGGTTACATTTGTAAACCATAGCTTCTCTCTATTTCATTAAGTTTGTACAAATATTGTATTTTTATCTAATCAGTATTCTGATATACAGGTTGCTAGATTTTCAAAACAGCATGTCGGATTTTATAATAATAATAATAATAGTATTTTATTTAACAAGCATATTATGGAGGCCATATTTCACGAGCATGAGGTCTACCACCCGAGTCATAGGCGAGAGTTGTAATCATGCGAGTGAAATATAGCCATCATATGCGACTCAAATACAATATTTTATCAACAGCTATATAATTTTATCATAAAAAAAAATGTAAATTTATTTTAAAAACACAGAAATTCTGAGTGTCAATTGTCTAACTTCATAATTGACGTCAAAAGATGGCTACCGAACCATCAACTGATTGTAATCTACAACAATGTTTAAAATACTGTTATTAATTGTTTTATTTATTCTAATTTATAAATAATATCCTAGTTATAAAGATGGGCTGTATGAGGTGCAAATAGTCTTCATTGTTGAGCGCCAAACATTTTAACTAACTGACTTACTAAATAAAAACTTGCAGTGTAAAAAAACCTTAATTTTTCGGGTGAGACACATGCTTATCACTTTTTTTACACTTGTTGCAATATGATTAACATTATATATTTACAGTTGGACACATCAGGGCCGCCCCTAGGCGGGGGCAAGTGGGGCACCTGCCCCAGGCCCCGCGCCTTTGAGAGCTCCGCGCTTCGACCGTCAAGTAATAAAATAATAAAATACATTAAAAATATAATTCCAAGTTTCATAAATAGTTGGAAAAAATTTATATTTTCATTGAATATAAGTATGTGTACTTTGTTAATAATTAATAGAATTAAAGAAAATATCGTTATTCAATATATGTATAGATGGGGCCCCGCAAATCCAGTTTTGGGGCCCCGCAATTCCAGTTTTGCCCCTGGCCCCGCAAATGCTAGGGGCGGCCCTGGGACACATAATGCATTTATTGTTTGATGGTGGTAGATAAAAACATTTTTTTAATGCATTTAATTGAATTCTTTCATTCTGCGTGTTAATATCCTATAAATTATTACATGAATCACTTTTATTACAAAAAAATAATATATAAAAACACTGCTTTATTTTTCTTTTCCTGCTGCATTTAAAAAAAAAAATACTTTCAAAAGTAATACTCTCAAAACGTCGATTTGATGGGTCATCCGCCGTATAGTCCTGTATAATTTTTTGTTGGCTGGTAGGGGTTTTGTCCAATGCTGGCTACTTTCCGTTTTTTTTTAAATTTAATTGACGTTTTAAAAACATTGTTACATCCAACGTTGTCACGTTTTGGTGCATGTATATTTTTTGTGTTTAATAATAAGAGATGATGCAGTAAGTTGTTTTATAAAGATTTTTGCAGCTAAATTTTGCGAAAGTATTTGGTAAGTTATTATTATTATACAACAGGTTGGCCGTATGAAAATTTTTCTACCAATAAAGATGTTAAAGTGGGCGGTAGGTATGAAAAGGTTGAGTGCCCCTGACTGAGATCGTAAAAACAAGAAATTACAAGAACAAGTACGGCCCATTAAAATTTTTTCTTACTGAGTGCGGCTTGTTACGTGAAAATAAAAAAAATTATGTGAAGTGTGAATTTTTGTGAATTTTCACACATTCCAGGGTTTCGCAGGTATTTAGTAAGTGAATGATGATTATTTGGGATGCAAAAACAAATTTTATGTTAAAATATTTTAAAACGAACGATATTTTTAAAATAATTTATCGTCTGTTAATCTAAGAGCTTTAAAAACAAATTTTATGTTAAAATATTTCTTTGTTTATTTTAATTCAAATACCTAATACCATTATTTAGGTTTCTAAATGTGCAGTATTTTTTTTTTTATATAGCAAGGTTCATTAAGATTTTAAAAATTGCGCCTATGGCTTCCATTGGTTGTTATAAGTCAAAAGCTGTGTTTCCGCCCTTCTGATTTCGTACATTGAAACAGAATTAAATTATAATTTCAACAATTTCCACTGGTTATTAAATTTACGCTTTTAAAATTTAATGCAACATTTTACAAAATTAAACTAGAATTTTGAAAAAATAATTTAAACAAAATTAAAATGCAAAAGAAAAACAAAAAATAAAATTGTCTCCTCTCGCCGGGAGCAAACTCTATTTTGTTGGGTAAGAAGCGAGCACCATAACCATTACACCATGACTTCCAGTGTAGCGTGATACTTAACTATAACTTTTGTAAATTGTCAACCAAAAAACACAAAAAAGGCTTTTTTTTCCGAAAACATAATCTGACCAAAATTCCTGTTGTACTATTCCGGTTCACACCAATGTACATTATTTAGAATTTTTTCAAATTTTTAGTTTAAACCATCTGGGCGATTTTGGCAAAAATCGCTTCAAAATAATTTATTTTGCAAAAATAAAAATTTGATCGTTAATCCACGTACTAAGGGCTTTCATTCGATGCCCTACTACTAATTTATTTATTTTTTTTCGATACATATTTGTTTATATTTTTAGGGGGATATGTTGTTTATGGTTGATAAATGATGATGAGGATGATGTTTTTTAGATGTTTTAGTATTTTTTCCTATGTGCGGGTCAAAGAGTTCTATAAGCATGCCAAATTTCAACTCTCTAGGTTTAGCTGTTTGGCTACAGTTTTTACCGAACAGACAGACAGGCGCCAAAATGACGGTATAAGGGTTTTTTGGTCATACCTACAAAACTCTAAAAAGGTACTGAATGCGGCCTGCGACGTATAACTGGTTGCCGACCTCTGGTATATTATTTTGTATATATATAAAATATAAGTATTATTTTGTTAAACGCTATTTTGTTATGCGCTTTTGTCAAGTTTGTCAAGTACCTATTAGCTTCGTCAGCAATAGTTAAAACAATTATACAAATTAAGGACCCATTGGGAGATAATGACATAGATTATGAACAGAGCTTTAAAGCTTGGCGAACTGTTATGGAAATGCCCTGCTATCGAGATGCCCTATTTATGTAATTTTAAAAATAAACCCCTTTAGCGCCGCAAATTTGAGAAATGTTTACAGTGCGTAATTCGAGGTTTTACTATATTTTACTGAAATGTTTGGTGAGTGGAAAAAATAAAAGTAATGAAATAACTGCCTGAAGCAACATTAGAAAAGGGGTCACCAAAATACATTAGTTCCCAAACCCTTAGATTAAAGATTTTATCGTAATGATTTACATTTTCTACGCACTTGTGACACACTGCTTTAGGCGTCGTCATGTCTGTTCAACCTTGGTCAAAAGTACTATATGTATGTCAATACTATGACATTTTATAAACGTGTACTATGTCTCTAGTGTTAGATATTTAAACAATTAAATACAAAAACAATGTTTAATAAATATAACTTTATTTATTCATCTCATTTACAGCAATATTAGCGGCTGATGTTAACAGGCGTACGGTCAAGATATTAATGAATCTTCTTGTACGCGGCCATTGTTCATTTTTTTGACCTACGACTACGCCCTTTTTCACTTACGACCAACAACGTCGCGTAGTGCTGTAAGCTGTCTGGGAATTAATCCGCGAACGGAGAACGCTGAATTTTATCTTTCAGTCAGTCTTGTGCGCTCATAGGTTTTGTATGCATAGACATTTTGTTTTTTAGCTATGCGTGTGCTATAGCTATGTACTATTGGTCACTTCAATATGAAATTATTAGTAAAATTAGTACTTGCTCGTAAAGTTGTTATAGGCAATGCGCAGTTCTAGCTAGAAAAAAAAAAAATCTCAATAACTAAAAAGTTGTTTTTAAAGTAATAAATATGTTTGATTAGTTAATTATTTTTTTAGTCAGATATAAAATATTTTGTAAAGTATCATTTGCTAGGAAATATATTTTAATATTATCAGTAAAAATATTGACTTGATTTGTGAAAATATTGACGTGATCAGTAAAAATGTTGACTTGATCAATAAAAATATTTAAGGATGTCGCTTAATAATAATGAGCCGGATGTGAAAAAAATAGTCTCATCGCTACAAGTCCACCCTTCACATTAATTATTTTGATATTAATTAAGTTTTTAGATACTTTTGTACAACTATAGGGAAAAATTGCTAAGCGATATGACATCTGGTGGGATTTTAGCAACTACAGAAATAGACATTCTATCGCTATTTTTTTTATAAAAAATGTTTGCATAAAAATATAATTGCATAAAAACAAGTATTAATATTGTAACGAATGTCTATTTTGAAGGTTCCAAGTCTGCCGAAATAGCGCTGCAATCTTAAAATACTTCCCTTATATATTATTTTAAAATAAATACTTAAAAACATTATTATTTATTTATTTATTTTTTTAATTTAATGGGCTTTGCTACTTTGGCAATTAGCCAGGACAATAAAAACATTATTAAAATGTATTTATTAATGTACTATTTTTACCTAATTTTATTGCAGGGGAGGGACGCTGATGACATATATGCTATAAAACAAGGTATAATCTAAAAAAAAAAAAAAATGTGAAACCGTTCTCTAAAAACCCTCATCCTTATTTGGCTTTCGCACAAATTTGCTTAAAGTTTTCGGCGGCCTAAACGCATTTGTAAGCAGATATTTCGAACCGAAATTTATTTCGTTCCGGTTACGTTTACGTTCCAAGTAAATGTTTTTCGTTCCAGTTTCGGTTTCGGTTAGTCTACAAATTTCGGTTCAGTTCCGGTTCGACTAACAAGTTAAAATCGAGTCTAACACCAAATATCTACCGGTATAAATTTTGGTTTAATTTTATTTACCAAATTCCCTTCTTATTCTTGTTTTTATAAAATTGAAAATACAAAAGAAATGGAACTAAATTAAAAATTTTATTGTCAAAAACGAAAACAAACAATTTAGGAACATAAAAATGAAAATAGACATACATATTGCGCGTAAATAAAATAAAATTCTAACGAATTAGAAGGAACTTACAAAAATAATTAAAAAGGCACAGGGCCTCTAAAACAGTAAGACATTTCTTAGTCAGTCGTAAAAGAAGAAAAAATTAGATTTTTCATATTGAAGACATATTAACGAGTACCATGGAATAGTATATTCTGTAACAAGGTTGGAATGATAAAATTCGATGCGAGTGGAACATTCCGAGCGCGAGCCGCAGGCGAGCGTGAGGAACCACGAGCATCGCATTTTCTCTTCCAACCGAGTCACAGACCCTACTTTCTCCACGACCACCAGAAAGAAAAATTAACAAATAATTATTTTAAAAAACATTTTATCTTAACAAATAATTTAGATTACATAACAAATTAATCAATTAATTAAACTAGTTTTTTTATTTATTATTTGTTTAATTTTAATTTAATTTGCCGTACATCGTCCCCTATTTTAGGTTAGGAAGTTATGTTGCATTTATTTAATGTAAACGTTGCATATATCTTAATGTAACCCTACAAAAACAAAAGACAACAAGCATGGAATAGTTATTCCATAACAAGAGATAGAATGAAATACACGCAAAATGCATAAGAAGATAAGTGCGTTAGAATAACATTCCAATTCTTGTGTTAGAATATTAACTTTCTGTAGTCAAAATTGGTAAATTCTATAGTGGTCGTGGAGAAAGATGATTAAATACGGAGCCAAGAGACACGATTTTTTTTTTGAAAAAAACATTGACTGCTGTTGTGTATAAACATATTATGTCTTATTACATATTAGTCCACATTTTTTTAATAAAATTTACAATGGTATTAAAAATTTTTTCTCTGAAGTTATCTTTAAAAAATTAGAACATTGATCCGTCTCTTGTTGATAAATCCTCTTATCGGCCTAGCGTAGAGATTAAAATTAAATAAAATATATTCCACGCTTTCTATTATGCTCCCATTACACCTGTAAGCAGATGATGTCAGAATTTCAATTTTATGGAGATTTTTAGGATACAAGGCATAAACAAGTCTTATGCGCCATATCGCGTTTACCTGAGGCTAAAATACTATCTTAATGTAAACGTTTGATACTGAACTAATCCTAGTAGTGGGACAGTGGTTTTGAAGCCGGGACTATATTTTCCATTGTCCGGAATTCTGACATCTGCACTAGACCAATGTAAATAACAGGAGTAGATGTTTATATAGTTATATAACTTAAAAACAAAAATTGCCTCTTTTATCTTTTCAGAATTCGTACTCTGTACGGATGGTTTTTATTACTTTTATACATAAATATAACTATTAAAATGATTGAAATTTTTGAAATCGAGAGAAAATAGTAACCACAACTAAAGTCTGTTCCAAACGGTTAAGCGGAGCTAGATTTTGCAATCTAGTTACTTTCATCGTTTAAATCGTGCTTTTCGGCCGATTTGTTTAAGCTTTGTAAATCATACTTACAATAAACAATTTTTGATTAAGGTTAATATCATTTTAAAATGTCATTTTCTTTATATTTTGATTTTTTGCAAATATTTTGCGAAATAAAGATTATATATATTTTTTGTGTCATTCTTAATACAAATTTCCCATTTATTTATTTTTTTGTCATTAAAATATGTAAAAAAAATAATTTATTTTTGACATATGTCATTCGTTTCCATGGTTTCATTGTTGGAATTTTAAATTTTGACATTCCAACGTGAAAAATGAAATAACCCAAGCCAGGTCCCTTCTCGTGACAACCTAAAAGAACAAAATTCCCACTTAGTTCCGCCTAACCGTTTGGAACAGAGTGTACAAATATGAAACTACCCTACTATATATGGAAAATTCGGTTCAAAGGGCTTGTCTGCATTTGGTGGACTCGCCCGTAATCTTGACAGTATTTATTCGTTTATTCGTCTCAACATCTACAAATATTGCAGAATACCTAAAATCGCGACTTCTCAGAATATTTAAAACTACCCCTATCAGGTCGGGAACATTGTAATCAGCCACTTTCGGCCATCTGGAAGGTTAAAAATTGCTCATTTTATCCCATCCTGCGACCAGGGCAAAATTATTAAATAAGAAAATCTTGAAAAAAAAAAAACTTTCCCAACTTCTCAAAAACCAACGTCCACTAGTGGTTTAGTTTGTAAAAAATCCTTCGGGATGAAAAATCGCGAAAGAAACGAAATCCCGAAATCCAGGAATAATAGAACTACCACTAAGTGGTAGATAAAATTCGGAAATTTTCGACGGACCCTACCTCATCTTCCTGAGAGTAGATTGTCTACGTTACTCCCCTTAAAAAGTCGAAATAAAAATCGCATCTCCCATAAAATTCAAAATTACCCGAATAGCGGTTGGGAAAATAGGGAAAAAAGCAATCTGTGACCTTCGGTGGCCTTTCTTTTAGCCTTGAATATAGATTTCGGTCGTTGCACCCCCTAAAAAATCGCGATAGCTTAAATATCGTGATTTTTCAGAAAACTTAAAACTACCCCTATATGCCAGCTGAGTGATCAGCCATCTTTGGATGGATCGTACCCTACTGAGGGTAAAAATATTCGCTTCATTTTCTAATGCTACCGGGACGAAATTTTGAAAAAAAAAAAATCGTGAAAAATCTGTTTTCCCGACGGGGAAAAATAAAAATTATTCTAAGCACCGAAGAAAGTGGATCCGCTGCCTTCACCGTTTAGGTTTTGAAAATCGGTAAATCCGTATAAGGATAGTAGTACTTTGTGACAGCCGCTATCCTGGTTTTGGGATAATAGCAAGGGCAGAACTAGGACAGTCATGTCGGCTTGGTGATTTGAAATTTTTACCGTCCCTCTTTTGGAAATAACGACAAAAAAAAAAAAAAAACTGGAAACACTTGGAAATTAATGGTAGATGTGTTTTACAGACATTTTTAAGGGTTTAGTATCTAGTAAGTCAAGGATGATCACAAATGTTGTACTAATCCAAGATTATTAAAGTAAAGGTTGTCTCGTAACTTCTGACCAATCAGAGCATGAGTGGGAATACGTCACATGTATGCGTAGTTCAAACTAGCATACAAAATTAATATAGATGTTGCACGTTTTTAAATATTTTTATTGACTTTATTCATAATAGATATTTATTTCAAGACAGTTCTACTGAATATATTATAAATAAAAACCTAAGGAAATTTTATACTGATTTATATAAAATTTAAGGTGATGGGTATTCGTATTATAGTTAATAAATAACTATAAAATCGAATACAAATATAATTTTAGGAATATTTAAATAAAAATAGAAAAACAAATTGCTATAATAATATAGTAATTAATAAAATTGGAGGTTATATCTGTTTTTAAAAACGGCAGACGAATTTTAACGAAATTTGGTACAATAGAGTAGAACCAGGATCAAATATAGGCATGGTATCTCAAAATTTTCTTTCTTAGGGGGTGTTTCTGGGTTAAAACTGATACTAAAGACCTTAAAATATTTCATTTATAATCAGAAATATCTTAAAAAAAAAAAAAAAAACTATACAATAAAAATTGTTTATAAGAAAACAATACTTATTTGTTCTATGCATTTTTTCAATTTGATGAATATCAGGGTAGATACAGGGGGGGGGGACCCTAAACCTAAAATATATAATTATTTCACTTCAAATCAAAAATGAATGTAAGAAAATGTATTTACATTCCTTTCAAAGAAAAAAGACATTAAAACAAGTAGAAAATCAAAAAATTAAACTATTTTTTATGTTTATAGCAAAAAATCAAACTTCACGTGTATATAACATATACGATGAACAAAGACTGACGTCCCTTTAGCATACTGATGACGCGTAGCTTCGCTATTTACCCCCACCACTACAAGTTACGAGACAACCTTTACTTTAATAATCTTGGTACTATTTTTTTTGCTGTAATCGCGTTAATAACAAAAATATTTAGAAATTATTATTTAAAAAATAAAATAAATAAATCCGGAACTTTGATAAAATTCAAAATTGTTCGTGGGCCATTGATCCTGTTTACAAATTTAATATGTGTATCGCAGAATCTTCCTTTTAAAACAACCAAGTGCAGTTTTGTCGTGCTTTGCTAGGGTACATGTTTCAAAACTACATACTATCACCGGCCTTATAACTACTTTATAAATTAGGCACTTTGTCTTGTTAATTGTGATTTTAATTGGGTTTAATCTGTAATAGGCTTTGGTGAGTTAGAGTAATCTCCTTTTCATCTCACAGTTGATGTCATTGTCGATGTTTACTTGGGTAAAATTATATAAATAGTTGAAACGGTGTATGCATGCGACATTTCAACTCTTATTTCATCTGTCTGGCCACAATATCTACCGTACAGACAGACCGACACATGAGTTACAGTATAGGGGTTTACTGGTTATATCTTTAAAATCCTAAAAAATGTGAATATATCGTAAATCGTAACATTGTCAAAATACCGAAGTTTTACTCCTTTCGTTTGAGTTTCAATGTACAGGAAGACTCCGATCAACATTACTTTGTTCAAGTACTTTATAAATTATGTGCTTTGTCTTTAAATTATGTGTGATTTAAAGTGGGATTTCGATCCGTAATAGACTTTGTTAGCTAGGAATATTCTCCTTTTGATCTCACAGCTGATGTCATTATTGATGTTCATTTCAGAGCCGAGATATATGAACCCAGTTGAAGCTTCAAATTTATAAGCACCAACCATCAGAATTAAATTGGAATTTGTTGTTTTGTTTGAGTGTTTAGTTAGCAAATGCATAACTTGAGATTCACGAGACTTTAGAAGTCGACTGATTGACAGAGAACCGATAGATATACACACTCCGGCAAATTTAAAGGAACAGACATAAAAATCTAATTATCTTCTAGAACGATGTTTTTTGGAATAATGGTCAATCGGGTCGAGGTCAGGGGAGCACGCTGGCCAACCCATTGTTGTTATACCCACTTGATTTAAAAAATCTGTTACACAGTGGGTGTGGGCGCGCAATATTTTGCATTATGGTGAAATTTTCTCCGATATATGGGGCGAAAGGTACAACATGGTTTTGAAGAATATCTCTGATGTACCTATCTGCAGTTAACGCTCCGCTATCAATCACCACTAACTTTGTGCGACCTCCCAAACATATTCCACCTGACATCATAATTAAAACTCCACCAAAAGATACAGTAGTAGCAAAATTAAATGGAGCATTTTGTTCTCCTTGTAAATCCGGCATTGTTTGCTTTAAACTTTTTTCCTTGTAAACTTTTATTAATTGTCAGTAATTCAAATTCATGTTTAAATTCAATGACAGAACAAGGTTGAGGCATAGGTTATCAACATCAATCCATACTTTTCGAATTTCTGAATTTTTACCCCCTTCCTGGTTGTAATTTGAATTTTAGAATTAACCCACCTCCACCCGTCATAACTTGGATTTTTGAAGTTCTGTTCCTCATTCCTTGAATTTGAATTTGGGCCCCTGAGGAAACTATAATTTTTCTGCCCCGTCTGCAAAATAACCTTTATCTGGTGCTATTTAAATTAATACATTTTTACTATAATTATACATAATTGGGGGGTGGAGATAGTTTGTGCATCATTGAATAATGCAATGATGTAAAACAATTCGTTGAAATGCTTGGTATTTCCTCGAACTTCAATAATATTGTATTCAAACGCAAACATGCAAGTAATTGACTGAAACGCAATTGTTACACACAGTGAGTAATATTTAATTTGAATTCCATTATTATTTACGTGTCAAAACATACAATTTTTTATACGTATGTATCTGTATTATACATATCTGTATTAAATTATTGTTTATTCCTGATATGAAATATTGCCATTGATTCAGTTCATTTTTATTCAGTTTTCACTAAAATTAATTACATGAATATTATGTGTAGTGGCTGGATATTTATCACTAAATTACCGTTTTATTGTTCATTAATGTGGGCAACATTATTTAATTAAGTGTCGCATTATATGGAAATAATGATAATATTTATTCAGTGCACATACGGGAAAAAAACCGGGAACAATATTTTTAATATTGAATGCCCTAAATTCGTTATTTCATGTGACATACGAGGTTTGATCATAAAATAACTGGACTGCGCGCGCAGTTCAATATATACTGTGCTAGTCCGGGGTGGCGAACCTCTTTGTGCTCACGTGCCATATAACATCAACTTTATGCTTTCATTGTATTTACTTACCAAATTATTATGTGCTTATTAATTGATTAGTAAGTGTACACATTTACTGAATTAACACATTTGCTGTACGAATATGAAAGTTGCGCCACGAGCCGTAGGCGAGTAGCGCAATTCATACGAGTGAGAAATGACTATTCCATGCAAGTTTCATACTATGCCTTTTCCACGACTATAACTTTATTATTTAATTTTTATTCAGTTCTCTTTAAAAACTAACAATAATTTGACAGTTGCTTTCAATCTATTTATTACCTTGCCTAGCAACGACCATGTACGCTGTCATACGGAATGTAAATTCATTTAAAATAACAATACTTGCGTCAACTGATTAACCGACTGACCAAGACTAACTCTATCAAAAAATATATTTGCAAAATACGACAACTTTAACTGTATTATTTAATTTTAATCCGGTTTCTTTTACAGACTAACAATAATTTGACATATGCTTTCAACATATTTATTACGTTACCTAGCAATGGTCGGTCATTGCTGCTTGAACTTGTTATGTAATGAACTCAACCTGTTACGTAATGAGCTCATTACGTAACAGGTCAGCGGTGTGTAATTAAACGGGGAGTGGGGAACGTGCTACATTTACTAATCACTGACACGCCTGTAATGAACGTATATCTATATATTCGTGGAAAACCATATTTTATATTTCATATTACAGAAAAAATAAAGAACAAGTTCTGTCTACATGCAGTTTTTTGTTGGTCATTCGGGCCCTTAATTATCGTTTTCCAGGGAGCGAGAGAACAATGTAACATTGTTTTTCCAGGGTCTGGGCCAAAAATTATTGTTTTAGCGAGATCCGGGCCCGCTCTCGGTGCCCCTGCTAATAATATAACAATTTATTAATCTTGAAGTATACAAATATGTAACAAATGGAACGACTTACGTGCAACCAGGAACGGTAGGAATTGGACAGTCACTTAAAGGCTCGTTTATACATCCAAATTAATTTAGCTGTAACCGGTTTTAATATTTTTGGTTGTAAATCATTTAACTTGTATGTGCATTAGAAAACAATGGGAGCGTTCTGTGGAACAAATTAGTTTGCGGTTTTAATGAAATCGCTTTTAAAATTTTTACATTTATGTAGTGTTTCTGATTTCTCGACATTTTTCATTCGTCAAGAAATGAAAAATTAGACTTATTTTCTCGAGAATATAATTTCGAGAGATTCTCTAATAAAAATTTATTAGAATATATATCTTTTTTTAATATTGAAAATATTGTAGAGGATAAAAACATGTTAAAATTATAGTCAACTTTAAAGTACTAAAGTATTCATTTAAATAACATTAGAACAAATGGATAACGGAGCTTTAAAAAGGATTATGAAAACGGCACGTAATGGCACATTAATGGAAAATGCATATGTAGAGAAATTTTCAAAAAATTAAGACATTAATAATAATACTAATAATTATTTTATTTAATTTGTAGGTAATCTTTTACATACCAGTTTTAAACTGAACAAAAAATTAAATGTAATTGATAATAATAAATAATACACTAAATTAAAATAAAATATTGTAACAATAAATGCTAATTAGCTAAATATTATAAATCGCTTCTTATCTGTTGCCGCAGTTGCGTTGCGGGACAGAGAACAAATTTTATCAAAATTAAATTATAATCAGTGACTCACTAAACATTATATTTTTTAAAATAGTTTTTTAAAAACACAATGCGTTAACGCGGCGTCGAGGAAAATTTGCATTTCTCGAGGAAAAAAAAATTACTCAAGAAATGAAAAATGAGAATTATAACTTATTCTCGAGAAATTCTCTAAAAAGAATTCTCGAGAAGAAACACTACTAGCGAAGTCATTTATGTATATCGCTTATATTTTTATCAAAACTACTAATATGAACCAATCATATGTCTGGAAGAAAACGATATGTTATGATTATGAAGAGATAATTCTGCGGGACTGTCGCCTTTACAAATTAGGGTATGTAACAGATTTATTAATACTTGAAAATGTTATTACATGAAAAACTATTATTAAAGTAAACTAAGAATTTAAACAATTTAACAAGAAAGAGTTAGTGTAAACTACGTCCTTATATTTAACAAAACACACATAAATCACAATAAAACTGTATAACGCTCACAAAACTATTCAAATTCACTTCTTGACCAACTGTCCACAAACACGTCTCAACCTGAACTGCCTAACCCTCGGAGGCCAGATGTTAAGGGTTTTATGGCTGAGCCGTTACACACTCCCCCTACAGTTCACATTACTCGTCCTTGGATGGAAACTGTCAAATCATTCAGCAACGGTCTTCCTGGGTCGTCCTCTTTTCTTCTTGGGGATTACAGGTCTTTCCGATTCAGCTTCCGCTTGTCCCCCAACAAAGGGCATGAGGTCGCTAGTATTAACTCGAGCAATCGGTTCAGCAAGGTTGTTGGCATGGGCTATCTCATATGAAGTTGGTGAGATAGATCTGACGATCACATATGGGCCATATCGTTTTGGTATGAATTTAGATGTCACCCCTTTCATCGCATCACTCAGCACATGGGTTGTGATCATGATTTTATCTCCAGGTTTGTATATTGGAGCGGGTCGTCGGTGTTGATCTGCGTAGACCTTCTGACGATCTTGTTCCTGTTGGAATCTCTCACGGGATTCGTGTACAGTGTCTGCAAGTTTCTGCAGAAAGGGTGTTTTCTGGGGTATGAAGTTATCCTGGGAGGCGATCTGCCTCGCATCATGAGTTGCTGCATCTACTGTCCTTAGTTCACGCTGTGTTTCATTTAGCGCTGTACCTTCCATCGGGCGTAACATTACCGTGGCTACATCAGCTGCGTTGAGTTTTCCGGTAGGAAACCTCTTATCAGCAGGTTTGTCATAACTATATGTTACGTTGGGATCATCCCGGAAATGCCAAGATTGATTTCCTACGTCAATAACCACTCCAGCTTGAGCGATAAAGTCAGCACCTAGTAATGTACAGCTATCGCCTGAGTCAGGTATCATGACCATGTCAGTTGCTATAGTTCGGTCAGCCAAAGCAATAGTAACCGTAGTCATCAAAACAGTCTTGATGGTTGCATGTCCATCGGCAAGGGTTAGAGTTAGCTTCTCTTCCTTGAAATTGTGTGAGTCTTGTAGTTTCTCGAATAGGTTTCTGCCCATAACACTACGAGTAGCTCCGGTGTCAGCAAATGCAACACCGTTCATTTCGTTTATGCGAATTGAGAGAAGAGGTCGTTGAATATTATCCAAATCATCGACTACAATGTGAAGACCATAAAATTCTGCCGAAGAAACAGACTGAGACACATCTTTTGCTGGATTGCATTTTGGACACGGAGACTTTATAATACCAGGCGTATTACAACCGTAGCATGCGATTTGCTTTCTGGTTTCCGTAAATATTTGCGGGCTGGATTTAACTTCAGGTTTCTTCTTCCTGCATTCAGATTCTAAGTGTCCGAAGATCTTACAATAGTTACAGCGCGGACGTAACTTTTTCTCCAACTTGGAGTTTTCAGTCTTCACTTCAGTTACTTTACTTTTTACGACTTCACGTTGAGCATTTTCGACATCTTTTGCACGTTGCAACAATGACTTGAAGGAATCAATATCGCTGCACATTAGTCGTTTTCTAATCCTTCTATTCAATAAGCCATAGACCATATCAATTTGTGCACTTTCCGGTACTGTATATGGTAGTTGCGCGAGCAATGCACGAACATTGCATACGAATAATTCGGTACTTTCCGTATCTTGCTGTTCACGAGCAAAAATTTCGCGGAAGATGAGATGTGCGGGTAATTTACGTGAAAACGCATCCCGGAATGCGATCACCGCAGCATCCCAGTCGGTAACCGTTTCTTTTCTGCCACGCCACCATGTCGCTGCTGTGCCTTCAAGCAACATGGGGATTCCCCGAAGCGCATTTGCGTCACTTATGAATGCGCAATCTTTGTACGTTATGACGGCGTCTAAGAAAGCGTCGACGTCTGACGTTTTCTCGCCATCAAAACGTGCCGTGCACTTTGCAAAATTTCCTGAATTTTGTGTGGGGGGTGTTTGTACAGCACCGTCATGTGGATTGACTGTCAACCGTTTGGTCAATTGTGTTATCAACAATTGTAATTGTTCATTGGTGAGCGTTACTGCAGGTGCAGGATCTATGTCACTTGTTTGATCTTTTTTCGGCGGCATTATTATTTTAAAATATTAGGAAAGTACAAAACACTTGACTTTTGAACTTTATTTCACGAACACCTCGTATTGCATAAAATAAAATCAGCCTGAAGCCGGGCCTGTCACTTTCTAATGCACAATGCACTCGAAAAACGGTAATATTTGTGAAATGTTTTAATGGCTATTCCTACGCGACGAAAAATAGTCCGTTCACAATACTTTTATTCAGTTATTCTTTTTGAAACTGCCTTGAAAGTTCTGTTTAACACTAACACTATTGTTTAAACAAATGTTCTTGCTTTAGTTTTACGTTCGGCTTCTACGTTGGGCGTCAATTTTGTAACAGATTTATTAATACTTGAAAATGTTATTACATGAAAAACTATTATTAAAGTAAACTAAGAATTTAAACAATTTAACAAGAAAGAGTTAGTGTAAACTACGTCCTTAAATTTAACAAAACAAACACAAATCACAATAAAACTGTATAACGCTCACAAAACTATTCAAATTCACTTCTTGACCAACTGTCCACAACCACGTCTCAACCTGAACTGCCTAACCCTCGGAGGCCAGATGTTAAGGGTTTTATGGCTGAGCCGTTACAGGTATAATTTAAAAACTGCAAATAGACCCAGGCAATGACGACGGAGAGTTTAAACTATTTATCGCAACCACTATTATTATAATCTCGTGCAGAAAGTGATGTTATACATCTTAATTTCTGCTTAATTTACACTAATTTAACTGGTAAATCGGATATATTTGAACGGATATATTGTTGTGTATTTTGAAAATGTTAAAACATTTAAAAAATAGATTAGAGCTTAATTTGGATGTCTAAATGGGCCTTAATACACCAAAACGATAAAACAAAATAATACACGACTAATAAAAGTTCGACTGCCAACAGAGTGGCCGAAATCGTTCAGTTTTGGCAGGTTAAAAGTCGGAATTGTTGCTAGTTCAATTCCCCGTTGGTGATATTCGGGCGAGAATAATATTTTTACATTACTCCCATTTTCACAATCATTCATCCCTCTTCCAGGTGTAGGAGCTCGCCCCCTGGCATCGGCGATTAGCCTGGTTGCAGAAATAGGCCCATGCAAAATAAATAAATAAATAATAAGAGTTCGACTATTCTCTGGACAATTGTCTATATATGGGACTAGCTGGAGTACCCGTACTTCGTACAATTTTGTACATTATGTACATTTTTGCGGTAACATAAATGATAAGTGAGATATTTCATTTTCAAGTAGAATACAATATAATCGATTCTTTATTCTAAATCACGCTTTTGTATTTTTTTAAATTTTTTTATATTAAATAAATAATAAGTGAGATACTTCGTTTATAGTTAGTTCTCCCCATATCTCACCAAATATGTATCTTGTTAAAAACTGCATTCAACAGAGTGGAATAGTTTCTTTTCTCATAATCAAAAAATTCACATATACATTTTTGATGTTTAGTAAATAATAAGTGAGATATTTCAAGAGTTAGTTTTAGGGTGTACCCTCGTAACTCCCTAAATATTCATGCAATCGCAAAAGTATATATAACAAAAAAGGTTTGTTTTCTTATTATAAACTATTTTTGTCATATATGATTTTTCTGTTCAGTCAATAATAAGGAACCCTAAAACTAAAATCTACACATACCTTAGATTTTAGTTTTAGGGTGTCCCCCCGTCACCCTCCAAATATTCATCTAATTGAAAAAATGCATTATACAAAAAAGGTTTGTTTTCTTACTATAAAGAATTTTTGTCATACAGGGTGTTAAGGTCTTCTTATTTGTTTTTTAATGGGTGATACTACAGGTCAAAAGAAGGTGAAAAACCTTAAAACACCTTGGTAAAAGTTTTATAATAAAAAAGATTTTTTAACTTACAATCATCTGAAACGCGTAGATATCAAATATATATTATTTCTATTGAATATTATATCGTATATATATATATATATATAAATTATATATACCCTATATGTAAAAGAGACGTTATTTTGCGACTATTATATGTAGCCCGTTTATAGGAACACTGTAGGTAAAAGAACTGTGTCACCAAAACTCGTTGTAAAAGTTATTCCAGTCTCCTTTACATTAATATTTTTATCTAAGGACAGGAGCTAGATAAATGATAATTGCTTCCTCTTTTCCCATACCTTCATAAAGCGAATGATAAATTAATGAAATGTTCTACTTTAAACATTTGGAAAACGCGAAAGGTCTTAAACGTTGTAATCTGAAGTAATATCGCTTAATTTTTGACATTTATGCTTTCATAATGTAGATTATATTTTACTTAGAAAAATGATCACACACATTCACGATATTTTCCAGACTTAGATCAACTCGGGTATACATATGTATGTATGGACACATCTGTAACTTTATACATTACATTTTATTTGATACTTTTGAAAACTGTAATATAATTTACGATCTATTACTTTATCTTAATTTTGGTCAGACCTCTCCGACCTTTTCTGACCTCTTTCAGGTTTCAAATTTTACTATCTCTTCATGCGTATTTTCATTCGTTTCACACATTGAGGTCAAATGTGACTGGTCACACAAGATCTCCATCTTGTTGTATTATGTGTTAGGTTTTCCAGATATTTAGTATAATAGTGCTAGATATTGTCAGCTGTATTCAACTTTCCTTCTTAAATCTTCTTGAAGCTGTGTCCACACTATACCAATTGGCAGGGACATCCACTCTGTCAAGTTAGGGGTAGAGCGCATCAGTCTGTATTTAGGCCTATTCAGAATAACTTTTGAAGTACGTTTTGTAACCAACTCGTATTTTTAAGCCGCTTGACACTGTTGGCACGTCCACACTAGGAGCGTCACCACGACTTTCTTTGATCTAGACCGCCTTCAGTAGGTTTTCAATTGGCATTCCGCACGGCCTGTTGCCATAGGCCAACGACATGTTCACACTCATTCGGCTTTGCCAATTGGCATAGAGCAGGGCTGTTCAACCTTTTTGTATTTGGGATCTACTTTTTAATATATGTATATTGTTACCACGATCGGTCAGAACGCCTAGTCGACCACCGGGGGCATTGAGTGCCCTCCCGTGTGAGGGGATCCTCCCTGGGGAAGAAAATTTTGAAAAAATGCATTAACCATTGCAATTTTAAAGTTATTTTCATGTAAAAATAACCTAATACGAAAAAGGAAATTAAAAAAAAATGTTTGTGAAGATTCTTCATAGGCCTTCCAAGGTTGCACTTTTAGCCTGACGGTTAACACATTGATCGCCAACGAAGTCCATCAAGCGACATTTGAATGTAGGCTACCGAGAAGCTCGTTTTAATTTTTACTTTATATTTATAAAATGTATTTTTAAATACACGAAAGAGAGAGAAAATTAAAGATCTAATTAAAATCACTCCGCGATCGACCGGTAGATCGCGATCGAGTGGATGGGCAGCTCTGGCATAGAGTATACGTAGCTATAAATCGCCGGTGCTCATAGTGTGGACGTGCCAACTGTGCCAAGTGGATCACATATACGAGTTTGAAGGTTACGCTGCTTGTTTGGTGGTGCTGCTTTGTTATGCTGGCCTTATAAGGTCTTATAACAGACTGCTGCGCTCTACCGTGAATTGACAGTGTGGACGTCCAAGCCACTTGGCTTTACCAGTTGACTTTGCCAATTGGCATAGTATGGACGCTGCTTATTATTTTGTCATTTTAGTCGCGCCCGTTCAATTGTAATTATCTATCTCTCATTGCGTATATGCTATTGTTTGGAATATGGTACTCGGACAGATCGGCGATTAGCCTCGTTGCAGAAATAGGCCGATGTAAAATAAATAAATAAATAGTACTCGGAAAGAGACATTCCCACTCATGGAAGTTCAAATGCAAGTTAAAATTTTACGAACATCTACAAATTATAATTACGTTCTTTCTATTGACCGATTTCGATACAATTGTGTCCATTGAAGTCGTTGCATTATGTTGCCCTTGTGGAGCAACCGTTTTCTTACAGCAACTCGATTTCAAAGCTGGGTAATATACGTTTTAAAAGTATTTAAAATACTAAATACAAATGTAAAATTTACATTTTATTTATTTATTTATTTATTTTTTTAAAGAAAAAATATAAGAAATTTGGTTGGTATTTAAGGTAGTTATGTGGTATTTTAAATACAATTATAAATCCCTAAAATACGAATGAGAAAAATATTTAAATTAGTAGAAGTATTCAAAATACTATTTTAAAATACTTTTATTTTAAATACCATCCAGCACTGTCGACTATGAAGATTTGATCGCGTAATTTTCTTGGTGCTTAGCAATTCTCATCGAAATTTCTCGTTTCAGTCTAACTTACATGATTTCTGGCAAATTATCTGAAAAATTAAAATAAATTGTTTAAAATATAGCTTGTTTCTTTGGTTTAAGCTGTACTAGATTTTGAATTCTAGTAAATATTAACGTTTGATTGAAGCTTTTGATAATTTTGTTTAGCAAAAGCCATCTTCAAACATTAAAAAATTAGCTCGTGAAAACTTAAGAAAATTAAAATTTCATTTGGTCCGCTTAAAAGTTTGTAATAGCCTACAGATAAAACGAAAAAAGAAATACATATATCAAACAATTATTTTCATTTAATTTTATAGATGGTGAACTCAATATCGTACAAATATAAATAAAATAAAATGAAAATTTCAGTGTATAAGAATCATGTACATAGTATAACATAACATAATATACATAGTATAATTTTAACCATAAATTTCGCGACACCTTACTATTGAGCCGCGACACACCGGTTGGAAAGCACTGCTCTATATCATAATTCACATTAGCCCATTAACTCCCTACGAAATATAGGTTTCAATTTCTTTTTAGACGTATCCAAATATAATCTAATTTGTTTTGACATTTGTAAACAAATAATAACTGACAACACAGTACATTTTTCAATTGTGACGCCGTTTTATAGTTATCTTGAACAGACTTTAGTTGTTTTTGGAAAACATTTTCTTAAAAGCAAAATATTGCAAAAAATATAGCTACAGGCTATTCCAAACGATTAGGCGGAACTAAATGGAATTTTCATTTTTGTAAGTTGTCATTAGCTATTTTTTTATTTATTGGCTTTTCCTGAACAAAATATAAAAATAACTAGATTTGAAAATCTAGTTCCGCCTAATCGTTTGGAATAGACTTTACCTGCAGTTTGTGTGATAAGATTAGAGCTTTTGGGGTATATATCAAGATTATTTCCCAAATGAAAAGTGTTAAGTGTACCTTACCTCATTAATTTTGTATGTTTTATTAATCAACTTTTTTATATTAAGTTTTTTGCTATTTTCAAATCTAGTAATTTTTATCAATTGATTGAAGCTTTTGATAATTTTGTTTAGAAAAAGCCAACTTAAAATAAAAAAAAAAGCTAGTGACAACTTAAAACAAATTAAATTCCATTTAGTTCCGCTTAAATGTTTGCAATACCCTTGTTTGTTTGTTTCTTTGTCATGGAAACGGATGCGGTTTGACAGTTTGTATCAGTCTGATATTAAAAATATTTTTGTAATAACGTATAAATAAACCATTGTTTCATAATAATTATAAACAAAAATTATAACTCTTGAATTTTTTTAATGTGTTTCATTTGGTTTTTAATACATTTGTGTAAATGAAATCAGTTATACGCATTTAAAATCTAGACGTAGTTTAATCGCTGTTAAATTTTAGTAAAACCTAGCCTGTGTTTGTTCAGTGTAAAACTGATATCATTGGTTGAAATTGGATGAAGTATCATTAGGAGATAAGGTAGGAGGGAAATAAATATGCATGCAAGTAAAGTCCATTCTACATTAAACTTTTTTCAATAGTTTTTTCAATACTATCCAACTCTGACGTCATTTCAACTTTTGATATTACAGAATATAGTGGGTTCTCTTCACTGCCAACTTCAAAATTTTAGGTTCAGGTGACAGACAACAGTTTGGTTATAGAACCAATTCTAGTAACCAATTTATAAATATTGTTTAATTGTGCTAAGTTTATATTTAATTATATTTTCTAAATAAACTTCTTATCAACTTAATAAACTTCTAAAAGTTAAGTTGTAAATAAAAACTAAAAAGTTGGTAGTTGGTACGACTGAGAAGTATACAACTGTGATCCAAAAATTTGACCGGAGGTAGTTTTGAAAATAGTGTAGTTTGTTGTAGGTATAGCATCGAAAGTTGGAAGGAAGTATTGTGTTTCACATTATACTAGTCAGTACTACGCAAAAAAGTATGATGTAGAACGAACTTTACATTTTTAAATTTTATCTATTTGCCAAACTTCCACGAGCGGGAGTGTATTGTTACACAATGATGTTTTCATGTAGCTTTTCTATTTACCATTAATTTGGATGGGGTTAAAATTTGTTTTCAAAATCTTTAAGATCTTTTAGAACTTGTTTCATTAAGGCTCATACCATGGAGCTATAGATAAGAATGGTATGTAGTAGAGTTTATTAAAACCTTATTTTGATATTTCTAGGGAGATCCAAGATCTAATATAAAGTAAGATGACCCAGCAATTTGAATTGTGTTCAATTTCTATTTGATTAGGATTTCTCTAATTTAGGCATGGTCAAAGTTTTACCTACGCGGGCCATATTTTGTCTGATAGAGGTCGTCACGGGCCAGTGGAAAAGAAAATGAAAAATATTGTAGTTAAATGAAACGATAGATATATTTACTATAATAAATCAATAATAATATCCGGATAAATTCAGAGCGTAGCTCTGATTGTCTAGTTTAAGCGGGGATTAATGGCGTGATCGTGTTTAGAGCATGTGTTGTTGTATACATGAATGCTTTATCCGTACACTGACCATATTTTTATAGAAAAAATAAAAGGCAAATTTGAAGAAGGTTCATAAAAATAGAAAAACAGATTTTATTTATTATTTAAAAATACAGGCTCAAGAATAAAATTAAGATAAATTTATATCGAAATGATTTTCTTATATAAATAATTAAATAATATTTTATGTAAAATATAAAGCCAATTTAACCCATTAATGGCGAAAGTTGGGTAGACGCAATCTTTTAGATTTTTTTTAAAGTATAGCAACTGTATTATTTTTATTACATAATTATTTTGCAAGCATTACTGGGATACAATAGCTTCGAACATATTTTTATTTCGCAGTTTATCTTCAGGAAGAGTAGAGTATCAGTCTGTCCATGTTTACTCTGTCGTCACCTAAAGCAACTGACAGGTCATAGCACAGGCCTAACCTCTCACAATATGAAACTCACATCAATCATAGGTCTGTGGGAGGCGGCTTTTGCAGGTGCATCTACCGCTTCATTGCCTTTAATACCAACATGTCCCGGTATCCAAAACAGCTCTACCCTCATTCAGATTGTGGAGTAGCAACCGGATCTTTAGTACAAGAGGATGCACTGGATCTGGATCTTGGATACTGTTCAGAGCGCTCAGAGAGTCCGTCAAGATAACAGTTGACCGACTTTGCTCTGACGAAACAAAACACAAAGCCTTGAAAATAACGTACCCAGTAGTGTACACACTCGTTATGGAGTGTAGACGGTACTGAAACTGTGACATGGGTTCAAAACAACTAACGCACACCCAACCCTGGTTCCGGATTTTGATCCGGCAGTAATAATGACAGTATCCACGAACCTAGGGACCAGTGTTTTTTGTAATTCATGTTGGTATTCGATAGGCAACATTGTATCTTTATCAAACTTAGTTAATGTGAGATTCGCAAGTGGACGCGGCAGCGTCCATGGTGGAACAACACACAAAACGAAACTTGCCATTTCGGGAATATTTAAATCAATATCACCCAAAATGTCGAAAGTCCTCAGGCCAAAAGGCCTATTGGCTCTTGGTTTTGTGGCGTAAGTTTCTGTATGCCTATTTTTTAGAATAGGCTCATACGCGGGAGGGTCTGGCTTGGCACTGAGTGCAGCTATATATCGCAGGGATAGAATTCTACGACGATTGTACAGTGAGGGGTGAGGGTTCACCTTCACACCGCAGGCTTGGTATCGGGCTGGTGCGAAATGCACCTGTGGCCAATCTAACTCCTCGAATGCATGAAAAAAATGCAGATTGTGTTAGAGAAATACCATTTATTTATGTGTAAAATGTAATGTACATCTGCACCCAGAGTATTTTGAAATGCTTCATTCCAAATAAAGTTAATATTTCATTCATAAAAAAAAAATTGCTTATTACATGTTTACTTATATTATGCTATTGTTATTACCCAAAGGTGCGTATATGCATCCTTAGATTCTGTAGAGTTGAGTATATATATTTTTAAAACACAATAATCGTCTTAGTTGATGTATTTTAATTAATTTGCAATAAGAATTATGTGAAAAATATATATTTTTAATATCTTGGCCGTTAATGGGTTAATATTGATATTTTTATTGTACTTTTTTTTAAATATGAGTTTTAGCTTTTAAAAACATATAATTCATGCCATAATTATTCTTACAGGTATATATAGGTAGATACACGCCTCTACTGTTTCAATTTTTGGTCTAGTTTTCGCTGGTCCACATATTATTTATTATTGAAAATATTCGCTCGGTCGAATTCAATAATATTTAAAATATTTTGAAAAGATATTTGTTTGTCCATAAAATATTTAAATATTTCAACCTTTTAATAATGAAATTTTGAATATTGGTGATAGTTAATTACTTAATAAAATTTGCTTTCTTAGAAATTCTATTACTAATGAAAAGCTAGAGGAATGGCGACATAATAATTATAGGATGACAAAAAATACGTTATTATTTCATCTTTTTGTCGCCATTCCTCAACCTTTTCATTAGTAATAGAATGTTTAATATAACAAATTTTAGTAAGAGTAATTCACCATCATCAATATTCAAATGACATCTATTTGAAATAAAAATAACAATTTTCTAAACAATCACTTTAAAAAAATAATTAACTGAGTTTTAACTAAGCTAACTTTTACAACTTAACTTCAAATGACAGGTAAATAACCGCATAAAATGATAGTACTACTTTTGTATTCGGCCTACCTGATTATTTTATTCTCAATAAATCTAGCGTGACTCGTATTTACAAGTTTTAGTTTGAAGACCAAGGTTAGCTATTCATTTAGAATATTGATTTGTTACTGTTCACAGTTATACTCTACTTACTTTGCGGTCCTGTCACTGATTGCTAATAATTCATAAGAAGAGTTTAAGATTTGCTGAATTTAAGTCGTTCATTTTTAGCCTACACAATTCTGTGTAGGCTATCAAATGAAAGTACGTGGATTAACGATCAAAATTTTATTTTTGACAAAATTGTGCAAAAAAAATTTTTTTTTCCACTCCCTTAGAGATGGGAATAAACATCGATGTATCGAAAACATCGATGTTTGTTTTAAAAACATCGATGTTTTTACCATCGATGATCAGCTGGCGATAGTATCTATAAAACATCGATGTCTACTACCGATGTCGATGTTTAAACTTTGAAATTCAGAAACTAACGCTAGATGCGCTGGAATCTTAAAAATTTAATTTTTATTAAAATTAGTACACAAAATATAAGCGCCATCTATTGTGATATATCAATACTAATAGTTGTTAGTTCTTATTCTTCTTAGCAGTTAGCAGAATACGAAAAAATAAAAAGAAACTTCTAATTTTTGCAAACAATGCGACCGACCAACGACGCCAACACACTTTTTCTTTTTGAGTCTTGTTGACACTTTCCCAGTTGTTATTCATCCAATCCCTGGATTTTTGTAAGTTGTCATTAGCTATTTTTTTATATATTGAAGTTGGCTTTTCCTGAACAAAATGATCAAAAGCTTTAATTAATCTGTAAAAGTAACTAGAATTGAAAATCTAGTTCCGCCTAAACCAAAGGAACAGACTTTATTTCACCAAAAATTATAAAAATAATTGTGTATGACAGTGTTATTTTTATGTTAAATAATATAAAATTAACATTAAGATTACTATATTAGTATTGTAATAAAATCCAATATTTCATTTTAGAAATGTAAAAATAGTAAGGTCTGTTCCTTTGGTTTAGGCGGAACTAGATTTTCAATTCTAGTTACTTTTACCGATTGATTGAAGCTTTTGATCATTTTGTTCAGGAAAAGTCAACTTCAATATATAAAAAAATATCTAATGACAAATTACAATAATGAAAATTGCGGTTAGTTCCGCCTAATCGTTTGGAATAGACTGTAGGTACAAATTAGGATTATTATATTGGGTATAATAATATTAATGTGAAATTAATTACTATTAAAAAGGAATATTTCTATTTCAAAATCTAATAAATGCTTTTTGTGTATTATGTGTTACTTTTTTCGTATTTTATCTTTACATTATTGAATAAAACCTATATAATATAAATAAATAGCTTTTTTTAATATTAATAAAACATCGATGTTTCCGATACATCGTTGTTTTTCCTTCGATGTTTTTTCAACATCGATAGTAAGCGCTGATGTTAACATCGATGTTTTGCCTTCGATGTACAACCCTACACACCCTGTAGCCCAGATGCTTTAAACTAAAAATCTGAAAAAATTCTAAGTAATGTACATTGGTGTGAACCGGAATAGTACAACAGGAATTTTTGATCAGATTATGTTTTAGGAAAATAATTCATTTTTTGTGTTTTTAACTAAAATATGTAAAATATTTAATTAGCTATTTAACATAGCAAACGAGTAAACGTCCGTAGTCTAATGGTAACGTTCTCGCTTCCTAAGATGCAAACTACTGTTCGATTCCTTTCAATTTTATTTTTTCTGTTTTGTTTTTTGCATTTTTATTTTGTTTAAATTATTTTGTCAAAATTCTAGTTATATTTTGGCAAATGTTGCATTTAATTTTTAAAAGCGTAAATTTAAGAACCAGTGGGAAGTGTTGAAATTATAATTTAATTCTATGTTTGAATGTATACGAAATCATAGGGGCGGAGCTTATGACTTAAACAACCAATGGAAGCCATAGGCGCAATTTTCAAAATCTCAATGAACCTTGCTACATAAAAAAAATACTGCACATATTTTGAAACCCAAATAATGGTATTAGGCATTCGAATTAAAAATATTAGGTTGGAGGGAAAGTTCTGTCGTATTTAAATAAAAATATTTTTAGATATTCAAAAAAGTATGTATATAATATTATTTAATGATATATTTTCCATTATTTGTAACAACTTGTTGCCATCTTTCAGGTTACCTGTCAATTCCTCTTCTGTAAAAGTTCTCGTCCTTTGAATGAAAATAGTTAGCAACTGCCTTAGAAACACTTTCAAAAGAATTAAGTTTTTTTCCTGTTAGATAATTTTGCAGAGGTCTGAATAGGTAGTAATCTGATGGTGCAATATCAGGTGAATATGGTAGGTGACTATGAACTTCCCATTCAAACGCACTAAGTTTTTGTTGTATCACCATTGCGGTATGCGGTTTAGCGTTATCTTGATGGAACACGATTCCTTTTCTGGACGCTAATACTGGCCTTCTCTGCTTGATAGCTGCATGCAATTGATCGAGTTGTGTGCAGTACAGATCCGCAGTGACAGTTTGCCACTGTTTTAGCAGCTCGTAATACACTGGACCTTTTTTATCCCACCACAAACAGAGCATTACTTTTTTTTATGAATATTTGGTTTTGCAAAAGTTGCTGACGATGTTTCAGGTTTGCAGTAAGATTTTCTTCTCTTAATATTCTCATAAAGAATCCAATTTTCATCTCCAGTAATCAGCCTGTCCAGAAAGGGCTCCACATTGTGTGTAATGAGATGTGATGATCATATTCTTACACGATCTGATAAATTCTTTTGGATCAATTCATGGGGGATCCAAATGCTTTGCTTTAAGACAAAACCAAGAGATTTAATGTGGTCACCAGCAGTTGTATGATGGATGCCGAACTCTTTTGCAATTTCTCTAGTTGTTAGATGTTGATTTTGCTCCAACATGGACTGCAAAACATTATTATCGATCTTGGATGGTTTTTGAGATCGAGTATCTTCTTTTAGACTCAGAACTCCGGAACGAAATTATGTAAACCATCTTTGGCAAGTACGAACATTTACAACATCTGTTCCAAATACTGCACATAAGTTTTCACATGCAACGGACGCGTTGCTCTTTCGAACTCATACAACATAGAATGTCGTAAATGCACTTTATTCACTGACATCATGCTCACTCTAAATATGGTAAGATACTGATGAATTCTTGAAACAATTCTTTTTATATTCAACAACAGATAATAAAAGATATAATAAAAATATCCCCATGTTTCATAAGCCACATGTGTCTTTTATTTACAAGCAAAATCAATTGTTTATTTAAAATACGACAAAACTTATATACCCTCCAACCTAATAACAAAAAAATATTTTAACATAAAATTTGTTTTGGCATCCCAAATAATCATCATTCACTTACTTAATACCTGCGAAACCCTGAAATGTGTGAAAATTCACACTTCACATCAATTTTTTTTTACTGAATATGTTCCATAGCATTTATCCGCAAAGCTGTTTAATTCCTAATATTGCCTACGTGTTGCGGTACTATACGCAAGATTGTTCCATCCTGTGTCCAAATTTTAACATGACACGTCTGTCACTGAAATTATTCAAATAGAATTGTTTCTGTGAAGAGTTTCTATAATCAAACGTTGAAATACTCATGCGAAAATAAGAATGAAACTTTTCTGGATGTTCGCGGAGTTGCATATAGAAAAGATGAAATTCACCATGTACTTTTATTTATTCTGTGAACATTGCACCTTCTAGTGTGTTTATTTTTATTTTTTAGTAAATACCAAATTTTCAGGGAAGAGTTTTCTGTTAGTAAAAAATCCATTATAATTTTGTGAACTTTCTGCTCGATTTTAAACGCGTCACTATGTGTAGATACTCTTTTATAAGCGCAACATTCTTTCGCTGTTTTACTCTCCGCTTTCATAGCTGCTTTGCTCTCTGCTTCACTATGTGCTTAGCCTAAGTGAGCTGTTGTCGGAGAACGTCGCTCTGAATGGTGGGGAACGACCGACCACACACCTCAAGCCCCGCTAGCACCTAGGAACTTAGCGTTACGAGGATACACAGAAATTAGGGATTTTATGTATATAATGGTCAATTGAGAAGTGACATCACCGGTGACGGCGCTGTGCTCCAAGACAATATGGCTGTCGGGTCTAGTATTCAGCTGTCAATATGCTAATAGCGAACAAGTTAATTTAAGCACAGTACATTTTTATTTTAAGAAAATGCGAGTAAATATTTGCGAATTTTTTTAATTTTTAAGCGCTACACATATATCGAGGTGTATGACAGAAGGTGGGCATCAAATTTCAGTATTTAAAGTTCAATTTCAGTAGATTTATTGAAGAGTAATTTGTAGTTTCGCAGGTGTTAAATGCCGGGCACGTAATTTTATGTGGTAGATCTGAGTGTCGGTCATCTGAATTTACAATATATGGATTCTGTTTGTAAATAAGTGCATTATGTTCATTGCCTCATGAAATAAAATTATTTTAGTTGGACAGAAGCAGCTAAAAGTTAAATATGCAAGTTGCAGGTGCAAACATATTAGTACAGTTTTTTCTGCGACAAATGTAATGAATAAACTCGCATATTATCAGTTACTTATAAACTCAAAATATATTCCCATACCATAACCAAATCTTTTCCAATCTGGACTTAATATTAACTTTCCCTCCATTTTTCTTAAGAAAAGAAAAAAACTAAGATACCTGTCTTGGTCCTGTCTTGAATGACAGCCAAAAACACTACAATTTGTTCTACTTTATAGTTTTTCACAACTTCTATCGACATTCCAACAAAAATTCAACACTAGAACATAGGTAATAAGTTCAAACAGTACTAGCGCGCCTAGTACAATATTTGACCACCAGACTGCGTATCTGAGCGTGTCAGTTTTCAATTACGGTCACAATATAACAATCCCATAAGTAACTATAGCAACCATTTTCTAACTATATGGTTATAGTTAACTAAGCTTTCAGAAACCGGCCCTAAATGTGCCAAACACGAATCATTACTTTAGAGTTGTAACGAATATTCGGTTAGTATTCGGCGTATCTGGCTTAAATTTTCATATTCGACCAAATACCGAATATTGGTTAGTATTCGACCTAATTTACAAGTTATTTATTTAAAAACGAGTTTTTAGATAATAATTTTAAGATTTTTAATTTATGTCAAATAGTAAAATGTATAATATATTAAATAAAAACGCTCTAATAATTCTAGAAATTATTTTTAATTATAAAAATATTGTTCCATAAAGGAGAGAAAAAAATATCAATCAAACAAAGAAATATACAAATGTACCTATACATAAGTAAAGTTACAAATAGTGTTTCTTCTCGAGAATTCTTTCTCGAGAAAAAGTTATAATTCTCATTTTTCATTTCTCGAGAATTGTAAAATTTTCTCGACGCCACGTTAAACGCATTGTGCTTTTAAAAAACTATTTAAAAAAATATATAATGTTTAGTGAGTTACTGATTATAATTTAATTTTGATAAAATTTTTCTTCTGTCTCCCGCAACTGTGGCAACAGATAAGAAGCGAATTATAATATTTAGCTACTTAGCATTTATTGTTACAAAATTTTATTTTAATTTAGTGTATTATTTATTATAATCAATTATAATTCATTTTTTGTTCAGCTTAAAACTGTTATGTAAAAGATTACCTAAAAAGTTAAATAAAATAATTATCACTATATTTATTAATTTCTTCATTTTTTGAAAATTCCTCTATACATATGTATTTTCAATGAATAAGCAATTTTGTGCCGTTTCCATTATCATTTTTAAAGCGCCGTTATCCATTTGTTCTAATGTTATTTAAATGAATACTGTAGTACTTTAAAGTTGACTATAATTTTAACATGTTTTTATCCTCTACAATTAAATTTCTCGAGAATTCTCGAGAAAATAAGTTTAATTTTCCATTTCTCGAGAAATGAACTTTAAGGAACGAGAATGAAATTTTCGTTACATGATTTCCGAATTTTGTTGAAATTTATGCGACAGTATTTTTTAGATTATGTAAAGTGAAATAGCTAACGTGTGTTTATATGTCTGTCTCATTAAAACAGCGTACTAACTACTAAGTTTGGAAAACTGTCTATAGTCGACAACTCATAGTCTATTAAATTTAAAGCTGTAAATGTAGTTTAACTGTCAAATTCATACTCAAATACTGAAATCTGAACAAAACAAATCATAAACATGTCTAGACCTGTTATAGGAATACAAAGTAATAAAATTTTAAAATAAAATAAAGAAATGGGTATTGTTCGGTCTAATATTCGGTGTTCAGTCGAATATAACTTAATGAATCCTAGGTATTCGGTTATTCGGTCAAAGTACTATTCGTTACAGCACTAATTAATATAGTATTTTAGACACACATGTACAGTAACAACCTATTGTTAATGTTAAGAATTTCGTCATTATATCTTAGTTTTCCGTTGCTTATCTGACTTTTTTATACGCGTTATTCTTAAAGTGGGGAACAGAATGCAACGAGTTCTACGGCGCGTTGACGGCGTTTGGACGGCGCTATCTGTCAGACAAAAGTTAAAACCAAGCTGTCGTACGCAAGTGCACAGAATGTGTAACGTCCTAGCGGCGTTCCAGCGCCGTTAATACTGAATGTTCGTCAACTTCCAACTTTTGACGCCGTTGAACGTTGACGTAGAACACCTAACCTCAGTTTTTACTGAATGCTAGTGCTAATGCGAAGTGTTTGTATGTATAAATAACTTGCATACAACATAAATAACATCGCACACAAGTCTTCATCATCCATTATAATTTTAATAAAAGAAAGCGCACGTATAAACACAGATATAGGTTGTCACGTGACACTTTGACGGCGTTAAAAATGATTGCATTGTGTGCTGGCGAAAATTCAACGGCGTTCTCAACGGCGCTAACGCAACGCCGTCGCAAATGACGGCGCGCTGACGGCGTAGCGCGCTGTGCATTCTGTTCCAGGCTTTAGTCTATAACAGTGGTTCCCAAACTTTTCGGTTCCCGGTGCCCCTAATGTATTAGTGTTTTCCGCGGCGCCCCAAGTCAAAAAATTGGTCTAACTAATGCAGTTGAAGGAATATTGGAATGATTTTCGCGGCGCCCCAGTAGCCGAGCGCATAGTTTGGGAATCGCTGTTCTATACACTTATTCCACCTATTTTCATTGAATTGACAAGGTGTTTTCCAAATTCATTTTTTGATTGCCGTTTTCATTGTCCAGTTATTGTCCAGCGGTCTTGAAAATTTTCTTTGTTTTCCGAGATCTGGTGAGTACCGTACTCACCCTGGATAGGACACTAATCCCCAGTTCAGTTCTTCGATAGTTTTGATATAGTCTTGGTTTGGCGTCTGCCTGTGGGCTTGAATTTTACTTTTGTAGAAGTGGTATCTGCAGCTTGTTGGGTCGCTCAGGAGCAAGCGCTTGCTTCAAAGGTTCTTTATGGTGATTGGAATTGTTCGCGACATTTATCGTTGGACTGTGATAAGTAATCTATCCAAATTATATCCCAAAAACAGTTATTAATATTTTTCTTAATAATGGTATACACGTTCCTTCATGTTATCGCTGTTTTTAACGTGAATTGAAATAAGAAATCCACGTTTTATCTGTGATTATGTTTAATTCAAAAACGGTTTGAACTGCTGACAGTTCCGTACAATCGTCCACTCGATGAGAGAAATTTCATAACAAAAAAATAATGTCGTTAATTGACGATAATATATAATGATTAACGATTTGCACTATATATAGTAAAGATCTCTCCACTTTATTAAAGAAGTTGTATCTTTTATTATTGTACCATTCGCGCTCTATTTATAAATTCTTAACACTTTTTGAACACACCTCTTATTTGTCCTATTTTTATAATTCTATTGCGGAACAAATTTTTGAACGTGGCCCTTCCCTAACATGGGTAATTTGCTAATTCCCATAATTTGCCAGTTATTTATTTTATTTTATCGTCCAACCTGATCCATTCTGTTGATAGTCCACTATGTGGCTTAATTTGCTCCTCTTCTATCTAGTTGTCGCATCATGTGACCTATCCATTTTAACTTTTTCGAGAGTGAATTAACATTTTCACTTTGTTTTCTGGCCAATGTGAACATTAAATTGATTAATTAGAAAAACCACGCGCAAAAATTTGGCCCTCGGATGGTAATTTGCTGGAATCCGCAAGCTTTGGTTGTTTTAAAAGATTCTGCAAACCGATTGTTCGATACAAAAAGCGACTATTGCCACTTGGCTTATCCAGGTACTTTGGGAATCGAAAAAATAAAATAAAATCATTTTGGTATCAAGCCGAAAAAGAGCCAGAAGAGCGACACCAACATCAATGTTTATAAACATAGATATGCCATAACAGCCGAATTTTGGGACTAAAGATGGATTGCGAAAAGTGTACCCTTATTGTATTTGTGGACTTCAACATTGTCTTGAAGTGACAAATGTGTTTTTGGCAACAAAAGGTTTATTACAACCTGTTAGGTGCCAAATTGTAAAGGATATTAAAGTAAACACAGTATGAATTGTAAATACGCTAACATTTAATATATCCTTATGACATCCTAAAATATTTTATAGTTGAAATAATGAACAGTAAAATACGGGTCATAAAATACAAACAATTGCACATGAAGAGTTTTCTGGAAGTAAAAGGGAAGAGTTCAGGCCAACGGCAATGTCTTTACAACAGGAACAGGGAGAAATGAGAAACTCGGCCACAAAGAGGCAGTGAAACCGTGTCGTGGTAGTTGCGTTACTGGGGCGGGGGTTCTACGGGGGTGGTTAATCGATAGCCAGCAGCACCCACTCGCATCTCACTTCAAACAGGATGCGGCAGAAGCAGAGAGTTTCAACGGCAACACGACACATCCTCGTGTAGTTCCGTTCCAGACCACCTGTGTCTCGTACAGCGCCAGTATAGGCCTGGTCCAAACTTCATGCTTCCACTGGGAATATTACAAACCTCGGTGGGTCAGGTCAATAACCTTATGAAAAATATTAGTTCTTAAATACTAGGAGCGTTTAATCCTTGCTGGATAAAAGAAAATGCATATTCGTTCACTTCTGTTTTTTTTAAAATACCTGTTTAAACATTTTAAATTTGTTATCGGTTAATTCTTACTCGTGTATTCAACGGTCGAATTGGGGAATAATAGTGTGTCCTGCTTTTTGTCGTTCCTCTTCTCCATGTCCATCTTCATGATGTTTGGCGCTTATATTTTGCTTTCAGCGTTATTTGGTTTGACCTGCTCATCAGCTAAGGCTGATAGGACGCTCGGCGCTATGTTATTGGTGATTGAATTCTGTTTACATTCAGTACTCATTGTAAATTAATTTCAAGAATATTTCAAGTTAAGCAATGAGTGTTTATGAGACTTATTAAGTGCGTGCAAAAGATTATTATTTATGTTTTCGCTTTATTTTCTTAACATATAAAATACAGTTCAGTCTTAAAAATATTTTGCTTGACTTGAATACGCCGCCTTCGGAAAAAGTTTGAAGCCCAAATTAAAGATAGTTTGGGTAGTACTGGGTAGTAATAGCAACATGTGGTATTACGTTGCCGTGCAGGAAAATATCCTTTCGGCTTTCTTGTCCAGTATGTTGTTTCTTGCATTTAGTCAGCTAAATTAATCACTCAACGAATAAAACGCTTGGTAGTATCGTTTTACCAGGTTGGAGGATCTTGGAAAACAGTACACCCTCTTGTCTCTACAGATGTAACAGAATGATCTTTTTGACATGTTGTTTGTTTTTTTCGTTGTTATTGATAGCTTACCGGTGTCTACCATGAATGTATACGTTTAGGATTTAGTTACATAGTTAATTTTCCGTCAAACGCTTGTCTTGCACCACCTTTTGCTAGACGAGAAACACACTCGTTGCTGCCATCACCTTCACTGGCCGAACTTTACTTGGCTTGTCTTCGATGTTGTCTCGGTCCAAATGAAACTGCTTAATCCATCCCTTCACAGTGGAAAACGAAGGGGAAGCTTCACCATACACAGCATCCAAGGCTGTTTAATATGATTGTGTGTAAGGCCTTCGTTAGTGAGGAATTTAATCACTGCTCGGTACGATGTTTTCAGCTTGACGCAAAATGGCGCAATACGTCTGATTGAAATTAGTCTTTATAAGTGACTAACGTAAATTGACTGGAGAAAGTTTTATATTCGAGCACTCATAGATGGCACTATCTGGCTTAACCGTCGTTGAAATACTGTTCAGTCTTAAAAATATTTTGCTTGACTTGAATTCGTCGCCTTCGGAAAAAGTTTGAAGCCCAAATTAAAGATAGTTCACTAGGTAGTAAAAGCCACATGTGGTATTATGTTGCCGTACAGGAAAATATCCTTTCGGATTCCTTGTCCAGTATTTTGTCTCTTTTATTCCATTTAGTCATTAAATTATTCACTAGACGAATAAAACGCTCGGTAGTATCGTTTCACCCAGTTGGAGGATATTGGAAAACAGTACATCCTTCTTGTCTCAACAGATGTAAAAGATTTTTTGACATGGTTTGTTTCTTTTTCGTTGTTATTGATAGCTTGCCGGTGTCTACCATGAATGTATGCGTTTAGGATTTAAGTACATAGTTCATTTTACGTCTCCAGCGATAATTTTACTCAAAAAATTTCCTTACGTTGCTTTGCAAGTCATGAAAATGTATTGAACTGGCTGGCAATGCTGTGTATGGAGGTTTTGTGTTCAATGATTCAGGGTGTGCACCGAATATGGGCGGGTAAACAAATGGGCGGCATTTGAGGTCGGGTGTAGTAGAATCCTACTAGTAGACAGCGGTTTTATGAAAGTTTGCACACTGGCTACGTTTGAGTTTGATTCTAGTAGAGGGCGGTCTTATGCTTTTATTAGCACGGGCGGTTGACAACCACGTGACGGCCAAGCACGTTATACCAATTTTCCGAGTTTAAAATTTTTTCTATCTCACACAATCGTCTCCAGACTGTTCCTCGATCAACTACCCACTGATCTGCGAGTTCGTTTTACGCCTGCGATGAATTTTCTTTCAATAATGCTTTCGAATCATCGGTTTTTAGTCTGATAGTATCCCAGAACGACAAATGGACGTTTTACAAACTTCGATGCGAATTCTTCAAGAACGCATTTAAGGGTGCGCACAACCGTACAGTTTCCTATACAAGACTAATAACTTGAAATAAAATTAGTAACAATCTATACATTAAAATTTTCAGCGAATTTTTATCTACCTAATAGGATATTTTTAATTGTCAAAAGAACTGTCATGTAATTGTAAATAAACAACTTGCGTTATAGACGCCATCTTGTAAACCATTCGACGCATATTTGTGTACCATGCGGCAAATTGTAGCTAAAGCTTCATTCTACAAATATGTTTGGAGATATTTTGTTCTACTGTGAAAATTACTTTTAGTTATTTGGTAATCTAATTTTGCCGCCATCTCGAATCTGCCGCGATTCTCAATGTAGGTTCTGCGGATAAAAATGATTTATTTTACATCGAGAATACTTGTACCAAGTGGCATTTCATTATCATCAAGTATAATATTTTTCGACGAAGGCTCTAAACTATAAACAATCATATCGAAAAAAATGTTATCGTATTATTTGAACATTTATACACAAAACTATATAAATATAAAGATTATTTGAAACCCACAAATATATTTAAAAAATTACAGAAGATTGTTGTGTAATAACTATTATTAAGTTATTTAGCAATAACATTTTTACAATATTTTTTTCTACAACCAAAATATCCTATTAGATAGATAAAAATTCTGTGCAAAATTTGATGTATAGATTGTCACTAATTTTATTTCAGATTGTTAGTTTTGTATAAGAAAGTAATAATCTTTGGCGGTTGTACGTAGCGTTAAGCAGGGATTTATTTAATTTTTTTTTTCGTACTAGCAATTTTTGCACACACCTAATAGCTTTTTAGGGTTTTGTAGGTATGACCAAAAAACCCTTATACCGTCATTTTGTCGTCTGTCTGTCGTCTGTCTGTCTGTCTGTCTGTCTGTTCGGTAAAAATTGTAGCCAAACGGCTAAACCTAGAAAGTTGAAATTTGGCATGCTTATACAACTCTTTGACCCGCACATAGGAAAAATACTAAAACATCTAAAAAACATATCCCCCTAAAAATATAAACAAATATGTGCTCGTCGAAAAAAAAATATTTTTTTTAAATTCTGAGTAGGATATCAAATGAAAGCCCTTGGTACGTGGATTAACGATCAAATTTTTATTTTTGCAAAATAAATTATTTTGAAGCGATTTTTGCCAATATTGTGCAAAAAATTTGTTGTCCCACACCCTGTAGCCCAGATGGTTTAAACTAAAAATCTGAAAAAATTCTAAGTAATGTACATTGGTGTGAACCGGAATAGTTCAACAGGAATTTTTGATCAGATTATGTTTTTGGAAAAAAAGCATTTTTTGTGTTTTTTTGCTAATAATGTTGACAACTTATAGTTATATAATACGCTAAACAGTAACGTGTTTCTTGGTGCAGTGGCTAAGATACTAGCGTTCTGTCCAAGAATTCATATTCGAACTCATGTTCGAGTCCTACGTGAGGAGACAATATTATTTTTTATTTTTTTTTTGCATTTTTATGTTGTATAAATTATTTTTTCAAAATTTTAATTATATTTTGGCAATTGTTGCATTTAATTTTTAATAGCCAGTGGAAATTGTTGAAATTATAATTTAATTATATATTTGAATGTACACGAAATCAAAGGGGAGGAGCTATGACTAAAAACAACCAATGGAAGCCATAGGCGCAATTTTCAAAATCTTAATGAACCTTGATATATAAAAAAAAAATACTGTACATCTTTAAAAAGTTAAATAATGGTAGTAGGCATTCGATTTAAAATTCATAAAAAAATATTTTGACATAAAATTTGTTTTGGCATCCCAAATAATCATCATTCACTTACTAAATACCTGCAAAACCCTGAAATGTGTGAAAATTCACACTTCACATCAATTTTTTTGGTCAGTTTGTAAATATACTGTATTTAACCCTTTTATGTATATTAGCAAGCAAAACAAGTTATATTCCACTTTTCGTCACGTTTAATTTTTTAGGAGTGTTGGGAACCTTATCTGCTTCTTAGAGCACCTAACTGGTTGTACGATACAAAAATTATCTTAATTCTGCCCTGATACTAATTTATAGCGAACCGATTTTTAAATTTTGCCAGAACACCCCTGTTTGCGGCGTCACTTGTTACTCTTTTAACGGTTTCTAAAATAATAACGGTAAAATTCTTTATGGAGCTTTACATTGTTTTGTTTTATTATTATGTGGATAAAAATATTTGACCTATGAAAAAAATATATGATCTACAGAATAGTACCTATGAAAATAATAGTTTACCTATGTATTAAATAATTGATCTATGGTTTTAATTTTTGACCTATGGAATTAAATCTTGAGCTATAGAAATATTTATCGACCTATGAAAATAATTATCAACCTATGTAAATATTTAATAGATTATGGAAATAATCATATACCTACTGATATAATTATTGATCTATAAAATTTGTTCTATAAAATTAATACTTGACCTATAAGTACTCTTGCTAGTTAGTAAGAGGTTGGTTAGAAGAAGCCGAGCGAAGCGAGCTACCCAATTACTAGTTTAGTGACAAAACACTATCTTAGATTAGGTTAGGTTAGTAAGGGTTTGGTTAGAAGAAGCCGAGCGAAACGAGCTACCACCCATCTTCTAGTTTAATGACAAAACACTATCTTAGATTAGGTTAGGTTAGTAAGGGTTTGGTTAGAAGAAGCCGAGCGAAGCGAGCTACCCATCTTCTAGTTTAATGACAAAACACTATCTTATATTAGGTTAGGTTAGTAAGGGTTTGGTTAGAAAAGGCCGAGCGAAGCGAGCTACCCATCTTCTAGTTTAATGACAAGACACTATCTTATGTTAGGTTAGAAGAAGCAGACCGAAGAGAACTACCCATCTTCTAATTTAATGACAAAACACTATCTTAGGTTAGGTTAGGTTAGTAAGGGTTTGGTTAGAAGAAGCCGAGCGAAGCGAGCTACCGTTCTTCTAGTTTAATGACAAAACACTATCTTAGATTAGATTAGGTTAGTAAGGGTTTGGTTAGAAGAAGCCGAGCGAAGCGAGCTACCCATCTTCTAGTTTAATGACAAAACAAACTCTGGATATATGAATATTTCAAATAATTTTGGAACCTGTTAGTTTACAACTGATTTTAAGGTTATATTCACGGATTAGTTAGGTTATGTTTTTTCACAACGCAACTAGTCAATAGATGTCACTACTGTCTATAGATAGTTTATTATAGATCAATTGATAATTTTCTATAGGTCAACTATTAATTTACTATAGATCATTTTTTAATTATCTATAGGTAAATGATCTGAGTACATACAGTTTCATCCAAAACCCAAGCGCAGTTCATCGCATTTCTAATTCCTTCTATTCTTCTACGTCTTCCCTTTTTCTATCCCCTCATGGTGGCCATTATAAAATTTGTTTCAGTAAACTTCCATGCCCCATTCGTTGTTTATGACCGTACCATCTAAAGGCTGTTTTACATAAACTCCTGACGTCATTCAAACTTTTTTTCTGAAGTAAAAAGCGATAGAAATAGGGTTGCAACATCTTCTGTCCTTTGTTACTTTTTACTGCCAACTTAACAATTTGTGACAGATAAAAGTGTGGTTATAATAACCTATTTATAAATATCATTGAATTATGCTAGTTTATATTTAATTATATCAGGTCGTCAAGGATGAAATTTGTAGAAAAAAGGCAAAGTTGGTTGATAACTTACAAATATAAGGAATTATTTTATTCATCAAAGTATGCACCTATATTGTCTATACACTTTTGCCATTTAAGCGGCTGGTTGTTCAGGCCGGTGGTATAAAACCCTGGCGGACGAGAGTCAATGAATTCCTGGAAGGCCAGTTTTACAGCATTGTCTGAATTAAACTGTTTTCCTATTAAGAAGTTGTCCAAATTGCGGAAGAAGTGGTAGTCTGGGGGCTAGGTCTGGTGAATATGGAGGATGATGAAGAAGTTTCAACTCCAATTCCTGTAGTTTTGCCACAGTCTTTTGTGCAGTGTGTGGTCTAGCGTTATCATGCAATAAGATAGGAGTCGATCTGTTGACCAATCTAGGCTGTTTTTCTTTAAGTTTTTGCATCATTTCGTCCAGTTGGTTGCAGTATATTTCTGTTGTGATCGATGAACCAGTTTTTTTCTTTAGTTTTTAACTTTTCTGTACGGAATTTGGCGAACTAATTTGATAATGTCTGCTGCGTAGTAACACTAGAGCAGCGCGGTCTGCGATACCGTAGTTCCACGTAAGAACTTATACTTCATAATAGTGCGAATTTCCAATCGTTCCATTTTCAACAAAATAAATTTAAAAAAAAAGTTTTTGATATTTTTTAGAGCATACAATGATTCTTTAAACAGGCGAGGTGTGTAACAAAAAAAAAAAACGGTAAAATATTAAGCCAATGTCATATAATAAGCTGTTAAAGTTGGCAATATTATTAACTACAAATTTCATCCTGGACGACCTAATAGTCACCATTAGCCAGTATAGAATGTATAAGATTATTGGTGGTTATATAATAGGAGTTTTAGTTTTTTTTTTGATTTCTGCCGAATAAATATAATATTGTCAGTTGAGTATAATCTTTATTCTAGTTGAGCTAGTCAGATGTAACTAGAATAAAGATTATACTCAACTGACAATGTTATATTTATTCGGTGGATATCCAAATCCGTTATTGGTTATTCGGGTTAGCTTTATACAATCAAATATAAGTGAAGTCAATACTATTTTGTGAATTGGACTTACGTTAATGATAATGGTTTCTTCCGGGATTACTGTTGTGGAAAATCTTCTATTATGTCCGCAAAGTCTAATTTTTGAAGGATATCACTTTCTTTGCACATGATTGACAAATTAGTAAGTCGTTCTTCTAACATAGTCGTTCGTAATTAATTTTTTATTCTTTTTAGCCGTGGAAATGAGTTAGTTAGTTAGTTAGCGATGGTTATTTGCGCCTAACACAGCCCTTCTAATGAAAATGTGAAAATGAGCGCTTTCCCCTACAATTGGTGACCATTAAGGAAAGGAATATTCTTGTAGCAATTTCCACATTCGGGAAATTTTTTTCTAATTTATCTGCTTTTATTAGAGTATGTAAGGCTGAGATACTCAGGTCCGCTGATTTATTTGCAAGTTTTTTTTTTTAATAGTACTAAAATTGCACTAAAAATTGAGATCCTCTTTTTTTCGTGTAATCGACGAACTCGGCATTTTGAGGCCCCCATCAAGACTGAGGCCCGGGACTTGTGCCCCATGTACCCTTACGGAAAAGAACTGGCTAAAGATAAAAGTATAATGTAGAACAGACTTAATCTGATGTGTTTAATAACTACAATATTATCAACGCCCTTTACTTCTCGAATTCTTTCATTCCTCTTTATTTATGTAGTTATTTATTTCTTTATTGTTTTATATTAACTTTTTGTCCACATTTTGGATATCCTTCAATTAATTTACGTGTTAATTATTCCATATAATCCCAGTCTTTTGCTAGAGTATTTGGTTGTCAGCAAAAAAAGTGAATAATATATGCCGCTCTAAATGTATTCCTACATTTCAGCATTTCTTTTTCCAGGGTTTTAGAATTTGCTATATGTATATTTTAAACAGTGTTGTGGAAAGACAATATCTTTGTTTTAAACCTTACTTATTTCAAACCCTTGAGGTATTTCGTATCCTACTTTAATTTTGTATACAGCGTATAAATAATGTACAACATTAAACTTCTAGATCGTTTAGAGGGCACGATTACAAGACATTTTTGAAAGGGAGCCCATCATCGCCTATGCTTTTTTGCGAGGCGTTTTCAAAGTTTCAGTAGGAATTAGCGTTACTGATTTCACGAGAAATGAGAAATCAGATTGAATTTTTCGAGATTTCTCGAGAAATTTGAAATGATTTTAAAATCTTTATTCTCCAATGTTAATATTTTTTCCTGTAAGAAATATCTCTAAACTATCTCTAAATATCTACATGAATCTTTTTTAGAGATTAAGGATTATGTAAAATTGCATTAGAGATAAATTAGAAATAAATACACCTAGACCCCGCTTTGCGTCGTTTCGTTTTGCGTTGTTTCGAACTTCCGTCGTTAAATATTTTTATTTTAAAATGTTTTTCTTTTTTTTTGTGTAAAATATTTTTACGTCCGGTCTTTAAAAAAATGCTGTTTAGTCGACCAAAGAAAAACCGCAGGTACCAGCACCCCAGAATCATTAGGATATATGTACATCTACGTATATAAATTAATCAGATGAACAAAGAATTTGTTGTACTTTTTTTTTTTTATTTTGTGTATAATTGAATTTTCATGTATATTTTCTGTTTTTTTCTTTTTTTATGAACTAATAAAGTTTCTTTTATTTATGTTTCTTACATTATTAATTTTATTAGATTTTTGTGGATTTTTGTTTGGGAACCTGTCTTAAATATTCACATACTTTCTCATACAAATTTTTAATTCACTTTGCGTTGTTTCAGTCTGCGTCGCAAAATATTGGAACGTATCTATGACGCGAAGTGGGGTTTAGGTGTATACTATTTTTCAGTTTTGTGTTTTTGGAAAGTTTATTATAAATTTCATAATGTTTTTTTAAAACTAATTTTCTTGAGAACTATTATAATTACGATATGTGTGAATATATACACAGTATTTGAAATTAATTTTTGAAACCATGTTATAAAATAAATGGGATAAATTATAATTTTCGAGAAGAAACAGCAGTAGGAACCCCTGGAAATAGACGGACAAACATGTACATTTTGCTATCGTCTTATATTGAACGCAGTAAACATTATTAGCATGTACGCGTATACATTTGCAGAAATTGCTGATGTGCCGCGATATGAATTTTTGAGTTACGATTATTCGCTGGTATGAAGAAATTCAATTAGCACCCATTTTTCGCTAAATAAAGGAATTTCGGCATAACGAAGAGAAAGAAAACGTAAATAGGCAATTATTTATAATTTGGGAGGTAGTCAGTTGACTTTTTTGTTTGTTATTGTGGACGTAGCTCCAACACTTTGATAACTTCTCAAGCATTTTTTCATACCCATCATGGTTATTATTTAATAAACTGGTTAGTTATAGGTACGTTGGTATTTTTTTATATTGAAATAAATGGTAATTACGTCTTCCGAAATACGAATTATCGGCTTTCGAAGTTTTTTCTATGTACGAGATACGTTGTAAGAAGGGAAAGGTGTATGCCCCTGAACTGTTTTACTCCTCTTGTGAAATAAAAGTATTTGAATCTACGTTTCCTGCTTGATGAATCTGAAGAGAAGGTCCTTTTGTCACTGCGAACTTCAGATTTAACTCCAATGGCCTTTTTTCTTTGAGCTACGAGGAAGGCGCCGAATGTTTCCGGCCGAACTATATTCCAGGAGTGACAGAAATAAAACAGCGGTGTTATTTTTCAATATAGTCTCATATTTCAAACATTTCAATACCCTTATTCTTACAGTTTTGTCTGCAAATTGCTGATAAACTATCTCCTGCAACTATTTATCACTGTTAAATTGTCCACATTGAAGTTCTTTTTTGAGTTTCGAAAAGAAATAATAGTTATTGGGGGCCAGGTTTGGGTTATAGAGCGGGTTGTCAGCTCCTTTTATCCACACTCCTTCAGAACAGCTTTGGCAACGGCGACTGTGTGAATGCGTTATTCTGTATCAGAGAGTTTTTTTGCACTGCCCTTATTTATGTGAAGGGACTAATGAAGAATACGACACAAGAAGGTGCTTGAAAGCCCCAACTTTGTTGAGAGTTACTTTGCCACCAAACGCCTGTCTTGCACCATCTTCTGTTCGACGAGAAACACAATCTTTGCTGTCAGCACCTCCACTGGCCGAGCTTTACGTGGCTTATCTTCTATGCTGTCTTGGCCTAAACGAAACTTAAGCCATCCCTTCAGGGTGGAAAATAAAAGGGAAGCTTTACCATGCACACCACAAAGCGCTGTTCAATAGCGCTTTTGTGGAAGGACTTCATTAGTGAGGAATTTAATCACTGTTCGGTAGACTATTTTCAGCATGACGCAAAATGGCGCAATATGTTTGATTGAAATTAGTGTCTACAAGCGGCTAACGTAAATAAACTGGAGAAACTTTTATATTCGACCACTCATAGATGGCACTACCTGATACTACCGTAGTTTTGTTTCTATCACCCCTGCAACATAGGTCGAAAATTTTTGGCGCCTATCTCGTATGTGAGCCTTGATTGTGTTAAGCATGTAGACACAGAACAGTTAGTTACGCGTATCATGATAGCTTGCGAAATTGTTCAATATATACCGGGCATCTTTAGGAAGGTTAAAGTGCTGTAATACCTGTTAACATGGCAGGGCAGTACTTATGCACGGGTGCTAGCTGGGTGCCCTGCAATTATATATATATATATATATATATATATCAATCATATTCGAAATCACTGCATTGGGAGGGGCCCTACCTCGGTCCACCGAGTTATTGTTACGGTTTTACTGATTAAAAAGAAAACGAAACGTTACAGAATTATTCAATCTGTATATCTAAACTACTAAGCCAGTCAATGATATTACATTCTACATCAGATTCTACACTGAAGAAATCGGTCATGTTTCCATCATAAGAATGAAGTGGACAATTAAAATCTATGTGAAGAATAGTTTGATTGTGAGCTCCACAATCAAAGGCGATTCAGCAATACCCCATTTATGCATCATATATACACCTTTCATGATTCGTTCTTATTCGGTTCAAGTTTGTCCTGATATGTCTCGGTAAGTTCATTCCATACAGCCTTGCAGTTGGATCAGAAATAAGTTCATCGTTAATAGCCACGCTCTCAATCCCTCTTTCCCGCCATTTGTCAGTTGTATGAATACCAGATGTCTCCAGCTTCTCAGCTTTCGTCATCGGTGGTTTACGAGATTTAAGTCGTTGGTGTATATGTAAATCATTTATATTGAGAGTTCTGTATTGTTCGATATTTCTCTATACTCTCGAAGCAAACTACTAGAATGTCTCAAATCAGGCGGCATGATATTGGTAGAATTGGCAGCCATTACACAGGTTAGGTTTAATCGTGCTGCTGATGTTGGTTGATGGAAAACGCTGATTGTAAATTGATGGAAAATATTAATAAATTAATGTTGTTAACAAAAAAAAAGTGTATTTATTTACCTATTCGGTGTTTTATAAAAATTTAAAAATGTTTAGCGTCATGAAACTCTATTAAAAATGAAGGTACTATGAGCGATTATAAGTTTTAGAAGTTCATCGCTGAGAATTACTGTTACTCTGTATATGTAAAAAATTAACACGATTTTATGATTTAAAAAAAGTAGCGGTACAACATCCTATAGATTTGTTATACATTTATTAGTAGTTGAGGTAGCTGTACGTGTAATGCTGTAACGTAAATAATAACTGTGATATTCTAGGTTTTTTAGTTGGCGTCTTCCTGTAACCCCCAAGTTTGAGATATCATATAGAATATATTCGAATGTTTTGTTTCATTGTTTTGCCAATGGCAAATTATGTGAAAATACCTTATATCCAGGCGTTTTCGGGTGAGCTTTGGAGAGACAGATAAAAATTAATTTTGGATTTGGATGAAACGCTTAGAATCAAAATATGACGTCGAAAAAATATAGACAGAAAAAGCTTACAATATCATTTACACATTATTTATTATGTTATGTATGTATACTAGTGTTGGGCGCGTGAATTTTTTCACTTTAGAATGGCCAACCTACGCCTGTTCTAAAATTTTGTTAATAAGAAACGAGTGTTATGTAGGTATATGAAAGAATTATATTTCTTTCATTAAATGGTGCAAATTACGATGGTTAATTTTTACTAATATTTCAAAAAATGCAAAATAAGATGATACATTGCAAAATTATTTTTATATCAATGCGATTGGCAATAAATCCAAAGAAATTGTTGTATCTACGATTTTTATATAAACTATTACTATATTTAACTATATAAGTAAGCGTAATAGGTCTTTATGGGAAGAGTAAAAAGTAAAAAGTTCCGTAACGTATCATTATTTCACTCTTGCCATAAGCACAGTACATATGCCAGCGATACATTTTTGAGGTTCTAGTTGGGTATTCCGCGGGAAGAGGCGTCTAACCGAAGATTTTATGCTCACGCGCATATTTTGAATAAGCGGATATGATATTTTATCCGCATCCGCACGATTTAAATGATAATTTATCTGCATCCGCATCTGCATTCACGAATTTGCAGGGCTCAATTTATTTTATGAAAATGATACGTATAACTTATCAAGAAAATTTTAAGAAATAAAGAATATTGGTTAATGTTTCGTATGATCCCACAAAATCCAACTGGTTACAGAAAAAGCGCAAACTAGTTAGAATGAGATTGTTTCGAGTTATCCATATCCAGTCAGATCCACTCAATATTAAACAAAAAATAATTCCAACACCTGCATACAATGGAGACATGTTGCTTCGTGGAAAAAAGAGATACAAAACCCAGCATAAATAAAGATACAAAATAGACAATTCTTTCCTCTTATTCCTTCTATTTACTAAAATTTAAACTTCGTGAGTCGTGACACGCACGAAATAAAAATATGAATCACGTTCACTCACGATAATTTCACGAAGTGACACGGTAATTTCACGGCACGCGCCCATCACTAACGTATACTCGGAGATGATTTACTTGACCGACGCCTGCCAGAAAAAGGATATGGTCAATCTAGGTCAAAAAAATTATTATTACTACTGACTTGTTTCACTCGCTCCATTTATAGCTGTAATAGACGCGCTCCATATACAAAAACACACACGTTTATCTGAATATATTCAAAGATAACAAACGAAGATTAAAAACTACGAAATTACGTTGAGTATGAGAGGCTTACAAACGGCATTGAATTTTACATAGAACTGTGTGAAATAGATGTAGGGGACTGTTCTACCTGGAGTAGAATGTATCTTGAAACACTGTTAAGTTCCCGATCTTCTCTATCATCTAGAGGCCTCTATGTGGTATATGTACTGTATCTATGATAGGAAGTAACCTGTTATTTTCCTATGTGTTATCATACTTTCGTAAACTAATGTAAAACTTGTTTTTACGAACTTTTATTCTCAGAAATTATTTGATGAAAATAAGTTATGTTAATTTTTTCATGAAAATATTACTTTTCCGTAATACAATTATACATTCTTTATTATGAGTTAATTAACCCTTCTACACTTTTATACATAATGAATACTAATTATTTATTATTAATAGTAATTAACATGAATGAATGGGTAGCGAGCCCAGTACGTTACTTTACAACCATTTATTATCAACTAGGTAGCGAGCCTGTGATATACATATAAAGTCTGATCTGAAACTGAAATGAGATTCCTGACTAAAGGAGTTCGGAGTTCGGGTAGTAGGCGTAGATGTTATCCAGGGTTCAACATTACAATATGTGTATTAAATGATATGTATTAGTGTACTTACCAATCGACTGATCAGGCATCTTATTAGGTGAAGGTTTACACACGTTAAGTAAGACGGTTTAAAATAAATGAATTTGGTTTATTAAAAGTAATATTTACAATTAATTAAAATGTTTAAAATATAGATATTAAAATAATGAAAAGATTAAAACAAATAGAATCGGGTAGACAACCAGAATGCCGACACAGTGCCTCTAAGAATTGAATAACTTAGATCTATACGCTAATCGGACTGAATACTGTCTGATCTCTTCAGAGAGACCTGTGTTTTTATAAGACATTTCTAGGAAGAAGGGGTTAAGCATTGTTCCAGGAGATGCTAGTGTTCAAAGTTATTAACCCCTTCAGTAATCATTAAAAAATTTAAAAATGAAAAAAAAACACATTTTTTTTTACGAATGAATTTTATTTACTGAACATATATATCCTTCATAAAAGCCATTTCGGGCCCAAAATGGGATTGAAAGTTGATATTATGGTGCATAATGTGGGTCGAGGAATAAAAGAAATTAATAAAAAAATATTCATTTTCTTTCGTACCTCGTTTGAATCATCGTAGCTGTCTTTTATCTCGCTTCCACATACCATGAATCGTATTTATTTTCGCCCGAGTACATTCGGGAGTGATCTTTTCTGCAGGTAAAGCTTGCCCGAATTATCTCGGGTGTGGGAATTTTCGCACATAAAATAATAGCCACCACTAGCACGCACAATAGCCGCCCGAGCATACTCGGGCGTAGTCCTAAAGCGGTTAAGCATAACAAATGTATCCTTGAACAATGAACCATTCAAAAATATATTTCTAAAGTTTCGTGTTGTAAAATGTAAGGTTTCTAATTTTCTTTTATAATCTGAATTCTTAAAAAATATGTACCCGTTTAAAAATCACAAAAAATGCCTTTCAAGGAAATTTTAGCGACGGGTGGTTTGTGAAAGTTAGTCATTGTTGTTCTGTCGGACTTACTAATTCGTTACAAATTTTTCAATGTGCAAGAGGGTATATTTTAAGGTACTCCACCATTTGTACCATGTGTATAGATAGCATAGACCTCTCTGGGTCTTACAGACTATATGAGTATTACTCAGCTGGGAAGGCGCGACCTCCTGTGTACCGCAAAAGTAAACTAATGACCAGATTTTAAAAACGCTTTCAGTAGTGGATATTTTAGAGTCTAATGGTCTAAGATAGTCTAAGGCTTAGACCATCCTGAGTAATATAGGCCATATCCGTGTTTCTCAACTGTAAGGGTGCGACCCCCTGGTGTACCGCGTAAAAAAAATTAATGAGCTGATTTGTAAAATTCTTTTAGTGGCATATAGCCTAGATATTCCTGAGTAATATAAGCTATATCTGTGTTTTTCAGTCGAGAGGGGGGTTGGTATTTTAGAATTTTACTTTTAAATACAAAAATATAATTACATAGTTCACATTAAATTTCAATAAAAGATATTGTGAATAATTTTAATTTTGATTGATATGTTGAAAAATTCTACGTACCGTATAATTAATTCGTATATATATTTCTGTTTTATTATGAAAAACAATATTTTTTGTAACTTTCCTTCAGGCGTTGCAGCCCGCAAGTATTGCTACCCATAGGCCACTATTTATAAAAAATTATTATGTATTTTTACCAGTAAACATCAGTATTTAAAAATCAAAATGAATGTCAAAGTTCATAACCATGAGTTTTTTTTTTGTACCTATTTTGCGAAGCACTTCTATGGTAAAATAAAATTTTGCAAGACCTTTGCTTCGCTTCCACGGATTGTAAATTGTTGATGGGAAAATTTAATTTAGATTGGATGATGCTTGATCTATTAGGTCAAAATGATTCTGCTGACTTAATATGTCTGGAAGTTTTTAAATGATTTTTAATTTTACGATATTTTAGCCGTAAAATCTTTCAGTATTTACATTTTGCTCGTGTCGGATGTCCTGATATCTAAACTAACGAGTCCTGTGGAAAAACTAATAATTTTTTCTGAAAATTATGGGTTTATTTCGTTAGTTTATTATTAGTTAATGTTCGCTATTTTTAGATTATTATTATTATTATTATTATAGGGTTTGTTAGGTCTTGACAAGCGTCCACAATTCGCAAACTGCAGCAACCTTTTGAGCCGCGTCATACTAGAGACTAGTGGAGCTAAATACACACGACTGCATCCTAAAACCCTGGCGATATGCAGATATTATTATATTACTATTATTATTATGGGGTTTGTCAGGTCTTGACAAGCGTCCACTAATCTCAAACTTCAGCAACCTTTTGATCCGCGTCATATTAGAGAC